>WEIV01006679.1:381802-418798 GCA_013390005.1 Calyptomena viridis | reverse complement strand
TGGCGGGGCCGGGGGTGATGAGAGCCGTGGGACCGCTGTGGGTGCTGGAGGTGGAAGGCGTGGGAGGTGTCAGGGGGAAAGGGATGAGCTGAAGTCTGTTGCCGAGCTGAGCCTCGTTTTCTGAGATGATGGGGACCTTCTCCGGGCAAGGATAAAGATGTCTGAAAGAACCACGTTTTCTAAACTAGCTGGCATGCTAAATCGGATTTAAAAAGGAGTATCATACCCATCTTCATGCCTTTACGATAGATCCCTGTCTGGTTTGGATGCTCTCCCGAGCTCTGCTGTCCCCATGCACCACGCTCGGTGGGTCACGTACTCTGGGTCAGGCACCAGTGCTGCCAGCATTCCAGTTTTGCTGGTTTGGCTGCAGCCGTGCAGAGCAGCGCTTCCATCGGGACTGCACCACCTCCGGGAGATGCGGGATGAGATAGGCGGGTGTGGGCAGGGAGAGCCACACTGCGGGACTGGCTGCTCTGCTGGGACAGCTCGCAGCATTTGGGGCTTTGCAGACTAGAAGAAAATGCCTCACTGCCTTTGATTCAGCAAAAAAAACCCCAAACAAAACCACGCTCAGAGAGTGTTTCTGTGGTGACCTGGTAGTTTTTCTGAAGCAGATTCCGTTAGTGTGGAAGCTGCTGTGAGTCTGCTGAGTGAGTGTCCTGCTCCCAGTGCTTGTGGGTGATCCCTGTACATTAAATTAGTCATGGTTGAGACCTCAGGCTGTTCAAGAAAATGAATTGTTCACAGCTTCAATGTCTTTAATCCAACTGATAAAGGTTTTGTGCAGTGGCAGTGAGTGTGTAGTTACCTCACCTTTCCTTTTCCTCTCGGGGGGAATTTCTTTGCTCTCTGCATGTTGTTTTCTCTCTTTCCATCTTAAGGACCGTGTGCTGTTTTGTCCACAAAGAATCAGTCAGGCCACACACATCCAGGAGTTCCCTGTGTCCCGAGGTGCTGGGTGTTACCCTGGGGTTCAGATAGTGGAAGCTTTATTATTTGGGGACTGGTGGGCAGATGTGAATGGATCACTTCCATTGCATCCTCTTCCTCTGGACCAATGGGACATGATTTTCCACAAACTTCTCACAGCTCTCTGTGTCCAGGGACTTGCATTTCTTCTTTTTCATGGTGAGCAGTATCTAATCCTGGGGCCGAGCTGCCGAATTTGTATCTGCCTGTAATGGAGGTAATGGGCTTAGAGAAGTGGCTGTTCTGCCTGCCTTCACCCCACCCCTTCACAAAGCTAAATACTTCCTTTTTTTCCCCTCAAGCATTGAAATAACAAGAGAAGGGAAACTGAGCTGTGTGGCAGCTGCAGAGCTTCATGAATATTACTTGAAGAGGAAATTTGTTTTACCTAACCAGAGAGCTTCCTGTGCTGGTTGTACTTCTAAAGATCTAGAAATTATGTGTAAGGCTGTGAGCATGTGGCAGCATTTCCTTGTGTGTGTGACTTAGAAAAGTTACTTGTAGGGAGATGTTCACTTCTGACTTTAAAACCCTTGCCTCAGGGATGTTCAAGTGTGTTTTCTTGCCCAAAAGTCCGAATCAGCAAGTTTGCAAACATTTAATAAGCACTTGTAGAACCTTCTGTGGTCTGGTTCTTCCGGAATCTAAACAGACTTGCTGTTCACCCAAAGGTGGCTATTGGAACATAATTGAAAAGAAAGCAGTTTTACCAGGATTTAAAAAATCCAGTGAAGTGATAGTGCTTGGAAAAGTGCTCCTAGGTAGTGTTCTAGCCTGATACCTTTTTCTTTGTGACAAGCATTTCCTGTATATGATGGCAGAGTGTAGGATTACAGCAGTGGGGTTTTTTGAAGGGCAGCAAGGAGAAAACCTACCAACCATTTGGATTTTTGTGACAAGAAAAATTCCTTGATTGAAGTACCCATAACCCAGTTTGTGTTTTGCTCAGTTGCTGTGCTCTTCCCCTTGTCCGGACTGGTTTCTTTGCCCCCTCCCTGCTGTACATGTACTAAAAATGACTACATTAATCTGTTAACTGCCAGTGGTTGTTTTTTTAAGCTGACTTCACTCAACAGCTTTTTTCCAGCAGATGCAGATGAGGAGGTTGAGAAAAATAAGACATTTGTGGCCTTTGCCTTTATCCTGAATCCTTCTTTCCTGTTGCCTGAATTCAGATCAAAGAAAGTGCAACATTGACCAGAGATGTACTTGAGCAACACTTTAACGACTTGAAAGGGACCCTAAAGAAGCTGCTGGACGAGCGACTGCTGTCCCTGCTGCAGGAGGTGGATGTGATAGAGCAGGAGAGCATCAAGCCCTTGGATGAGTGCCAGAAGCTGATCGAGCACGGCGTGAGCACGGCCGATGATCTGCTCCGGGAAGGTGAGGCAGCACCTGCTGCTGAGTCTTGGCTCTGTCACAGGCTGGAATATTCCTCTTATGATCTGTGTATTTGGCTTATTGCATCTCAATCCAAATGTTAAGAAAAGCCTCAGTTTGGGTAGGTGTAGTGAAGAGCTGAACAATGTTATCTCCTACGAGTCTGTATTTTAACATTTCACTCCAGTCCTGGGGTGTACATGTGTCAGTGGAGCCTCTCAAGGGCAGGAAGTATTTGGGAAATACTTCACTGCAGAGATGTTCTGTACCTCTCCAGGCTAGACAGAGGAATGTGTGAGTCTGTGTTGAATAAAATACATCTTGGGTACCATTATAGCAAAGTGTCTCTGTTGAAGTAAGTTATCTCTGTCTTGCTGAAATAAACAGATTATCCTACTAAGTGGGATTATGTTCACTTATGAACGTGAGGAATGCAATGGCCACTCTATGGGGAATATTTCTCCAAGAAGTCTGAGGATGAGGCAGACAAAACTGGACATGTGGAATATCACTGTGAGGGCCACACTGTACCCTACTGATGCTGAAGACCTAGGCACAAAGGAATGTCACTCTTGACTGTTTTCCTCACACTGGAGAAATTACTGGGAGCATGTCTGAGCCATGAATATGTTGGCAGTTTCCTTGCATTGTTCTCATGTCTCAACTTTAACTTTCTTTCAACATGAGCTCAGTTCTGGGAGCACATGAAAAGCTCCCAGGTCCCCTCAGCCCTGAGCTCAGTGTGTGCTGACTTGGGAGCTCAGTGCTCACAGGAGTAGGGACAGGATTTATGGATTCATTTGTTGGGGGTTTTGTCTATCACCACAACTCTGGGACAGCTGGTGTTACCTTGTTTTTAAGTTTCAGGTTACTGAATCAGGGTGGTGGCAAAGATTGCTGATGTTTTATGAGTTTCTATCAGATGCCATGAGAACCTGAGTAACTGTGCACTTCCCATCCCTGGACCTCTGCAGCAGCAGCATCCCTGAGTCCTGTTGGCAGAACAAGCACACGCTGCAGCTGAGTCAGAAAGGAGTTAAGCCTCCCTGGTTATTAAATCTCCTGCTGCCAATGATGACGTGTCCTTTCCTTTGGAGATTTGTAACGTGTGTAATCCTCCATTAGGAAAAGGACTGAGCTTGCTGATGTTGTAACTTAGTGCAACTCATCAGACAGGAGGCTGGAGCATATGTCTCTGTGAGATGAGTGTGGGATGCTACTTTATATGGAAAGCTCAGGAGAATGTTTCTGTTTATCTCACATTTCAATGCACAGATTATTCCCTCCACTGTGACAATAGTTACCATTTTGATTGTAGCAAACAGAACAATGGTTGAAACTATTTCTTGCTTTTAAACACCTGCTTTTTTTATTTTCTGATCAGTGAAGGTGCTTTGCTTTTTTCTTCCTTTAAAGCAGGTGGAGGAAGGGATTAATAATCCTGATTTTTGGCTTCTGACCCCAGTTCTGCTACTGAGACCTGAGGCAAAATTACATCTCTTGTGGGTGTGTCTACAGGTAGCTTTGGGAGCTTCAAAAGTTGCTAGATAGGCTTTATATTGTTAACTATAATTGTATTTTCTAGTTAAGACTAGCAAAAGTGCTGAGAATGCTTCATGTTTAATTGGTTGCTCATGTCAGAACTGGTTATTCTTTGAAGCAAAGAATGCCTTGCATGGAAGTTGTCTCATTAGGAATATTTTTACTATTTGGTTGCAGGAGAGAGTGCAGTTGATGGAGATGTGGGACAGCAGAATGAGAAACTTTGCAACTTTACAAAAAAAGCTTTACACATTCAGCTAGATAGGTAAGACACTGACCCTCTGAGGGGATCTGGGGCAGTGCCCTTCCTGTGTGGGGGATCTTTTCTCCTCTGAAACAAAAGCTTTCTGCTCCACTGCCTTAAATATTCATTTGAAGTGTTGCTGTCCTGTTTGTTTCACAGACTTTCACTGGGGCTGGCACTGACAGAATGGAGTGGGTTTCACCCTCCATATGTTCTGTGGAAATATAGGCTGTTTATTTGTGAACGGTGAAGCCACTCCTTGTAGAACAGCCTGTGTTTCAGAGTATTTACTGAGAAACAGACAGTCTGGTTAGGGCTGAAACACAGTGTTTTCTGGGTCTTTTAAGTTTGGAGTGCACATGCCAATTTCTGCAGCTGTTCTCTCTTTGCAAATCTGCACAGATTCAAGGGTATGGATGAAATATGAATTTGCAGAAGCTGGCCCCTTTCATTACAGCAAACTTTCCTTTCTCAGCTTACCAGAAGTGCCCTCCTTGGTTGATGTGCCTTGTTTGTCTGCCCAGCTGGATGACTGCCTCCTTACTATATTGAAAAATCAAATATTCAGACATGGAACTGTGGCATCTCGCCCACCTGTACAGCTGGAGGAGTTTGTGGAAAAACCTGGAGGTATTTTAGTGCGATGGTGTAAGGTAGGTAAAATATGGCTAAAAATCCTTTAGATGTGAGTTTTGTTGAAAGAAACTAAACAATCCACTTTGTTTCTGAGTTCTCTACTGCCTTCCAAGGACTAGTCCTTTCCAATGTGTAGTTAGAGACTTTAGAAGGGATTTTATGGTAATGGTGTCGTTTAGGCAAGATAATGTAGTGAGTGATGGTGTGGTTGGTGCTGGGGTTTGTGTCTGCCTGGCAGTGACATTTGTGTGTTAGACTCTTGCTCTTGGACTCCATCTGCTCCCATCTGCAGGTAGAAAGGACCAACGTGCTCCTCTGTCTCACAGTCTCCTTCCCTGGGAGTGGGAAAGTCAGGAGGGGCAGCTGAAAACCTTCCTACCTCTGCTTCTTGTGCCTGAGCAAGGGCCAGGTACTGGACAAGCAGGAAACAACTCTTTCATATGCTCTTCCTACTAAACAAATAAATATTAGAATGTAATCTGTGTGATGCTGTTGTGCAAACAAGACCAAGAACTGGTGTTTGTTTCTGACAGAGATGATTTCCATGTGCCTGTTTGTGCTGTGGCAGCAAGTGCTTGGTTTGTGTGGCAATAACAGCCAAACACAGAGAGGCTGAACTTGATTGCTGAAGTTGCTGCTTTTGTTCCCTTTGAAGATGCTTGAGCAGACCCAGGATGAGGCTGAACCTGTTCTGTTATGCTTTTACAGCTAAATGTGTTTGTGCTCTTAGGGAAGTGCAGTGGGTAGAAAGAGAAATAATATTGGTGTGTGTTAGTCCAATAGCCTTTTCTTTCAACACACAAACTATTTTTGAGTAAACCTCTGCTGTGGTTTAGTTGTTGTTGGACAGCTCTGCCCTCCTTGGCAGCATTAAACAAACTTCTGTTATTCCAGTGATGGGCAGTTGTTGGTTGGCCCCCCCTTCATGTAAAGGATGTGGACTGGGATTATAAACCCAGAGGCACTATTGTCATGTGGGGCCTGATTATTTTGTGCTATACAGGAGTCCCCTGAATTTTGTCATGCTTGGGGGATAGTGGAGCTTTTTTTGAGGCAGGGGAGTGTGTGTGTGTAAATGTCTTTTGATTCAGAGATGTAAAAGAATTGGAAGTCATTCCCTGGATCAGTTTATGAAGGACAACAGTGAGTTTCCGTTGCTGTTCAAAACTGACAGAATTTCTTCTGCAAAGTTGTTTTCAGCTTTTGGCTGAAGGATCTTGTTATATCTCTGCAAGATTGAAAAGCCTTCTGTTAAATATTTCTTCTCTTTTAGATGCTTTAAACTGCAGTCGAATAATTCCGATTATTTGGTATTAGTTGGTTCAGACACTGATGTTACTTTCTGTAAGGACCATTTTCTCTGAAGTGCCTCGTGATCTGCTCTGCTGCTCTAACATGTGCTGCCCTCAGACAAGCAGAGGGATCCTGTGTTGCTGTTCCTGCAGGTGGACGATGACTTTGTGCCCCAGGATTACCGCCTGCAGTGCCGCAAGGGCGCGGCCTCTCCCTTTGAGGACGTGTACGTGGGCTCAGAGACAGAGTTCCTCGTGCTGCACATGGACCCCCACGTGGATTACCAGTTCCGGGTGTGTGCCCGCGGGGACGGGCGGCAGGAGTGGAGCCCCTGGAGTGTCCCCCAGACCGGCCACACCACGCTGGTGCCACACGGTACGGCCGTGCTGCTGTGCAGCTTCAGCCCCTGCCAGTGCAAACTCGGGGAGCTCCACACCTGAGTGGAGCTGCTTTCCTTAGCTGTGGTGTGTGTGTGATGTGTGATGAACTGTCCCTCCATCCTACAGTCCAGTCTTTGGTTCCCCGTGTGAGGGACACGCACTGAGCCTTTCATTCACTGCTTACTTAGACTTGGAAAGCATCAGAGAGCCAGAAGCAAAGCGTTATTTTTCCTTCCCCCTCACCCCAACCTAAACCTCATAACAAGTTCTTAACTTGGAGAGAGAAAAACCTAAGAATTCTCTTCACTTGCAAATTTTTATGGGCAGTGGGTAACAAAAGTTTTCCTTTGCCTACAAAATGCCTTGGCAGGGATTGCAGCAAATAGTGAACTTCTGGTGAACTCTGAGCTGGGAAATACTTTTTGTGATTGCAATTTATTTGAAAAACAAATCTCTCCAGCAGAAAAAGGCAAAACCAGCCCCTATTCTTAACATAGCTTAAGCTGCATATGAGGTGGACTGAGTGGACATTGTGACTGACTTGATTTTGCACAGACAGGAGCAAGTCAAGGTTCACAATTTTCATGCTTGTTTGTTTGTTTCCTTTGAAGAATGGACAGCTGGTTTGGAGGGTTACAGCTTGAGCAGTCGAAGAAACATAGCGCTTCGAAATGATTCTCAGTCGTGTGGTGTCCTCTACTCCAAAGCTCCCACGTATTTCTGTGGGCAGACATTGACCTTCAGGCAAGTACTGTTTGGGGAGCTGTTGTGTGAGCTGTCACACATGAGCTGTGTGTGAACCTGAGGCATGTTTGAGTTTGACATGAGCTCAGCCCCAGTCAAGGCAGAGTGTCTGTGTGAAGGCTGAACTCCTCTAGTGCTGCTTTCTGGCTCTGTAGGAAAACACCTGATGTTTTTGCAGGACCAGCACTTACATAGAAGGGAGATGAGTGAAGTCCTGAGGGATGGTAAAATACAGCCCATGCTGAGCAAAGGTCTGGAATGTTGAACTTCCTGGAGTTCTGTAGCAGCTGTTACTGGCTGAAGTTAGTGGAGCTTTTCCATTGGCTCTTTTTAACCTTGGGCCAGGGAGTGCTTTCCTTCCCAGACTGTCCACAGGCTTTGAAGACTTTGCACATGAAAACATCAGGCGTACAGTTGGGATGACAGTCTGACACCGACATCTTTAACATCTGAGATAATCAGTGCTGGTCAGACCACTGCTTGAAACTGGGATTAGAAAATCCAGAGTGGGGAGGGGATCTTGTGAAATTCAAGCTTTGCATTTGACACAGCATGTGATTAAAACCCTTGGCAGCTTTGCTGCCTGTACTCCTATCTCTGAGATGCTGTTTAACAGGGTATGAGGAATGTCCTTGTCAGTTGTAATTACAGACCTCAGAGACTCTGAAGCTTTATTCCATCTTCCCCTGGTTAAATAAAACTACTTGCTGTACAGCAGACAACCCCCAAAGGCAATTGAAAGGGGCTGCTCATGGTATTTTTGTAACTTATTCCATGGTGTTTCATTTGGCCCTTTCTGGTAATGGATTATCTTAACTAGAGATGGTTGTAGTGTGAGGATATATTCAGTTGCCCTGTCTGAGATGGGATAAAAAGATCCAAACCTCTCATTTGAAATCTGTTGCTGGATTTAACTTCTGTTGGCTCAGAAATGCCTGTGAAATTAAAGGCAGAACCTTGAGGTTTCCCTTGGTTCTCTCTCAGACCAGTGTCTTTTATCTTCTGTTATTGGTAGCACATGGGAATCTTTTGCTTCACATTTTGGTAATGTGGACTTCTCTCCAAGGGGAGATTGTTTCAGGATGGCAGAGCATGAACAAGCACATGTCCACAAGAACTGTTTTAACAGGAATCTTAAGACCAAAAACAACCTCAAAAATTGGTTGTGTTCCTCTTCCAAAGTCCAAGAGTAGCTTCTTGTTTGGAAGTGTGATTTTGCTGAGCAGGGAGATGTGGTGCTTGGCTTTCTCCATCTGTTGGGACACAAATGTGTTATTCCCAAGGGGTAAGTGGCTTGCAGAGCAGACCAAGTGAGTGAGGTTCATGCTCAGATGTTTGTGAAGCAGCTTTGTGTTCTCTGCCTTCAGGACCCAGGCACAACCTGTCAGTGAAAAGCAAAGCTGTGATAAACACAGTGCTTTGTATCTGCTTTTTAGAGACAGACTGTTGTCCTGCAGTTGTCCTGAGGTGAAGCAGTAGGACAAGCTGTGGGAAAACACCACTGCTTGAGGTCAAGCCCCATCCTGTTTCTTTGCAGCCTTCAGGGAGCTGCCCTTAGGAAAGGGAATGTTTCTCCATGGTGACGTGTCCTGCATCTCTCCAGGCTGTGTTTGCAGTGGGGAGCCACAGTCCCTGTGGCCAGGCTGGTCACTGGGGTCACCCAGCACACCCTGTGTGGTGGTCACTGACTTTGCCAGGAAGCCACCACACTGTACTGAGCTGACACAGGAAGCACATGGGACCCCCAGCCTGCCTGCCCTGTGCTCTGAGGCAAATGGAAACTGGGGGTGGCTGACCAGGGTCAGTGTCTGTGTGCAGTGACAGCCAGGTTTTGTTGTGCAGCATTTGGAGTGGGGAGCAATGTTGTACCACATGTTCTGGGAGCTTTTAAAAATGTTAAGTCCCAGGGATCATGATCATGAGGCAAATGGAGTTACTTATTTATGGTTACTTATTTTTGGTTATTCCTGTGCCTGTGCAAACACTTATTTCCATCCCAAAACTCAGGAAAGGCTCCCTTAACTAAGGGATGGAATGAATCAGTGTTACCTTATGCACAAAGTTAACAATAAATGGCTTTTTATAAAAGTAACTCAGTAACTCAGAGTTTAAGATCTAAAGTAGAATACGAAAATGATTTTGAAATCTCATTTAAAGTTGCTTTGGGAAAACACTGTGGACCCCTTCCAAAGTTAAAGTTTCTTGGAGATTTCAATTTTTTTTTCTTTGCTCTACAGTACAAGACTTTTGCTCTCTTAGTGACATTCCCAGGGGACAGAGAAACCTAATGGAGTGCAAAAGTAAAACATGGTTCCAATTTTATCTTCCCTGTTTGTCTTGAAAGAGTTAACCCGTTCTGTGCCAGTCCACTGCCAACTTTAACTGCTGGTTCTTGAAAGCTTTGCTGAAGTTTTCCTGTTGTTTGACAACAATCACATACCAGTGTTGTTCTTTCTCTCAAACTGCAATAAAATAACCTGGTTTACTCTCTAGGAAAGACCACCTGAATTTCAGAAGTCACTCGGGCTCTCTCTAAAGGAGGATTTAGCACCTTTGAAAGGTGGCACTACAAGAAAAAGGATTCAAATGCAGAAGAGCCCTTCAGTGTACAAACTGTGCAGCCTCTGGGGCCCAGAGGGAACTGAGTCCCTGAGTCATTTGCACAACTTGTTTGCATTTTCTTCAGAGATTCTAGCCTAGGACTAAAACCCTAAATGCAGCTGAGCAGAAGTCAGACGTGCAAATGCTCTTCTAGGCATTGCTTTTAATAGACATTTGCAGAAAGCTGGTTTTATAAAAGCCCAAACCAACATCCCGTGCTCACCCCATTACTCAAAAAATCTGTTTTAGTCATGCTTTTCACATCCTTGCTGAAACTACAGCTGTCTTGCCATAATATGTGATGCTGTCCAGTACTCTGCTATAGCTGATTGTAGATTTGTGCATATTGGTTGCTTCAGACAACTGGAAATCATTTCTAAAGATTATTTCTAAGCTGTGACTGGAGAATTGTATTAAATAGCACTAAAAGTCTGCAGGAAGCACGTTCATGCTTTGTACAGCTTAATAAAGTATTGCTCAGTGGAGCTGTTGGGAAAGCTGGTAGGAATTTTGGTCATTCAGCAGGGATCTCCCCAAAAGTTTGGGTGAATTTGTTGAGCGCCCTGGAGCACAGGACAGGGATCTGGTGCCAGTGTGGATTTCATGGTATGTTTTGCTTTAAAGCCTCAGGGTGTGACTTAACTTTTTGCTTGGTAGGATCGAGACTGTGGGGCAGCCGGACAGACGGGACAGCCTGGGGGTGTGTGTGGAGCAGCACAACGGCTGCGACTCCCTGCAGCGGGACAAAGCCGTGTGCATCAGCACCAATGGTGAGTCTGAGCCAGGGAGTGCCTTCCCAAAACCCACAGCCCCTGGTTCTCCAGGTCCCTGGAGAACACACGAGCAACTGCTGTGTACGAGCTGCTTGGGCAGTTAGGAATCTCTGGGGAGAACCCCCTCTTCCTGCTTGCAGTCATTGCAGCCTGTTTGCTGTGTAGCATCAGATGCAGCAGGGTTACTCTTCTCTGCCTGCACAAAATGGGGAGACGTGGTGTTGCATGTTAGTGGGTAAAGTGAGGAATATTGTTGGATGTGCTGCCTGTTTCAGGGGCAGTGTTTGTCAATGGCAAGGAGATGACAAACCAGCTGCCTGCTGTCACTTCTGGCTCGACTGTGACATTCGACATGGAAGTTGTGCAGTTGGGGCCCTGCAGCAACGAGGGAGGAAACTTCAAGCTCCGAGTAACCATCAGCTCAAACAACAGGGAAGTGGTCTTTGACTGGGTACTTGATCAGTGCTGTGGCTCTTTGTATTTTGGATGTTCATTTTCATACCCAGGCTGGAAGGTTTTGGTGTTTTAAGCAGTGAGTAAAGGGATTTTTGTTCTTGCTGCAAAAGAAAGCAGGTTAAACCTGGGTTTCCAGCTGTTTGACAACAATCTGGTAACAAAAACCTGTCTTTATAGTACTTGAACTCCACTATATTGTACTTCCTACTGGATTCATTTATAAAATAATTGTGAAACATTGGATTTGTTACTCTGGAAAAAGCCAGAAACAGTCATTTGCGTAGGCAAATTAATTTAAGCAGTCCATAAGACCTTTCCCTTTCTTCCTCCAGACTTGATTTTTGTCAGTATTCCATTGTACTCTAGTCTCAGGGTACGCACGTTGTGTAGTTAACTTTGCTTAAAGCTGCTGGTGTGTGAAATAGGTGTTCAGGGGTGGTAATGGACCAAAGCTGTATTTGTACCACTCAGAGCAGTGTTCAGAGCAGTGAGGGCCTGCTGTGCTCCCTTGCCCACGATGCTGCCTTAGGAGTGCAGGCACGGGGGGCTCTGCCTGCAGCCGGTTCCTCCCGCACGGTACCGCCCGTCCCTCGGAGCAGGGACACCGAGCCAGCCTGTTCCTGTCTCAAGTGCCTTATTCTGGTATTTCCTGAACTGTTTGCTGTGTTGTCTGTCACTTGGAGTATATTTTCTAGAGTAGCTGCGTGGTGATGCTCCCATCAGCCTTGGAAGGTTGCCTGAACCAGAGCAATACCCAGGGCAGGATGTTACCCTGATCCGCTCTGGAAGTCTTCCTTAGTTACACTTCACGTGTAGCCTCTGTCAGAGCAAATCTCAGTGACTTGGTACCTGGGCTTGACATTTGGCAGCTGATTCATCAGAGCCCTCCTGACACTCAGAGACAACCTTCTCTCCACTGTCCAGCCAGAGACAATGGAAGTGCTGTTCCCATGTGTAGGATTCCTGGCAATCCCAAATTCCTGCCTGAGAACACCCTGCAGCCACATGCAGGTGTGTGGTCGGAGCTGGGACTGTTCCTGGAGATCCCCCTGGAGATAAGGGAGATAGGCTTCAGGCAGAGCCCCCTGCACAGACTGAACCTGGGGCAGCCAAAATTGAACAGAGGGGGGTAATTAAGCTGTCTCCTCCATGGAGTAGGATGGGATAAGAAATTAGTATGAATCAAATTACTTTGAGTTCAGAAGTTACATGAAGTCACATCAGTTTCTTCTAAGGAGCAACTGAGTTTATGAAAGAGAGCCTAAAAGATCAAAAAGGTCAAGATTGCAATGCTACTGGATTTAAAGAATATTTTAAAGTAACACTCACTGAGGGGCTTCTTACCTCAAATTCAATTAAAATTAAATATATTTTTCATATTAGAGTAGCAATATTTTTATAAAGCCTAGACAATCATACTGCCCTTATTCCTTCAGTGGCACTGTGCTACATTAACCTTTTAAGCTACTGTAATAAGCATGAACCATAAAAGTTTATTTTACATTGAATTATCATCCCCCATCCTCACACATCAGCCATCCTGCCTGAATTTTTCCCCAAGCATCTGTAGCAGGGGTACAAGAATTTCAGACAAGGAGAATGACTTAGTATTTACACCATTTACAGGAACAAAATATGTAGATTCAGATGGGTGCAAAGAACCTGCATGTGGCAGAGTGAGGTTGGCAGTTGCTGTAAGACATGAAGGGAGGAAGACTGGCCTCTTGCAGGTCAGATTATCCAGTGGTAGCAACAAAAAGCCTGCAGTACTCTTAGTTTTCCAAGCTTAACTATTTCAGTGTTAGGGAGTAAGAGAATACTCGTTTATCCTGTGCTTTCAGTGTTCCTTTAATTCTCCTGTGAAGAGAATTTTCAGTACTTTTATAATAAGTGTCAGCCCTGCTGAGAGAGGGTGGGACTGGCACTCCAGGTAGCAGCAGACTTAAATTTTTAAATTTTGCTCCAGGTAGTAGTGCTGGCAGTTTTACTTACACACTTCAGGTATCAGGTACTAGTTGTAACTTAGTACTTTTACCATGTGGAAACTAAAATTGTGAATATCCACATTTCTGAGGTACCGACGGGTCAGGGACCTCTGCATCTGCTTTTGAAGGGGCTGGTCAGACTATAGATTCTGCAGGATATTTACTTCTATGTTATAAAATAAAGCTTAAACCTTGAATTCAGGTACTTCCAGAGGTGGCAATGCCGTGTCAGTTTGTTCAGAACATACATAAAAGCAGCTGAAATGACTGTGAAGGGCCATGGGAGGCCCCAGCTGCTGCCCTGGAGAGCTGTGGATGGCAAGAGTTTTTCTGACTTCAGGCTTTAGCTGGATGTTGAACAAGGGCAGTTTGCCAGTGGTGGGTTCCTTTGGTGGTGTGGTGGTTTTGGTTTTTATTTTAACTCAGCACAAGCCTCAATGTCCCAGTTACAAACGAGGTACTTTCAGCCACCTCTTGGAGCAGCACCTGTGAACGGGGCAGGAGTGAAGAGTGTCAGGGCAGAGACCTGAGCACTGAAGTAACAAAGGACAAAAGCAGCGGAAGAGGCTTGAACTGAACGGTGTAAATTCTGTTCTTCCGCAGCAGAGTTCAGCTGGATGGAAAACTTGACATTTCCTGGACAATTTTCACCTCTAGCTCTTGGAGCCCTGCAAGCAACAGAGTGTTAATGGCTTATGAAACCCGATCCTGAAAGTTGTTTTGCTAAGCTAGTACATTCACTTACCTCAACTAAGACTTATGTGTCAAGTGAAATTTGAATTTTTTAAATAAAGTTTTATCCCTCGGTTGTGTCTGGCCTAGGAAATTACTTGTTGGGGCATAAACCTGAACATTACAGCATTCTCACAATGTAAGAAAATGTTTTCTGGAGCACTGCAGAGCTTCTTCCCATTTATTTCTGTCCCCATTTTTTCTGTCCCTCAGACATCCCAATTTTTTCCAGGTTTCTCACCTGTGCACTTCCCTTTCCTTCCAGCTGGAGTTCAGATTTTAGCTGACATCTCTCCCAAAAATAATTTTCCCCTCCTTTTTATAAAATTCGTTATAGCATCTATAAACTCCTTCCCTCAATATTCCATCATGGCTGATTTGTCCCTTCTCTGTTTTACTGTTCCCATCTCCTACCAGTGCATTCCCTGATGCAGCTCTTGCACATCAGTAGGTTTTGGCCACTGTTACCAAGTGAGCAGCACAAGTATTTAATCACCTTCAAATAAAGTCCATGTTGGACTAACACACAGATTTCCTTCACCCCCCAGTTCTGCTTTACCCACAGCCTGTTCCAGTTCTTTGGTCCCTTTTAAAGCAGTAAGAAAAGCTCCTGACTTGGCAACTTTCTCTCAAATACACCATTCACATCAACTTTTATGAAAAGGTGCTGGGTGTTTCTCCTAAAGAGTTGCAGCTTCACTCTCAAATCGAGCAGCCCAACAGCTGCAGGAGAGTCATGGAAGGACTTACCTACTCCAAAGCTTTTGTTTTCTTGGCTGTAAACCCAGAGTGTCAGATTTGTAACAGGGTCTGGTCCCACAGGAACACACCTTCAGGCACTGGCTGATGATGGCACCAAACGTCTGTGAATTAAGAAATATTTACCTTGGAACAACACTGTCAGAATTGCCCTCACAGAATGGCTCCTGTATCCTCAAAGGTAAAAACCAAACTGCTGGTTTGTGGGGTTGTATGGTTTGGGAGTTTGGTTTTCTCGATCAGGTAAATAATCAGAACAATTCAAATCAGCTTCATTCCTGGCAGTGAATCTTTACTCCACCCCCCAAAATTCAAGACACACTCCAAGCACTGTACACTGAAGGTTAACAACTTCAGTTCATCTAACACTTTTGAATATAGTATTTAATGCACTGAATTAAATATTTAAATCATGTTAGGTTCCAACTCAGGGTTCACAGACTCTTTGTGATCAGCAAATACAAAACATCATTAAAACCTGCCAGGAACACACTAAAGGCCAGATTAAAACCTCACCAACATCAGGGACAAGAACACACTGGCCAAGAGCAGCCTCAAGTCCAGATTGCAGAGCCCAGCTGACATCCTGCATTTCAGTACCTCAATTATTTCTAACATGGAAAAAGGCTTCCAGTGTCTGCCATTCCAGTCACTACTTGGCCAAGCAATGCAATTCCTGACTCATTTTGTCCTGCAGTACCTGGAGTATCCATCCCCTGCACTCCCACAGAAGGGATTCATTTTAAACAGACACCTATTTAACTTCACTCCATATAAAGTATTTTGTAAAGTGTTTGAAACATTAACTGCTTGCATCTAAAAAATACACAGGTCTTAGTTCTAAAACTCACAAGTGATGTTTGATTTGCAGCTCTATAAATCACAGTTCTAAACAGTAAAGCACAACTTACAGATCCATCTCAGGTATTCAGTTTTACCCCTAGACAGGAGAAAGTTATTGTAATCTGGCTAAAAACCTGGAAATTTGTGGAAATACTTTAAATACAGCTGTAACAATCTGGCAAAGGAAGAACACGTATCCAAATTTTAAGTCATGCAGAAGAGAAGGTTTATAGAGGTGCTGCCCGAGGCCTCTGCACACAGAATGACTGGACACCCATTATGGCAGATTTTGTATTACTGAACTTTATGTACAGAATCCGATTTCAAATAAAACATTTAATGAAAAACAAGATTTCATTTAAACAACTGAACTTGGTTTGGGGTTTTTTTGTTTGGGGTTTTGTTTTGTTTTTACATCCACTGTACCGTTCAGATTGTTTTTAACCTGCTTACATGGCATCTTCAAAGGTACACATAGAAAAGGCATCTTTATAAATAGAAAACAAGGGGATTTTTTCAGCTTTTATTATAAATTGACATGACATACAAAGTTTACTGAACAGAAGTAATTTCATTACTATTTTTGGGGGGATCACCAACTTTTTGTGCAAACAATGCTAGCCTTCTTTTAAGCATTAAGAGCATAACTGCTTAAGAAATGACATAAGCAATAATTCTAGAACTACATCTCCCCTAAAATAATCTATTTTTTTACATATGTGCACAGCTTTAGCAAATTAAAGCCAGAGAGAAATGCATGATGTACTATCCAGAGGCGTAATTAGAGTTTGCTAAAACTCAGAGCTGGCAAATTCAAGAGGTTTGTAATGAAAGCTGCAGTTTCCCTCTTTCCTATTTTGTACACAAAATCAGTGACTAAGAACTTAATACTGGATGACAAATCACATCCACACCATTAGTTAAATAGTCTCACAGTTAAACACATCTTAAGGACCATCAAAATCAGTATTTACATTTTATAAATTTCTGAAGACACCATTAGAAAGCTTATATACCCCTTCAACAAATAGGGAACTGCATCTCATGGTGATGGAATGAAATAAAAAACAAAAAAATACCTGTATTTACAGCAGCATTGTTCCTTTATAAATAAAGAATATGAAAAATGAAATATTTTAAGGATAATAAAAAATTGAGGTGATGTCACTCAACCACAGTGCTTGCTGGAATAAACCCTTCGGTGCTGATACTGTACCAGTAGTGAAACCACTTTCCATTGGAAAAAATCTGTAAACGTATGCATAAAATGTGTTAACAGCAGTGCAAAACTGCTCAAATATAGTTTAGTCAGCATCTTAGTATCTGTATTGAATACAATACATCACAGAATACTTACATAAGAAGTGCAACACATTTTCTGGTCCAATTTTACAGTGCATTTTTCCCTCAAGAGTGGCATCTCGAAAGCCAAAGCTAAACCCACGGCCTGGCCTTGCAGTCTGTCCTCAGGCAAGAACTTCCCGGGAAGTTGGCGACGGAATGCCTGCAGAGGGACAGGAGCCTCCGGCCTTAGCATGGCACACCAGGATGTGCAACCCCAGGCAAAAGGGGTCCCATCCAATCCTTGCTGTAGCTGTGTAAATGTGTAATCAAAAGATAAAGGAGCTAATGTTCAAGTTTAAAATGGTACACTGGGCGATCGATACATCAGAATTATCCACGAAACCCAAACTGCTGGTAACCTCAAAAAAGCCAAGGTGGTACTTCACTGTGTCTGTAACATGAAAAGCCAAGGTCTTTCCAAACAGGCACAAGACAAAGGAAGCGCCAAGTTCACCAACTTTGATAATTTTAGTGTAAAAAAAAAATAATTTGTAATTTATGATCAATTGATAAATGATTTCAAATACAAGGATCAAGGTTAAACTGTGAATAGTGAGACGTTATTTTCACAAAAAGCTAACTGGAGAATTTTCTAAATAAGAAAAGCAGAAACTGTATCCCAATCCCCTTTCCCTAATGTTTCACAACTTCATGGTAGGAAAAACAGCAGATACAGATGCAAAAATCTTAATATAAAAACGGTTTTACATATACTTAAATTATGTAAATTTCATAAAGTTCTTAAGACGCTAATTACTAAAATTACAAAAAGATTTTCATATTGCTCTTCATGCTCAAACTCTTAGAATATTGTCATTATGTCACCAAAACCAATATACATGTAGTACTTGCATAAGTAACTGAATAAAAACCCTGTTTAAACAATATCCTTGTTGAAATCATTTATTTCCATCCAGCAGTGCCTGTTTGGAACCTCTGTATTTGTGTGTGTAATTCTTTATGGAGCTCATGCACCCTAGAATGTCACTTCAATGCTTGTCCGTTGAATGACAACTGACTTTTGACTTCAGAGCTTCTGCTTCTTGCTCTGTTTTGTGACACCTGAGATGCTTTCCACTTCCGAAATCCTCTCTCTCATGGCATTTTCACTGTATCCATTTGTTGTCCCACTTTGTTCCTCGGAAGATTCCTCGTCTGTCGGGGAGGCTGATTCTCCTTTCTCCAGCTTCTGCTGCATCTCCCGGAGCCTGGCCACAGCTTTGTCTATGGACATGATGCTGATGAGGTTAAAGTCATGCATGCTGACCAGGTGGAGCATAAAGTTTCGACACAAGTTCTTCTTTATGATTTTCTGTCCGTAATTTTCAACAAACAGCATACAGGCATGATTCATTTGATTGTCAGCAATAAACCTGTGGGATTAGAAAGCTGTCACTATGCAAGTAGAACGTTTTCAAAACCAAACAGATATTCTACAATGTGGTTTATTACATAGACCAAGCACCTCCAAGGGTTTTTTTGTTTCGAAACCCAAGGGGGCTCCTAGGCACAAGAATTTCTTTCAAAATCTTGAACTCTCAAAAGCTTGTTACCTTTATTATCCTAAATGTTACCAAATTATCCTTTAACTGAGCTAACTGAATTTTAAGTATTTAGTGAATTGAAACGCAAAAATGATCAACCAAATCTATACTTGAATTTACTTGTATCAAAACTAAGCACAGTAACATACCCGTGCTTCATAACATGAAGATTCCATAATTTCATCACTTCTTTCTCTCCTTCGTTCACATCAGAAAATTCTTCAATTTGCTGGAGAGATAAAAGATTGGGAGGAAGGATAGGAAAAGAAACAAACATACCCATCAGAACGGTTTGTCTGCTGCCAAGTAGTGAAAGCACACCCAAAATTCAATTTATGCACAAAAATACATATAGAAAATTCAGGCTCTGCAGTCAAAAAAGTTACAAAAATGTTGTGTCATGTAGAAACTTGTGATGATGAATTATATCCTTATTACATACACCCTGCACTGTGTATTCCTGATTCCAGCATCTCATCTTTGAAGAAAACCAGCCACAACCGATGAAAAGTTGCTGGAACACACAGAGACTGAACCAGCTCTGCAACTGAAGGCATACTTGAAAAAACCACCTTTGATTCCACAAATTTCCCTCAATAGTTGCTCAGCAAAATTTTCAGCTCTTAAATTGCATCATTTTCATAACATAGGCCTGATTGTTCCCTACAACAACTGCAGATCACCTTTAAAAAACCAGAGTCCACTCAAAAACAATTTTGTAAAAACAGAATAATTACAGTAATGGTTTTCTCCCGCAGCCATTCCGGGTCCTTCTCATCCTCACTGTCCACTTCCATCTCCTGGGGGCGGAGAGGCAAACAGGTGTCACTGTGGAAGTACAGCCGGTTGTGCCCACTGCTGTACGTCCTCTGCTGCTCCACTTCTCCATCCTCTGACTCCAGGAACTCTGACATACTTGCTTTCGTACGCTTGGGCCTGGCAGGAGGAAAAGTCACTGCTCTCACCATCCCATCAAAGATGCAAACACTGAGCACTTGATCAAAACAAATTATTTTAAGCTCTGTTGGGAGGGGTGGAATCTCCAGCAATGAAATAAACCCCATTAAAAACCCAACACCCTCTGATCCAACCCTCCAAATTCACTTTTTGGGGAAGAGAAGTTTTAGGATAAGGCAGTTAAAAAGAGCTGTATCATTATGAATATATATATCTCAACTGAAAAGATGCAGAAAAATATCACAGGAAAAGTTATCCTTCAGTTACATTTTATTTACTCCTAATAGTGAAATTTCACTCTCTTTATATGCACCTACATTTTACTGATCTCCAGGCTTCACAAATCTGGTCTATAGGCCATAATGCACAGAGCCCTTGTTTTCCATGTCCCTACCTGCAAACCAGGATGTGTGTGATGGGAGTTCTTTTGACTGGTCCATTGCGACTGAAGGCAAACCCAGGCTGACGATGGATGTCCTGGGGATTTCCTGCATAGGAGCCATCGTAGCACTCATTGATGGACACGTCTATCCGAGCACCTTTTGGATGATACTGAAGCAGAATGGCAAACACACTTATCAGACAGCAATCACAACACATCAGGAGGTTTAAACAAGTCACCTTTTAAATTTGGAATACTTTAAGTATCACCTATCAATAACCTGATGTAGCTCTGGTTTCCTTTCACGACATCCAAATAATTTTTAACCTCTAGAAACAAATTATCCTAAAGCTTCCTTGCTCTGCACTATTTTACATTTTACTACTTTACTATTTCACATACAGGTGTTCAGACCTAATTATAAAATTAAGGAAAATATCAGCAAAAGATTGCTAACGAGAACCCTAGAAATGAGAACATTTCTAAATTTCCTAAAGCTTGAAGAGGCTTCCAGCCAAATGTCATTACATTGCTTTCTATGTCACATAGGAGGGCACATTGATGCAGAAGCAGAAGCTACAGTCAGAATTCATCCTTCAGTGCTCAGCATTACTTAATATATATATTTAGAAAAAAAAAAAAGTAAGGAGAACCAACACCACTTTTTTTTCCCCACATAAACATTCATATAACATTCAAAGTAAGTGGCTTATAACCTGTAGATACATTGCTACAATTTAAAAGGTTAGCAGCAGACTCCCTGCACAGGTAATACCTGTGACAGCCTGTGTGGCACTTCACAGTGCTAAACTACAGAAAGATTACTTACTACATAATTAAAGATAAATCTGCTGTGGCAAAGTTTCAGATGTTTGAGTAAACTATAGAGTTTCCGACAGTTCAATGTGCACCAGGGGCAATGCAAGTCGTCCCGGGCCTCGGTCTGCTGCCTCGTGTTGTTGTTGTAAAGGAACTGATGCAAACAAAGAACAGGCAGGGCAGTGTTAGTTTCATCCAGTACCTTCCCAACCCCCAACCAAGCTGGACATCATGTCAGGACAGCAACAGTAAGATCTTGGGAACACTACATAGCTCAGTGTACTCAAACACTGGCATTTCAAGAATTTTTTTGCCATAGGAAGACCACCTGTCCCATCCAGATGTTTAACAAGAGATGTCTTTTGTCTTGCAGAACATCAGATGTGCCCTGAGGAAGATTAGTTTTCTAAAATACTTCCTGTAAAAAGTATGTGGAATGGCTTTTAGTCTGTGAATCTGTGACCCCTTAGGGCATCCACTAAAAGGGCAAATGGAAATTTCCACCCAGCTCAGAAGTGAACACTTTAATTCCACAATATTTGACTCTAGTTTTTCCCTCTAGTGCTTATTTTCAATACCTGGTAAAATATTCGCAGTTTCTGTCGAGGTTCATTTAAAACATCTCTCTCTTTTCTTGTTTGAAGGTCTGTTGGCAAGGATTCTTTCACAGCTGGAAAAAAAAGGTGTAGATATAGATTTCTTTGGTGCCAAGGAACAACCAGACCTTGTTTCTTACCCAGTATGGAAGTTCTGAGAAGGGCACTGATGCTGAAGAAAATGGGCTACTCAAGTGTATTTTGACACAAGTGAAAAAGATGGGAAAACAAGGCCCAACTCTACTGACATGAGATCTTTTAGAAGATTCACTTATTTCGTATTTAGTATTTTGGAGAACAAGTGAAATTTTATTCTCTTTCTGTATGAAAACCAGAAGAAGCCTGACACTTCAGCCTGCACCACATCAGAGAAATGACAATCCCACAGCTCAGTTACTTCGAGCACTTTGTAATTACTGCAAAGCTTAAACTGCCACATTTAGAAAGTCTTTGATACCTTTATTCCACTGGTCTGCCTTGGGAAACATGCCAAGGAATAACAACACTGAAGTCCTACACCTTTGGGAAAGATGCACTGGTTCCTTAACCATCAGAATCTCTGACAGAAGTTTCCTACTGTTTTCACTCTCCTACTATTCAAACACTGCAAACAGCAGAACCCTCACAGACACCCTGCAGGGCTGCACATTGTACTACAAGATATTTGTGTATTAAGAGCTAGCTGCATTATTTTGGAAGGTTGTTCTGACTGTAACTTTACTCATTTACTGGAATATTTAGCTTCTCTGATGCAAGAAATGGGTTCCAGGGTACATTAGCAATGCAAACTTGCCATGTTCCTACTGCCTCTACACACAAACTACCACACACCTTCTAGAGATGGTCAACACACTGTCATGTCTTTTGCAAATCTGAGCATAAAACCTGCCTAACAAATTACAATACAGGTCTCCAAGAAACCCTCAAATACGAGCAGCCCTGGAGGAAGAGAAATCAGAACAACTTTTACAGTGAAAATCCAAGTACCTCCTGCTTCTGTTGGAAATTACTGGATGTTTGTGTGCACTGCCAGCCACTTATCCTGATTTAAGAAACACAGGTGTCTGTGATCCCTAACTCAGGTAAAATACTCAATTCAGAAAACAGGAAATCAGGCTTATTTAAATATTCTTGTACTCTTTCCAAAGGGAAACATGCCTGTAGACTGCCTGAGGATATTAGGGATCATTCTAGACACTGGCTTCTGCACAGGCAGGGGTGGAAGTCTTCCTCCTCTCACTTTTTTATCTCACTAAAGCTCTAAAAGCAGTGCAAAGAATTGCCACTCTTAGGAAGTGTCACCATCAAGTGCCTCAACATATTCTGCAACACAGCTGCACAGAAAGCAAGTTGGAGAAGCAGTGCTTTTTCCATAATAGTAATTCCCTTGCTATCATTACTGCAGCTCCAAAACCTCACAGTTACATATCCAACACAAAATCAGACTTAAAAGCCATTTTGCACCAGTTCTCCAAAGCACTATCAACCCCTCACCAGCAGTGCCTGGCTGCACCCCACAGACCAAGCCTGGGGACAGAACCACTGCACCCCAGAGTCACTTCTACAACAGGGACCCAGAAGATTCCTTGATCCCACAGTCCCAATCCAGTTACAAGCTTGGAAGTACTGATTACTCTGAAGCAAACTGGGTGCCAGTCCAGAGTCTAGGGCTGTTCACAGGTGTTGAAACAACAGGTGCATCCTGTTGTCTTCTGCACAACCTAAGTTTTCCAGATGTCCTTGGCCTTACCTGCCAACACAACATTCCAATCCAGAGTCACAAACAACTGGGAGCAACACAAATAAAGACAGTATCTAGGCCAGCATTCCCTCTGGTTTATGGACTAAACATGAGGCCACACAGTCTGGAATATCCCTTTGGCCAGTTCAGGTCAACTGTCCCTGCTGTCTCCCCCCAGCCTCCTCACCGGTGGGGTGGTGTGAGAAGCTGGCAAGTCCTTGACTTAGTCTAAACACTGCTTAGCAACAACTAAAACATCAGTGTTGTCAACATTATTCTCATCCTAAATTCAAAACACAGCTACTAAGAAGAAAATCAAGTCTGTTTCAGCAGAAACCAGGGCACCTGTAAATCCAAAAACTTACCAAACAGTAACTGGAGTGAGTAGAGCAAACCAGGCAATTCTGAAAATCCTACTGACAGATTTCTCCCAACGGACTTCACAGCAAGATTTATGAGCATCATATATAATCACTTCAGTATTGGCATCATTTCAAAGACCCCACTATGCCTAGCTTTTAAATCTACCTTAAAAAAATTACAAAATATGAGATATAACAAAGCCTGCTCATTTTTGTTTCTTCTTTTTGAGAGTTACCTGAAGCAGTTGCATTAGTCAGGAACCCCTAAGCACTTAAGGGCTAAGCAGATGATTATTTAGCAGCTAAACCAAAGTTTGCTTACCTATAGTCTGAGTAGGTTTAACAGAATTGGGCTTGTTTTCTTGAGGGAGGCTCTCAGAATTTCGTGTTGCAAGAGGCTTAGCTATAGGAGCTGTAGACTTATCGTTTGTGTCTCCTGTCCAACGAAGAGTAAACTGAAGTGTAGGTCCCTGAGAAAATGTTTCAAATGGAGGCAACCTCTGGAGGTGGAAATAAAAAATAAACAGCAGCATTAGTCTCTTCCCATGTACAAAAACAACCACGAGAAAATATTCAAAGAATGGAGGCAGATGTGCTGTTTTTAATCCAGGTAAAGGCTGAACAGGATAGTTGAGTTTATAACTATTTTTACTATACAGTCTGGATCGTCTCTACTTTTTCTGTGATTATGTAATCATATTGAGATCCAAGTACTTGGCAATCACCTGGAAACTTCATCTTCTTGTCTTCAGTCACTTACAACTGATACTCTCCCAGGACATGTACATACCTGACTATGTAAGTACATACAGTCACCTGCATTTACTGTATCAGTGTTGATTCACCTCAGTCAACAACTTCTCTCTGCTCAGCACTCTCCTACCCTGATACATCCTCTTCATCACTGCATTTTATCAGCCCTCTCTTAAGTATGTATGTAAGATCACCCCTGTGAAACCCCTGGATTCCTCTTTCTGTCCCTAAAACATTCTGCTTATGCAATTGGTTCCTTTTTGATTTGTCCAACTTGTTACAATAACAATATTTAAACTGCCTGCCTTTATAAGACAGAAGTTCAGAAGTCATTGCAAGAGAATTATTTCCTGTTCAATTCAATCCATTTTCAGAGAAACAGCCACTGGCTACACTTTAAACCAGTTCCACCTTAGTCCAGATCATCTGAAGTGAAGGCAGGTCTTTCAGCCACTGAAACAATCCATACCTTCCCATCAAGTATCGTTTCCCACGTTGCTCTTTTCTTGCTAATGGGACACTCTTCCATTTCCTGCATGGCCACTTCATATTCCCCATCCAGAAGTTGCAAACGTCTGTCAAAACAAAGTATGAATTATGTGTAAAACTGCTTGTTTTTATTGTTTGCCTATTAAACTGTACTATTGCACAGTAACTTGGTTTCCATCAACCTAAAGACACATTTCCAGGCAAATTTATTTAACAAGTAGGTGTGAATCTTGACAAACATCATCTATAAGAAAGAAAAATATTAAAGCTTAAAAAAAATACAAAAAAAAGTGCACGATTTGGTTCTGTTGCAAATCAGACATTCTCAAATTGTACAGCAGCATGGCTGAAAATGTCTTTGCTTATGTGTCATCACTACAAAACCACCTAATTGTTCATATCATGTTTAGCATATTAAAATTCTCCAGCAGAATTAACAGAAAAGAACATAATGTTGTCAAGACTTCTAAGAAGATACAAAGTAGAGAAAGATATTTCTTAAAAAACAAACTCTTCTCAAAATATACAACTTCTATTTTGTCAGAATCACTTGGAGCCGTTTTAAGCTTTTTCTTGAAGCTCTAAGTTTATTGATAAAGAAACTATCTACCTACCTCTACTTGGGATCTGCACTTGCCATGGATGGAACTGTTATTTTCATATACTGTATTTAGCTGTTGACATTATGATCCTCTGCAGCACAACAAACCAAAATGTCCATCCAAGGAATGGTCTGCTCCTTATCTCCTGAACTGTCTGGATTGTTCTAAGCTATCACTACATATGAGTTCACCCCCCTCCACCTTCTTTGAAATGCATTAAGGGGTGTCAAGATAACAAATAATTAAACTACATGACAGAGTAAGTCTTTTCCAATGGTTGATTGCCCTGTAGTAATGGAGAACTGATGGTGCCAGCAGAACAAGATCTGTGCCTGCACCAGCCACAGCCTGGGCTTGGAGACAGTTGTGGCACCACAGTGTAAGCAGTAAGAGTAATTCAGAGACCTTTTGCTTGTTCTACTTTTTAATTTTGCTGTCACTGATCTGTAACAGAATCACAGAAATTACATTTGTCAAAAAACTGGCAAGGAACAGACAAATGGGTGCAAATGAACAGGGCAATACTCGAGTTCATAGAAGGGAATTATATACAGTATTTTTTTAAATACCAACTAAAGTGCATCCAAAGACAGCTTACACTGTAAATGAAGAACATATTAAGTTTATTATTAGACAAATTTCTAATGCTTAACAGAAACAATATTTATTTTGAAAAACATTACCTGTTTTTATCAAATACAGTCATCTGTGCTACAAACGTCTTTTCCCCATCTTCGCGGTTCGAAGAGTTTCTTTTTCTTCTGGCTGGAAGCTCCTCATTGACATCTGCACACAAGAAATATGGTATTCAATCATCATATAAGCAGAGATTCAAAAGATCAAACACTCTATATGCAATTGTAAAATAAAACTGGCTGTTGTGTCAGGTGTGTCATACAACAGAAAAGGACAACACAATGGAAAGAGCACTTAGCTTAACAGTAATCATATCTTAGGTATGTTCTCATGTATTTATAGTTTCATCATATTATTCTGTCAGCATAAAGAATTTGGGGTTTGATCCTCCTCCTCTTGTGGCTATAAAATAGTGAGAAATAAAGTTTTTCACTCTACATGCACTCTTCAAGGCTGTAACATTTGTGATGTAACACATCTTAACAAGATTAAGAAAATAGCTTTTAAGAATTTGTTATTTAGGTATTTTCTCTATTGGCTCTTTTTTGTTGCTGACACTGACAGCACCTACAGCTGGGCCAGCAGTGACCAGTGTTGATGGAGGATTAATGATACTCTCAGTGACCACAAGGCTCTCTTGCAATATTCACCCTCTAAGAGTGTTGCCTCACCTTCAGCATCACATTAATAACAATTGGTGTTAAATTTACACAAAAACAGAAGCACAATTTTTAGCTACCAGCTGAATTCCAACCCCATCTCTACAGAGACTGCAAACAAATGAAAGCCCAATCAGTCACTCAGCTTTTACTGGCCCTTGTCAGAGTGTGACCTACACTGCACATCAAGACAACTCTCTATGTGCCTACAAGACAAACCCTGTAAAAGCAGATTTAAAGACTGAAGTTACCAATGTTTTCATTAGTTTCACCATTGATCAGTCCATTAAATTCTCTCCTTCCTGGGCGAGTGACTCTGAATAACAATGAGTAAGACTTCACCATATGGCTGTTGCTTGGTTCAAACTCATTGCTGGAAACTGCAAGTGATGGGAAGTTGCCTGGTTTTATTTGGCTGAGGTCTGGGTTTAAAGGCACCTGCTTTTTACCTGTAGGAACCTGTCTTATGGGACAACTGACATCCTGCAGCAAAACAAGAAAGCCAAGGGTTAGGGTCTTTAGATTACAAAGTGAAGACATTAAGTGTTAAAATTTATATCATTTGTGAACTGCACTTGTTCTGCCAACTTTCTGAAAATGAGTCTTGTAGCAGATATAAACAAAAAAAGTCTGGCACAATCCCAAGTTTTAAATGCAAAACCAGATATTTGTAAGTGTAAATAAAACTGGCATTCTACAGCCCCTTCTGGCAGCAGCCATCTTTCTCTAAGTGATTAAATTAACACTAACATGAGGCACTTAGAAAGATTGTAGAACAGTCATTAATACTAATTTAATTCTGTTTACCTAAAGAAATGTTTTGGTTATATATACATTTCAAGGGCTTCCTATCTTCTCCTTGCAATATTACAAAGTGCACTCTGTGCTATCTGTGAGATAAAGAACCACTTACCTAGGATTTATTATATCAGTACCTCTCAAACAGATCACTGAACATTGTGTAGTATGGGGAAAACAAGGCAAGATGGCCTAAATATCAAACTTGCAGCAAAACATTTGAAAAAACCATCAGCACCTCCTGATTTCACCATATTTATCCATACTTTAGCAATTAACAAAATTGGCTAGAAACAATATTAACTCTTCAAAACATGTCAAAACAGCTTAACATTCTTAGGGAAAACAAGCATAGTTCTGACTGCAAATCTTTCCCTTTCTGGTTAAAAATTACAGCATTCATTACTGAGCCTCCCATATTCCCACAGCCGTGAAGATAATTTGCCAACTGGTGTGAAACAACCAGATAAACACAGATAAAACTGCAAGAAAATTCAAAGATACTTCAAAAATTAAATCTAAAATTGTTTATGATTCATAGTAGCTAAAATCTGCAATAATAAAATGACCAAAGTAAAAAACACAGGTACAGAAAAGGCAAGTTAAGAGACAAGACTTGGCAGATGACTGAAGAATTCAAAACAATTACAACTTGTTCCTTTTTATTTCTCAATTCTAAAAGGCATAGACTATGATTTTGTGATTGCCTGGTTTATTTAAGCCTCTGAACATCACAACAGAATTAAGAGTTTAATGATATGACACAAACAAATTGAAGTAAAAATAGAAGTGGCTGAAATTCACAATGAGTGGATCTGACCTACAAGCTGAATTAATGAACAAAGTTTCACTCCCAGTTATTTAAACTCCAAGTTACTTCTCACAAAGCAGTGATCCAATCAAAAAACCCAACAGAAAACAACTTTAATAGATTAGTTCTTAAATTTCAAGACTAATTTCAACAGAGGCATCACTGTATGGCAATGTTAATTAGGTAGGAAGCAGGGAAACATTTTGCTGTAACATATATTAATGGTTGGTCAAATCATTTTACCTTTCGTTTCTTGTGGCAAACTTTCACCAGCAGAACTTCCAGGGTTACAGAATTTTGTTCATTCTCTGAGTTTTGTGATGGCTTATCTGAACAGAAAAATATTTTAAGTTCTGAACAAGTGAAGATCTACTCGGGGCTATAAATTCATCTGTAATTCCTTCTTAACCACAGGCACCTCCAGGCACAAAGACCTACAGCTGAATTCTAAGTTTCAATTCTCCCTAAACTCACTGCAAATTCCCACTGCAGAACATATCCCAACTATTCTCATCCTAGCAGATCAAAAGAGCAAGTTCACTACCTTTTTATAACACAGAAAAAGGTTATGGGTAGATTTAAGGATGGTAAGGATACACTAATAAATACACAGATGAATCAAATTAATTTCTCCAATTATTTTTCTTTACAGCTTGCAAAACCAGAATTTGGTTTGCATCAAAACTTAAGATCAGGATGCTGTCAGGTAAGAAAACAAAACAAAATTTAAAAAACAACCGTAAGTATTATGCAAGGTTAAAATACATGCACTCTTGAAAGAACCTGAAAAAAAGTCTTGGAAAATAAGACTTGGTTTCAGAATCTGCACGATTAATTTCCTAGAGCCTGGAATCTTCAAGACATCTACTGCCAGCAGTGTGACCAGCAATGCCAAACAAAAAGTTAAAAATAATGTTTTATTTTAATGGACAAACAGCTGATTTCTTCTCAGGGAAGTAAAAAGCAGTATTGAATTGTAACTAATTGGACAGGCTGGGCTTAAATAAGTTAAAATCTGCATCCAAACTGCAGAGATCAAACCCATCCAAATATTCTCCTCACAGACCTCTACTCATTTCAAAGGTGTAACACCAATTAACAGTGTAATGAATGAATTGGCAAACATACCATTTTTATGGAAGAACCCAGTAAATGTGAGTTGCAAATGAGCAGACAAGCTAAACAGGAAAAAAAAGAAAGGAAATGTTAGAACAAATAAGTGCTTTTTTCTCACAGCAGCCACTTCACTCCATGCACAGGGGGCAGAACTTAGTCCCTCCTAACTTGGAAACTGCCTGGATGCAGCAGCTGCAGTTGATCAGAGTTGTACCAGTTTTCTCTTCACAGACCCATTTTCTCTGTGTACTCTATGACTTGATATGTTAAAAAAAAAGGAACTAGCCACAATATATGGAGCAAAATATAATGAAGAAGAATAATACACAGTAAATCTATAAAACCTCTCAGAACACCCAATTTATACATTTGTTTCAGACTACACTGTATCCAGCATGGCTTCCTCTGAAATGGTCTAATGATTTGCAAACACTATGGGAAAAGAACAGGTTAAAAACAGCAAGTGTAAAACAATATAAACCCAAAATAGTGTAACTTCATGGTATTTTTGCAAATCCACCTCTTTTTACTTTTAATTCCAACACACAGAGATTAGTTCCTGACACAGCTGACAGTCCTAACATTAAAGCAAATACCTGTTTGAGGTTTCTATACACATTTGAAGAGATGCCACTACAAATACTGAAAGTTCATCCCAATATTGCTTTTCTCCAAGTTGACAAGGATACACACACCCCTTTAAGATTCTGGAAGCAACATTTCAAACTGCAAGTACCTTGCTCCTAATAATGGCTCTTTTATCACTTTCACTCTATCAATCAAAAATACTCTTGCTGTGCTCATTTGTACCCACAAACACAACTATACAGCAGGACAGTACCTGTGAGATTCTTGTTCTCCCTTCATTTTCTCTACTTTTGATAACATGTCATCTACTTTGAATGTTTTCCTGTGAAGAAAAAGCAGAAGGAATAGTTTCACACATCCACTATACCAATAAGCTATAACAAGAAAATTTATTCAGCCTCAGCTTTGACTTGTTTTCCATCTAAAACTGTCTATACATATAATTTTAGCTTCCTCTTCAGAAAACACCCTTTATATACCTTGTATCACAGCCGTGTTGTAGGGACACATGTTGTAGCTTCCCAAAGAATATTAAAAGAACACAAAGAATTAAACCAGACCTTCCAGCAATAATCCTACTGCTCATAAGACATTGAACAGCAACACACTGAAACCCTGCAATGAACATGTCTAACCACATTTCAGCTTTGTCAAAGAAAATCTTCCTGCTTTAATAACACTTGTACCTACTAGGAATTGATGTGTCAGCTCTTCAGCCATTAATATTTTAATCTTGATTGTAATTATGAAGAACACTTAAAAGTTCATGTGACAAAAGTTAAAAACCTAATAAAAAAATCAAAACCTTATTTCTCCACACATTTTTATTAAATGGAAATGAGCAATGAATTCTGAGGCTACTCACAGGACATGGGGGACAATAACAAATGTCAACAATGCCACAGAGATTAACCCCTTCAAATCATCCCTCTCTGTAATTCTGACATCAGTCTGTTCATATGTTCAGCCATACACACAATTTAGTGTTCACTGCTAAATAAAGCTCACTCACGTACACAAGTTATTCTACACTTTACAGAACAGTCTTTCCATTTCCCACTAAAGGAAAGCCAAAGCTTGGACACAGATGCCCAAGAATTGCACTAGATTGGAGTGACAACTCAAGAATGCGAGGGCATCTTCCCTTTACACTTACACCTCAGAGGAATGGAGTAACAAGAAACACTGAATTTCTTGTGGGGGGAACAACAACGATGTGCTCTGGAGAAGTGGGAAGCATCTGTCTCCAGAAATGTCCTGACTGAGGAGACACTGATGTCACAGTGTCCACAGTCAGCACATATCACTCGTGAATGACTGAGTTACAAATCACACAGTGACTGAACAGTAACACTGGGCAAGAAACACTGCACAAGTACAGGCTGCAGGCAGAAAATGAGAAAAATAATTATGATTTGTGTAGTAAACAATCACTGATTCAAAGCTCTACTCAGCCCAAGAGTCACACGTATGACAGATTCAAGAACTGACTCACCTACACTAAAATGTGGGATTATTAAGACGAACATTGCAATGCTCAGCTTTAAAGTGAGAGCTGTTATGAACAAAGCAATTTGTTAAAAAATTCAGCTTCTAAGGTTAAAAAAGCCTCTGTGTGCACTTTGCTCCAGCTCATCAAAATCAGCCACTGCTCTGCAGAACAGAGGCAGTGCACTGATCTGTGGAGGGCTTTCTTCAGACAGAAGAACTGCTTAAAACAGCTTTAGAGAAAAGTTATGTCATGACTGGAATAAGAGCCAGAAACCAGCTAAGAGACAAACAAGATTCAGGAATGGGGGAAAGTTAACAATCTTTCATAAAATATACTAATATCCGACATAACTTAAATTTAGTATGTGAGCATTATTGATTCAAAAAGAGCAATGGCACAACTTTTGCTAAACCCAGACCCAGGTAAGTCAAGAGAGTCCTCCAAATAAAAATCTTTCAGAGCAACTAAAAATAGCAACTAAGAAACCCATTAAATCAAAGTCGTTGCCTTTGAAGTCAACTTGTAAAAGCAGAAATTCCTTTAAACTGAATTAGTATTTTTGTTATCATGTTCCCAAAACCAGACAAAATGAAGCTTCTGTAATAACCATCCCTAAGACCCAGGATTTTCAGGACAGCATTTCCTTGTGCTACAAGCATGTTCATTTCTTTCTCCACCCACTCCCACGCTAATTAAGAAAAACAATAATTAACAAAGTATTAGAATTATTCTTTATTCAAATACTGGGAAGCAATTTTATTAAGTTACTAACTTCTTTCCAACACCATAATTTGGTCTCATAATACAGTAGCACCTGAAGACAGACCCACAGGCAGAAAGCCCAGTTCACTTTCCATCAAGTCTCACCTGACCAAAGCCATTCACCTCTGCAGTGATAGGCAGCAACTTCAATACCTTTTTATCCCAAGCTGACATTAATTATTCCCCATCTTCTATATCTATATCCCTGTATTTCCCCTTCTATATTATATCCCTATTCTTCCATACCCTTAGCATTCTAGTCTTTATAAACAATTCCCAGTATTAAACATATGGACCTATATCAAAAGATAATTTCTTGGTAAAAATGCAGTTTTGCTTCCCCTCCTCCAAGTGATAAATCTGTCTGTCATTTTTCTCAGACTGGAAAATAGAGCTGGAGCTACAAGGTTTGTAGCTATAATTACTATTGTTCTCTAAATAAGTTCTATAAACTTTGGAGATTATTTTACTTATGATATGATTTAGTGAAATGGCAATCCAAACAATTATCAGAAATTTAAAAATGGCAAATTTCAGGAGTTCTAGGGGAATAAATCAATAAATACACACATACAGTCCACATACCAGACTAAGGAGAACTCTACTAACATTTTCACTGTACTGAAGCCAGGAACATAAATTTTTCTTAATATAAGCCTCAGGATGACCACCTACTGCAGTTCAGATATTTTTCCTCTTTTAAAGCCCCTTTTTCACCAAAACAACAAGATCATATGCCTTAACTACTTCCACTGAATGAAGAACAGTGATTAAGGCCTTGTGGGTATCTGGAAGTGTTTACCAGCACAGATCAGCAAACAAGGATCCTGCTAATCCCCTTGGGAAGCTCAGTTGACACTCTTTTGCCACTAAAGCCAAATATTCCAAACTACCTTTAAACTACAACTTTTGTGGGTTTAACTGGGCTGGAAGAGAAGGACCACAGTACTGACTGAGGGTGGAAAGGTCAGAGTGGGGAACCCAGAGGAGAACAACATCCTTCCCAATTATTTTCTGGGGTTTTCCCCTCAACTTTGCTAGTTCACTTCTGTTGCATTACTGTCATTTTATAAAGAAAACATACTGAAATATTTTACTTTAATTTCCATAGATGTAATTACCAGAATGATCAGTAAATCAGCATTGTCAGAACTATTGAGAGAAACAGCTATTAATGTGTGTGTTATCAGAACATTACCCAACTAAAATCACAGTTCTAAACCAAAGTGTTAAGGGAACTACGAAAAATCTGTACATTTCAAAGAGGAATTAAGCATTATTTGTGCAGCTGAATCTGAACTGGAATTTAGAACAGTGGGTAACACAACCTACAGGCAAAGTACTATTTCCAACAGGACAGTTTCAGGTAAAAACATACAGATTTCAATCCACTATAAGTTAATCTAAGTTACAAGAAAGAACTTCCTGTTATACAATTCTAGTTAAAAAACCCAAACCACAAAACCCAAAACACTTTGAAAATGATTTCATAAAATCTGTCTCCGACTTACTTTAAAATAAGCAAAAAATTCATTTTGGTAATTTTTGTAGGAAAAAGTAAGCAGCAACTTCCAAATTTTAAAACAATAAATAAATCTGCTCATTACCTGTCGTAAGTACCTGAAGTTGTAGTTATGGTTCAGTTTCAAGAGAAAGTTATAGCATTTGTAGCATTAAAACTCATGGCAAGAACATTAAACAATATCCAGGAGATCCAAGAAGGCAATATATAGCTTCTTTAATTTAAATAAAAATATGCAAATTCTATCGATCAACAGATCATGCAAATACTACCTCCCTTAGATACAAAGTTTAAATTAGAGTTGTCTGTATAATCACATTTTGTTGCATTTCAGTCCCACAGCAACTGTTTCCAAGCGATAAGAACTTTAGTGCTAAAATATTTCTAAGTAAGTGCTCAGGTTACAAAAAAAATCTGAAGTGTAACAAATGATTTGCAGCGAAGGGGAAGTAACTGAAAGGGCCTTGTAATTCTGCTAATAAATAATGTACAGTGCACTTCTCCCTCCTCAGTGTTCCTGTGTTTTCAGGTCTATTGACATGCAGCTGTAGCACCTCGCGTGGCAGGAGGGACTGTTCCACAGTATCAGAACTGATGCCCATCTCTCAGGTGCATCCAGTTTAAAGAAACCTTTTTAAAGTATTTGCTGGGCTTTTTGTAAAATGCTATAAAGAGACCTCCTTAATTTTTCAGCTTTTAAAATAACTACAGATATAATTACTGGATTCTTTCAAGACTAATTAACAAAGCCAATAGTTAACATGGCAGAAAATCTCTTAGGTCTCAGAAACCAACTGTACACTGATATATGCACTTCTTAAGTTCTTCAAAAGGAAAAGTTTTACACACCAAGTGAAAACAGGAGGCCGCCCTCCACTCTTTTTTGGACTTCTGCTACTTGGTGAACATTTTAGGATTACTTTTCAAAAACAATTTTACCTTTTGATATTTGTTCGGGAGTTTCTGTGGGACATGTAAGTGAGAGTTCTGTGCAAAAATATTGGCTGCAGGGGAAAAGAAAAAAGGAAAAGGTTATGCTTTAATTAAAATTTCCAAAAGAAGTCCAAAGTAAAGGAGTGATAAAAACAATTACTCACTGCTATTAGATTCCGGGTACGTAGAAATCTGTATATCTGTGTTGGTTCTAAGAAAAAGGAACATGTGTTATCCAACAGAACTGACACCCCAGAAAGCCTTACAGTGACAGAAAGTATCTAACTTGGCATGTTGTTTTGAAACAATTACCACAAAAGTCATCACAATGTCCCAGTAACTGGAAGTTGTCAAAGGTCACTTCATCTACTCTACAGCACAAAGCAACTTCTCCTTTAAGTGACCATAAATCAGGGACCACAACTCAACTCTGACTTCCCACAAAAAGTGTTTCTTACAAGCTTCATATCATGAAAGGGCAGCAAAATACCCCAACATATCACCACCTACTGTCAAATAGGTAAGTTTTCCTTGCTGAGTTAATGAACACATCAAAACAGCACAATAAATTTACAGGGCCAGACAATTACAAATCTGTTTTATCCTTCTGGAAAGTACCAAGGTCACTTGCAGCAGGTACTGAAACAAAACCAGGGACTGCCAGTTGACTATGATCCATTATGGATCATTCCAAGCTGGGAAATTAATGTTGACTATGGTAAAGCAATTACTGTTTGAGAGTGCAAACAGAGGGAGGAGAATACAGCCATAGACAATATCGACATGAAAGCACAGCATCATCTCAAAGAGGTGTAAGAACCAAAGTTCAGGGGATCAACACTTGCCTACAGGCAAGAGGACCTTCAGTTTGGTTTTAACCAATTCAGTTAAATCAGGACAAAAAAGGTTTTGTCTGTACTACGTTATATTTAACAAGAATTCCAAACTAAAATACACCCTATTTGTGCTGAAATAAAAGCCAGCTTCATTAAGTAACATCAAAAATTTAGAAATCACTTGATAAAACACATCAATTGGAGAGAAAAAAGAACAGAAAATGCCTTGATGTCCATGCTAAGGCTGCTAACACTGCCTCCATTTCCCACACAAAGAAAACAAACTATTTTTTAAGAAACATAAAATTTTATTTTCATACGACTGTAAATCATTTATCGCTAATAGCTGGAAACTTTACTGTACAGAATTCTGCAATTGGAAGTGGAAAAGGACAGCTTTTTATATCCTTTACCCCTTTTTAAAGACATGATTTCTTATTTCTACAGTTATGATTGTAAGACCCCATAGAGAGATGTACCATTGTCTGAGAAGGAAATCTTAAAATTATCCCAGTATTTCTTTTCAGAAGCCTGATGAAAAGCAGTAAAATTTTGCTTAATACAAATTACAATAATAAATCTGTATTTTTCAAATCAAGATAATAGATAGAAAAGAAAGAAATTAAGAAACATGCACTTTGCTCTGAAGTGAAAATACAGAATTGTCTCAACTTCTAAAAAAGCATCTCAGGTTTTTTAGTCTCAAAAAACCCATGACATAATTATAAATTAGAAAGGTATGAAAACATTAAATTATATTCACAATGACGTAGTTCAATTTAAAGGTAATGCACTGCTGCTTTAATTTAAAAGCAATGCACTGCTGTTTCAACTTCAGTCTTCTCAGGTAGAAAAATGCTAAAACACACTTTTCAACCTGCAGACAGACATATGTTTCACAAGTCTGTGTTACACAGCAAAAGCTTAAAATAAATCTTTATCTTTTCCTAGCATATGACCTTGAAAAGGGACAAAAACAGTCAGGAAGAATGCGATTCCATACTGCACGTGTTAGGATTTTTTTAATGCAAGGTTTACTTATTGCAGTTTTCTCATGACATTCACACTACAGGCTTAACATATTAAGGTACATCCACACTGGAGCTCCTCCTGACCCCACCTGCACAGCTCCGTGCTTCCCTTGTCTGACACAAAGCTACGGGCAGCAGAATTTTGTTCCACGTCGGGCACTGACAGAGCAAAGCTCTCACGACTCGTTTGCCACTTGACCCATTTGCAGCACAGAATTTACTGAGCACAGAGCGTCGTTAACAGCACTGAGGCTCAAACGACCCCACGTTATTCGAGACACAACTCAAAACTCCAACACTGCCTCTAACACTGTCACCGCGTTCAGCGAGTGCGAGCAGTGACAGCACCGATCCCCAAACAGGACATTAAAAGTCGGGCATTAAAAATTCCCTTCAAATCCTGCCAGTTGCACAGAAATCTCTTAGTACAAGGTAAGTTTACTGCTCCACCGTGCTTTAGAACCAGATTTCCATAAACAACTTTCTGCTGCATTCAGGGGGATTCTCTTCCTATCTGGAACTGCCACAGGGGGATGCCTGGGTCGCAAAGGTCAATTTCCAGTACGAAACCTCAACTAAAGGACAACTATTGCCAGACAAAGAAAAACCAAGTACAGTGAAATCTTAATCGCATCCTGCCCCTGAAAGGGGCTCCAACGGCAGAGGCCGAAGAGGAAAGAGCCCCCTCGTCCCACACTCCCCAGAGCCTCCGGGGGCTGCTGGAGGAGGGAAGGGAACCAGCCGCCCCGAAAGCCTGATGGGAAGTGCTACTGAGAACCAAGTTCATCGCTGGGCGCGGGCACACACACACACATCCCCCCGCCCTCCGCCCCGCGGGCCCCGGGCGCCTCTCGCCGCCCTCCCGCACACCGGCCCCGCTCCC
>WEIV01006679.1:370413-381502 GCA_013390005.1 Calyptomena viridis | reverse complement strand
TTGGCCGCCGCCGGCCCCGCCCCCGAGTGACGCGCGGATGGTTCTGGAAGCGTTTGGTTGGTCCGCGCGCTCGGCGCGCGCCCCCCCCACCCCCCGCCTTTGAACTGAATTCGCGGGAAAGCGCCGCTCGCGCTCCGGCGCGGGGCATGATGGGAACGGGAGGGGGGGGGCCCTGGCGGGTTGAGGGGCCGCTCGCCGGCCCCGCCCTCACACCCTGCGGACAGCGGGGGTGTCCGTGCCCCGGGGGTCTCCTCACCCACTCCGGCTCTCCGTGCCCCGGGGGTTCTCCAAATCCAACCCGGCTCTCTATGCCCCGGGCTCTCTGGGCCCCAGGGCTCCCCCTGTCACCTCCTGGTGCCCCTCTCGTCTGGGGGGCCGCTCCGCTGCCCACAGGAGCTCAAGGGCCAAACTTGTCGAAAGAGCAGCTCGGTTATAAATTGGTACCGGCTTTGTGGCAGAAATAGTTATACTGGATGGGCAATGAAGTCCCGCCGCTATCCCGTAGGTTTAACTTTAAATAACCGTGAGGTTTCCTCACAGGATGGCACAAGGAGTTGCCCATAGGTGCTGGGAGACTTGAATTCTGAGGTAAAGTGTTTCTGGCTTTATTCCCGCGTTTCTCTGCTTGCTGAGGACGCACGGAATCCTCAGGGAGAGGCAGGCTGTGCCGCTGTGTCCGGGATCGGCCTTCAGGGCAGATCTGGGGGTGAGGAATACAGGGGAATTCACCATCGGCTCTGGGGAATCCAGGCCTTCCCAGCGCTGCGGCAGCTCCTGCAGAAAAGGCTTTGCCAGCCGTTCTGTTCTATCTGCGAAACTTCTCCAGAGTGGTTTTACAAGGTAAAAATGGTCTGTGTGTGAAATATAGCCTTGAATTCTGATACCAGATACAGCTGTGGTGCTGGCACTCCACCATCTCCATTTATCTTCTAATTTCTAGTGATAAGAAAAATAAACTTAATGGTAAGTATTAAGAGGAAAACGGTGTCTAAGTCAGCTGTGTGTGCCTCACGTTACCAACAGAGGGATTCCAATGTGATGCCTCAGTTGTCTGCTATTAACCTCATTATGTAAGAAAACGTGTGTATATACACCCCACAAACATTCAGATAAGCAAGTTTTTATTAACTACTATTCCTTTCTTTTTGCTTTTTCTGCTGCACAATTGATCGTTCATATTCGTTCTGGAAAGACATTTTTTTCTGCTATCTTTTTATTTCCCTCCTTCCCCCATCCGACATTGATATTTTACCTGCAGGTTTTATAGTATTTTGTTTCAACCTTAATTTTGTTACATTATTATAAATTCATCCTTGTCACAACTTTACTTACATTGTATTTTTCTTCCCTTTAAACAAAAAGCGATATTTCTAAAATATTGTTACATGTTTTACCCTGCTTATCCTAATTGTCTCTGCCAAGTATTCTAGTTTCTTCTATTTCCTACTTAATTTCTCTACAGCCACTTGTTGCTGAATATGATTCATCACTGGCACAGCAATGTTTGATGTACTGTCTGTTTCTGAGGACCTTGCATGTAATTTCTTCACTCTTTTTATCTGGGACTTACGGTGATACTTCTGTTATTGGGTGTTTGACAGGCTGCTGGACTCGGGGACTAGAGAGCAGCATACCCCAAATTATGGGCATCTTTGGGTCATCAGAGGTTGAGCTTGAGGCTGGTGACACCCTGTTACCAGTGACAAAACGTATCAATATTGCAGTATGTGTGAGAGGCTCCTAAATGTTGTATAGCTGCAGTTTTGTCCTTGGAAGTTTTTTATTGCTTAATTTATTCTTGTTTCCATGCTCCTGCTGCTTCTGGTGGCTCATCCTTCTAAATTTCAAAAGTGGGAAGAGGAGCCAGAGTAAAAAAGATAATTAAGCAATTAATCTCTGTCATTGGAGTCGGATCTGCCTGTGACAGAAGATCTACAGCTGCAGCTCCTGCCTTCAGTGGGACAGGACAGTGCAACACCACGTGTGTTCTGAGCCTCTTGCCTGGGGAGCTTGAGCCTCTTCTCCTTAGTTGGTAGAGACCTTCATTCTATAAGTTGTTTAGATCTGCTGCCCTGAGCTGTTCACTCGTCCTTAAAGAGCACAGAGTGCTGTTGAGGCAACTGAAAGATCCTCAACAACTCTGACACATCATTCCCCATCCCTGCAAGTGTTCAAGGACAGACTGAAGGGAGCTTTGATCAACCTGGTCTAGTGGAAGGTGCTGTTGCTCACGAGTGTTGGAACAAGCTGGTCTTTAAGGCCCCTTCCAACCCAAACCATTCTGTGATTCTATGATCCATTCATCCCTTCATCAATGGATGGGCACATAGAAATAGCACAGGGCACAAAATAGCAAGTAGCTTTTATATACTTTGCACAGTTAGAAGAAAGAAAATAATGATTCCTTTTTAGATAGATGGAAATCATGATGGTTTCTTCAAAAGAAATAAGCTGTAGCATGAGACTGTTGTGTCCTTGACCTGCCTGGAACTATAGATCCCTATAGATTTTACAGATGCATTGATTAAAAAATAAGAAATTAAAACATATTTCTTGTATACATATTCATCAGGTAACAGAAAGTTGGACATATTTAGCAAATTACAGGGTATCTGCAAAGCTACTGAAAACGTGTTTTCTAATAAAATAGTCTGAAAAAGAAGCAGTGAAATGTAGCTCTGAAATTGATATAAGTGCATAAAATTAAAGGCTATGGCAGTGTAACTTTTTGCTATAAAGATAAAAAATATCCTATGGTAATGCAAAAAAAAAAAAAGGGTAGTTTAATAAGTTTAAGATAATAAATGGAATAAATTGAAAAACAGGAGCACTGTTGGAATAAACCCCTGGAAGGGAAGCAGAAGTAGAGGGCTGAGGTGCTTCTATAATATGTCAGAATGGCCAATCCATACTTGTTTTCACATCCTGTTTAGTGGGATTTGCATTTGATATCCAAAAGATCAGATTTGTTTCCTGCAGTTTGAAAGCATATGCTACTTGTAAATCTCTTTTTCCTATGGCTTTTTGCAGCCTGTGCATGCCCAGCATTCCTGTCACCTTTAACAGCTGAACTGCAGTGATTTTTGCCTCTTCAGATACATATGTAAAAATATGTGCATATTTTATAGCACTTTGTGGATTTTTTTTCTTCATAGTTCCATGGTTTTGTTGGTTGCCTGTAGTACCCCATAGTCACACTGCTCAACTTACCAGCTTCCAGACCTCCACATCACTATGCCTTCTCACAGGGATATTTACAAAGTAAGTCCTTTTTTAAAGGGAAATAAATACCTGTATTGGAGCTCAACCTAAATGAACATTCTGCCAATATGATGAAACTTTTTCTCACATCTTTAAACATGGGTCTGTCTATACAGATTGTAACTAACTAAACACTACTACAGACCAGCTTGTCTTCTGAGAAAATAATTTTACATGTAACTTTGGAATGAAAGAGTAGTGCTTACTAGCTGAATATAAACTTTAGGTCAGTCAGATTGGTTACAGATCCAGGCCATCATGGAAGCCAGGGTCAGTATTTATTAGGGATCACTGTTATACCCCACTGGGAAGGCTCTGGAGTTGGGTGTTCAGGGTGTTGCTGAGAGGAACAAACCCTCAGTGAGTGTTGTGGGTATCTGTGGTTCTTTAGCTGGCCCTGAGCTAATGAGCACATTCAGTGGGATTCAAGGGCATCCAGCAGGAAAAGACTTTACATACTCCACTTCTGTGGTTACACCCAAACTTTACTTCTTGCTGTTTTCATGCTTCCAGGTTCTCCTTCTCATAATCCATCCAGCCCTCAAACCCAGGTTTTCCATGAGAGAAATGAGAAAGCACAAATGCTCTAGAGCTGAGACAAACAAAAATACTCCATGCAGAGGTGGGAATATCCCACAGCTGTTACTGTACTCCAAAACCAGATCCATTTCAGTGGCACTTACATGAAATAATTATTCATTTTTCAGTTCATATTTTTTATTTTCAGTCTGATTTGCTGTTGATCAATAGCAATTGGCCACAGAAATTATTAGACAAACTACTCTTCCCTACCTATTTGGAAAAGAAATGTCAACTCCCACTTAGTGTTTTCCCAGCCTCTTGTAAAGAGAAGCTACATAATATTGCAGCTGGAGAAAGGGAGCAGCTCCAGGTTTCTGGATAACAGCATGGGAGAGGGCAGGCAGAGTGCTGGGTAAATTTGGGATGGCAGGATCATGTTGCTGTTGGGGTGGCAGCTCTGTTTCTGTTTGGTTTTCTGCATGTTAATGTATAGTGCTGCCCTGTTTTTATAAGCAGGGAACTAAGAAAAGAGAAAATAAACTTTCCTGTAAGGAAACCCTTGTGCTGAAACCTGGGGAAGGGAAGAGCTGAGATCCTACACAGCAATCCAAGTGTTCCAAAGTATTTCCATGAATGCTGTGTGAGGGGGAGATTGACAGAGCAGCCACTTGTGGTTCTCATTCATGTGTCTGCCAGGGACTGCTTTTGTACAGAGCTGTTCAAATGTATTCCAGGAGCACAGCACTCAAGGAACTTGACCCTCAGGGAATCTGAATGCACCCACAGTGCACAGCTTTAAGGCAGCAGGTTGCTTTCCTGTCTGGAGTTATTGCAGAGGGTGAAAGGGAATGCACAGGATGTTCTGCACCACTGGCACCTGTTCTGCATTCCCGTGGTGAACAATCAGTGATTCAGACTATTAGTCAGTATTGCTTACTAGAAATGTGTGCTCAGGACTTGTTTCTTGGAGTTCTCTTAGTGAAAAGCTCATTTTCGTGACTCTTCTGCAGTGAAATTTATTTCCTGATTTTCAGTTAATGATTTATTTTTGTTTGGTGGCTTTTTAGCAGCAGTGTTGGTCTTTAGAGTTAAGGCAGTGGACTAAAAATACCAGAATTTTTTCAAAAGCATTGTGAAAAGCCTGGGCTCAACAGATTAATTTACTCTAGAAAGGTAGAACATCTCTTCAGATGATTGAACTGTTAAGGCCAGAAATGTACTAAATACACACAAAAAACCCCTATGCCAAATCTTGAAGTTGAAATACTTAATACATGGAAATGGAATAGGAATCATGCTAGTTCATGCTGTAACTTCAGAGATCCAGCATGTGTAGCACTTACTGCAGAACCATCAAAAACTCAGTCCTAAGAGAACTTTCAGGATTTGTGTTCTCTCAACTGAGTCCCGGAAACTGTGAAAGATACAGCAACTGAAAAACCTGTGATGCAAACTTAATGATTAAACTCAGAAAAGCAGAGATCAAAGAGAAACTGCTGGGGAGAAGTGAGAATTAAGTCAGTTACAGATGTAAATAGAAGTTTCTCAACAAAAGGTCTGTTGACAGTGCAAGAATGAAATCTTCAATCACTCAAAATGAAAAATATAGGAGGATCAAAGAACATGTCAATACATTGTAAAATAAACCCTCAGGTGAATTGGTTAACTAATTAATTTCAGTTTTAAGTAAGGGATAAGTTTTAACAGGGACCAATTCTTTCTTGTGTGGCTAAACCATGGACAGATTAATAAAGTGAGAACTGGGAATTTTATCATTAGCAGTTACTTAAAGGATAAGATCAGGGCAGAAAGTGTTTTCCCAGTGTTTCCCAGGTAGCAGAGATATATAAAATTCACACACAGGAAAGCTTATCTAAGTGTTTCATATGCAAGGCAACACGTTATCTGAAGTTTCATATGCCAGAGGTTCCTTTGTTTTTGGAATGCTATTTGGGAGGATATGATTCTGCTCACTATAATCTGAATTATCTATACCCCAGAAGTAGTTTTACTGGTTGTTGCCGTGACTGTGGTCACTTTTACCATGCTAAACACATCTGATTAATAAAGTGAGAACTGGATAGCACGGGGCAAATTGGAACCAATCCTAATCCCGTTTTTTGGAAGGAGAAGTGAATCTATGTGTGCCATACTTTATGTTCTTTGTCGTGCCAGTGTTAGTGATGTTGGTACCAACATCTTTGTGTTTAAAAATACAAGGCTTTGCCCTGAGGAAGTTCCACCTTTACCTGCATTGTTACTTGTGACATAGTTGGGTCACTCAAGGCCACGCCACAACTTCACCTACCCTTCAAACCTAGACAGGCCAGTGAGGTATATTAAGATTACTGTGACTGTTCTCCAGACCTCTGGCAACAATCCTAAGTACAAGTGTACAGACTAGAAATAATATTAAAGATCATTAAGCAATGCATTTCACTGTGTTGACAATTTGGGAGTATGGAGGATTGATACAGTTTGAACTTGTTGAAATGTGACTGGCATTCCACTGGGTTGAATGAATTGGCAACTAGATATGATGCCTGACTAGTTGTAACTGCTGCATTTAGACAGACTGTCAAATACTCACCAACCAGCCAAATGACAAAATCAAATGAAAAGGCTCATAGCCACTACTGTACAAACCCCTGGAGACCCTGAATAAACAGATGTGAATTGGCAAGGAGACAATTCCAGAGGCATCGTTCCCCTCCGCTGGAAATTCCGTGTATATGGATGTTCAGATCTTGAGGCAACAGAGAAGAAACAGAATGCCTCAAAATGAGGAGGAGGAAAAGTCTGATTCATAAAAATTCCAGTTCAGAGCCAATGCAGAAGTAAAGGTCTTCTTTACTTACATCTCATGTAAGAATAAATTATCAGATAATAGTTCTGGTAAGGCATTAAATGAAAATGTGTGTTTGTTGTGTTTTTGGGTTTTTTTTACTACTAATAGTTGAAAAAGAGGTGAGTGAATGAAATTCCAGGAGGGGTTCAGATCTAATGCTGCAGGGTAAGCACCAACAAGCTGCAAGAGTAAAGCAATGCATTGGGACAGACAAGCATTTGTGTATCAGAACGAAAAAATAACATCTGTCTAGAACATGTACCAGGGTTAATGCCCCTGTGGAGCATTAGTCCAGCTAACTGATTACATAGTCTTAAATCTAAATTTTTGGAGGCTCAGAGTGGAATTGCAGTGATGAAACCACATTTATGCACATTCACTGGTTTTGGCAGAGGTGAAACCAAATCATCATGCAAATTGTTTTAATTACAAAACCCAAAGTTTGGGTTAGTGTATTTTTGAGAGTGAATTCCAAACTGCTTTATTAATGGGTATGCTTATATATTTTTAAACCAACATCCCACATGCTCAGTAAATGCTTTGAGGGCTTTGTTAAAAGTATGTCCTGAAGGGATCAACCACTGGCTCAGTGGAAGCTTCCCAATTATTTTCATGAGGTAGAACATCACTCTCGTTTAAAAGGCATCTTCATAACATGGATGTTAATTGTACAATACTGTACATCTGGGGGCATCTTCTAAAAAGCTGTCATTGTTTATGCACTCAGGTAGTAAAATAGTAGAACTAAATAAAATGTATCTAAATCAATTTCAATATTTGCCTTATGCACATTAACCACCACGAATTTTAATATGGACAAAATTTAAAGCAAAACCACTGTGATTATTCCTAATTCACAAGGTATCCACTGCTTGCAGACATATTCTATAAATATTAAGCTGTGACAGCTTGCCAGAACTCCTCCTGCAAGGACCTACTGATGGAATTTTTCTAAAGAGCTTTCATAAAAGCAGCAAACTGCATGACCCTACAGGTGCCAGCTGCAGCAGTTGTTTCTCCAGTTTTCCCAATAAGATTTGTTGAAACTCTCTGTATCACAACGTCTTTATCGGTAATGGATCCCTCCCTTAATTTGCACTGATGCATTTGGAATGTCAGCTTCCAAAACAAGGCACATGGGAGGCATTTAAAGTAGATTTTATGAAAGGGGAATGAACAAAGAGCATGTCAGGTTCCATTTTGATTTGCATGACAAACCCAGCACGCAGTGTTCTGGTGGGTCGGGCTGGGCTCGCCTGCCACTCACGGCGTTTGTCACTTTGCTATGAGCACTTTTGACAGTCCGTTATGTTAATTGTTCTTTCCTGGGGGAAGAAAGGGAAAGGCATTTTTGTTTTTGTACTTGTTCCATCTACAGGAGAGGAGGGGTATTTGAGGGAACAGCACTCTCTTTCAATCAGTTTTTTATTTTTTATTTTTTAATACTCCTGTGAGGTCACCAACAAAGTTCAGTATTTTAAATCTTACTGTTACTCACTCTGTGTGTTTTTGAGTGGGAAATACTAGGCCCCTAAACTAGAAACTTGGGGAGTCTATTGTTTTGGTGCACACCATTCTTTGATCCTTTGAGCCTCACGGTGATGGGTCCTGCAGAGTGGTTTGTGCTGTGCCTATGTGCTTCTGTGGGATGATATTGTGGTGCTTTGACAAGTGCTAGCAAGAAATTTAATGCCCCCTGAGGCCTTGTTGGACACCCATTGTTCCTGGTATGTGGGTAACTCTCACATGTCAGACCTGTTGGGAGATCTGTGCATGGACTGAATTCTCCTGGAGGCACAATTCAAGGTGGAGGTTGCTGTGGCCCCTGAGGGTACACACACTTCTCTACTATCTACATTAAAACTGTCATGGATTGTTTGAAGGTGGGTTTTGAGTTTCAAAGTTCCTGACTGACTGCAGGTTGATCACAGAACAGTATTTTCAGACTGACAGAACAATCAACCATAACATTTCATTTTGTTCATGTTGGTGTCTCTCTCAGTTACTGCTGGTTTTCAGCCAAAGAAGAGTGTACTGGTTAAAGAGTGAGGAGAGCAAGAAGATAGAAATAGAATTTTCTTGAGGTTTACAGGTAATCACTGACATTTACTTTTTAAGTTCTGAATTCCTACACTGTTCTCATTTACATGTTCTCATTTACAGTGCACCAGATTAGCTCTGAATACAGAATGTTTTTGTAATATAAAATCATGCAATCAGATGCAAAAATACTCAAATGAAGTTAAATAATCCAGTGTAGTAACCAAATATCACATTCTTGCTCAGCAATTCAATGTACTAATGCTACTTTTCATGCTCAGTGTCATCCTAAGGGTTATTTTAGCAAAGTCTGTGGATTTGTACAAGAATCAGTATGAGCTGGTGCATCTCAAAATGTCAAACCCAATATAATTAGTAAGTTAGTGATGATTATGAATAACACTTTTCTATCACCACTTTGAGGAGGATTGTTGTGCTGCTTTACTGAAAGCTAAACTCAACAGGAGATGAACTCACTGAAATGTGGGTGCCAGGAGTCTGAAGGCTTTGGTTCACAAAAGGGGGTGGCTGTTTTGGGATGGCTGTGCTGATCCCTCTGATCCAGAGCCTGTGGTGGTTCAGTGTAGGACAAGGGAGTCTCCAGGGAGGACAGTGTCCATCAGGAGCTGCCCTTGTCCTTGCAGGGTCCCTTGGCACAAGGCAGGTGCAACCCAGAGCAGCCTCAGCCACCAAGCCCTGAATGCAGCACCAGTACCAGTCTGTACTTCTTGGTCTTGTGGCTGAATGGTGCCTGTCCATTTCCTGGTAGCTTTCCTGTTTGGTGGCTTCTTGGAAAATAACTTCACTATTTCCTGTCAGAGAGAAAAGTTGCTAAATGTTTCCCACTAAGAATTAATCTCTCTTTTTTTAAATTGATGCCCAATATTGAGAAAAGCCACCACAAGTCCAAATCACAGCAGGTTGAAAAAGAATTCCCCCTGCTCTTGATAGTTCTTGCAAAGTGCTTTGTCTTATGTGTGTTTTTAGCAAAGTCAGTTGCTCAGATTCTCACTCTGTACTTGGTAACACCTGTTAAACCTTTCGACTGTAATAAAAGGGAAAAATCACCCACAGCTTTTTTTGGCTATAAATGCTGTGCCAGAAGCCCTCTTGCCCCTGGCTCTTCCCCTTGTACTTGCTTTTTCAGGGATAAGCTCCTGCCTTTTCTCCCAGGAGGGAGCAATGGCTGTGACAAGGCAGAGTGGGTTTGGAGGTGGGATTGGTGCCCTGTCTGACCAGCTCAGTGACAGCACTGAAACCCCAGTGTATAAGCAGCAGATACTGCTGTGGATAATATGCATTTAAAGCAACTCTCTCAATAAATTAAGTCCTATCTCAACTTTTTTTTCATTTCCTGGGTGTCCCTTATTTAAGAAACTGAAATTTTCTGTTGCCTGGTTTTATTGTTCATTTTCCCAGAATCGCAGACTCACAGAATGGACTGGGTTGGAAGGGACCTTATCTTGTTCCAATCCCCTGCCATGGGCAGGGACACCTTCCACTATCCCAGGTTGCTCCAACCTGGTCTTGGACACTTCCAGGGATGGGGCAGCCACAGCTTCTCTGGGCACCCTGTGCCAGGGCCTCCCCACCCTCACGGGGAATAATTCTTTCCTAAAAATTTGTAAGGTAGAAAAAAAGAAGGTGCCATGTGAGAGGGGAAGAGCCATTTTTCCTGGAGGAATCCCATCACAGCCCCTCCTCATAGGTGCTCATAGATGCTCTAGACCTCTCATCATCTTTGTGGCCTACGCTGGACCCTCTCCAGTAGTTCCTTTTCCCCAGTACTGGGGAGCCCACAGCTGGACACAGCACTCCAGATGTGCCTCATCAGGGCAGAGTAGAGGGTCTGGATCACCTCCCTGACCTGCTGGCCACACTCTTCCCACAAAATTCCAGTTTGAGCAGTGACTGGGGCACTTGTGCTTCGTGTCAGCACGTCCCAGGCTCGGCTTTGCCATTTCTCTTGTGAGGAGAGACTGTGAGAGCTGGGGCTGTTTCGTGCGGAACAAAGACTGAGAGGGGATCTCATTAATGTGCCTAAGTATCTCCAAGGCTGGTGCCAAGAGGGTGCTGTCAGACACTTTTCAGTGGTGCCCAGCCACAGGGTAAGGACCAATGGCCATAAACTAAAGCACAAGAAGCTCCACCTCACATGGGCAAGAACTTCTTTACTTTCTGGGTGGCAGAGCACTGGAACAGCAGCTCAGGGAGGGCGCGGAACCTCCTTCTCTGGAGCCATTCCAAACTCACCTGGACACGTTCCCGTGTCGCCCGCTCCAGGTGACCCTGCCTTGGGACTGGGTGATCTCCAGAGGTCCCTTCCAACGCGAGCGATCGCGGGATTCTGTGATTCTTGGATTGCGCGGGCGGGCCGTGCGCGGTCCCTCCAGCCGGGCAGGGGGCGGCAGAGCGGCG
>WEIV01006679.1:356492-370293 GCA_013390005.1 Calyptomena viridis | reverse complement strand
GCGGTCCCTGCGGCCATGGCGGAGCGCATCGAGCAGCGGCTGGAGGACCGTGTCCCGGAGCTGGAGCAGCTGGAGCGGGTCGGGCTGTTCACGCGCAGGGAGATCCGGTGAGCGGGGCGGCGGGAGCCGGGCGGGCGCACGTGTGGCGGCCGGGCGCGCTCCCAGCGCTGATGTCCCCATCCCGCAGGGCCGTCCTGAGGAAAGCCTCGGCTCTGGAGTACAAAATCCAGCGGAGAGCGCTGCGGAAGGAGGATTTCATCAATTACATCCAGGTGGGCTTTACCGAGCAGCGGAGCGGGCCGATTCTCGGTGCAGACGCAGCTCAGTTAGAACTGAGTAGTTTTGTAGTGGCCCACGTAGGAAACGGGTCAGAAAACTGCTGTGTGAGGCCTCACCTCACGTGAGCCCTGGTGTTCATCTGTGAGCGGCTTGTTGGCACCAGAGCACGAAGCGTAGCCAAGAGTTGGTGCCTGAGTTTGGGATGAGACAGGCTTCTCTCGTGTTGTGACCTTTTTCTATAGTTCATTCTCTCTGCAAGGATGTAGAGAGGATGTAGTTCTCTCATGTGCTGTGTGAATTGTAGTTAAGTGAAATGAATAAGTTGTATATTAGAAAAAAGCTCCTAAAAGTGAGGTCGTGCACTGAACAGGCCCCCCGGGGCAATGGTCGTGGCCCCAACCCTGCCGGAGTTCAGGGAGCGTTTGGAAAACGCTCTCCGGGACAGAGTGGGATTGTCGGAGTGTCCTGTGCTGATCTTTGTGGGTCTTTTCCAACCCCAGATATTCTGTGATTCTAATTTTTTTTTGCATTAGAAGTTTGGCTTGTGCATCACTATTCTAGGAATATGGGTTGCTAACAGCTCAAGTCTGAAATGTCGTGTGCAGCACAAATTTTTAAGGTTAATTTCTATCAGCTTTAGAAATGGTGTCATCCCACCAAAAAATTGTTGCTTATGTTTTCCTGACTGTAGTGTTTATTGTGTACCTGATTAGCTGTAACAAACTTGATCTGTATATTTCTGCCTTACTGTTATGTGTTTCTCCATTTGCTTTTAAATGTTTTTCTTTCTTCCCATTCTAGTACGAAATTAATCTGCTAGAACTGATCAAGAAAAGAAGAGCAGTAAGTTTGTCAGTTATTAAGACTGCCAAATACTTCATGCCAAATTTCCCATTGCAATAAAATTCATATTTTTGCCCTCCTAGCGCATTGGATATTCATTTAAGAAGGATGAAATTGAGTACTCTATCCTACATCGAGTCCACAGCCTGTTCAACCGAGCTACAGGAAAATGGAAAGTAAGTTTGTTTCCTTGAGATTCCTTTTTAATGCATGCCAGGATGTTGTACCAAGGGTGTGTTGTTTGCTTGTTAATGTACAGGTGATTTTGTATCTTTGAGGTTGATTCTCTTGCTCTTTACATTTCAACAGGATGATGTCCAGCTCTGGCTTTCACATGTTGCATTTTGCAAGCAGTGGGTGAGTTTTCAAATGCTAATCTTACCTGAGTTGAGATACTGGATTGGTGTTTATTCAGGCATCTGGAACTTGAATTAAAGATGGGTACAAACTTACTGCCACATGCTGTGATACTGAAATAATGTTGGTAATACTGTTGGAGCTGCCTGAGATTTTCACTGATGTATGTAAATGTAGAATTTGACTCAGAATGAGTAAGTATGAAATTGGATGCTTGCAGGGGCAAAGCTGAGGCTGCATTGAATCTGAAGTACCAGGTGGTTTGTGAGAGCCATAATACTGGTTGTACCTTTTCTGTGAATGCCTCACCAGTCTGAATTGTGATTTTGTCCCAATATTTCCTGTAGTGGCTGTGCTGAAAAGTGTAATTCTGGCAATTCTGTTACCTGTGCAAGGCTTCTTGTTATCAGTATTCAGTTGTTGTCATTCCTGTACTGAAGGAGGTGACCTTGCATTGTAATGTAAGTGGCCAAAGGAAAAGGCAGTCTCTACCTCAGAAATGGTCTGAGACCATGGATTTGGGACTTGGGCAATAGTTGTGCCAGCTGTGGCTCAGGAAGCTTTGAGTTAGCCATGTAGTCTAGTCTGGTGACATTTGAATGCTGGTCAGTATCAAACAAATAGGAGAAACTTTCTACTGAAGAGAAAATAACAGAAGGATCTTTTGCAGTACAATTGGATTATATCTTGTAACCTTTTCAACTGAAACTTTGGTGCTGGGGCTTCAATTCCCTACCAGAGTGGGTAAAACAAAACTACTTCTTTTACAGAATTCAAAGCATCAGCTCAGTAAGGTGTTTTCTACAATGTTGGCCATTCATTCCAATAAACCAGGTAAATAAACCAGTGGTGAATGCTGCATGAATGCCTCAGTGTTGATCGTATGGTGTTGATTTAAGTTCTTGTAGATCTCAGTTCAAGCAATTGGGGTGAAAAGTTCCTACTCTCTTTGCTTTGCTGCTGCTTCAGAGTGAAGGGCTCTGACAGGGCTTGTGCTGAGCAATGAAAAGGTGATGTGAAGTAGGTCAGAATGACAGTTCCCAGGTAGACTGAGGATTAGGTAATGTATCAGAAGTGGGAGGTGTTGAATGCTCATGACTCCTTTTTGGCTTTTGAAGACATCATGAGATCTGTAGCTAAATGAGATTAAACTCCTTGGATCTGCCTAGCTGCTTAGATCTGTCCTTCAACTCAGCTTTACATGGGAGATAATCAGTCTTACTCCAATACTGAGCTCATTTTGGGAGATTAAATTAATTTACTTGTATCACCTGTTGCAGCACTGTGGATTATGGCAGCAAAGTGGGAAATGGAGACACAACTCTCATCAGAAAGTGCCAGGCACTTGTTCCTTCGTGCCTTGCGCTTCCATCCAGAGTGCCCAAAACTTTATCAAGAGGTGAGTTCCTGCTTTTCTTCTACAGCCAATTATTTGATCCATCAGAGCAAATCAGTTCAGCATATTTCTCAGATCTGTCTCAAGACAGCTGGAAAAACTTGTTTCCCCCCCATCAGCAGGAAAATGTCAATATTAGAAAAAAACAACCCCAAATTCCCTTCTAAGGTACTGTCAAGCTCTGCTAGAACACAGTTCTCAGGGTTAGTTCTGGCATCACCAGCCTTTGTTGGGGAATTTGGTTTTCTTTGAGGGCAAGCTAAGGGTTAAACAATGAACAGAAAGTGGTTATTGCTACCTGTGGGAAATTTCTGGACAAATACATAGAGCAGATAGTTGTGTACACAAGCTTTTAAAAACCAAGGCTCTCAGACACTTGTGGAATGTGGGAAAGCCCTGGTTTGTAGCTCCTCAGAGCTTGTTTTACCCTGTTTGTGGACTTAAGGTTTTATGGTTTATCCCCACAATCATTTAATTGTGTTGTCATTCTTGCAGTATTTCAGAATGGAGCTGATGCATGCTGAAAAACAGAGGAAGGAAAAGAAACAAATTGAACAGGCAAAGATGGACTTGGTAGGTCAGCTAAACCTACTTAAGAGATACTATGTGCTTGTGTATCACACATTGGAATGTATGGTTTCAAGAGGTCTGGATTAATGGTTTGTTTGACAATGGCTTAGATGAAGTTTTTGTTCATGTCCTGTGTCTGTGTGGAGCTTTTCAAGTGTTTGCTGATGCTCAGCTCAAATACTTCATACATTGATTTTTCTTTGCATTTGTAAAATCTTTTATTACGTTTTCCAGTCTGAAAATTAATAGTAATTTCTGAAAAGGAATACTTAAACTACTCTCTCTTATTTCTTTATAGTTGACTTGTGCAGATTACATAAAAAGAGAGTTAGATAAAGAAAAACTTTATTGTCTTCTGATTTTTACTCTGTTTGCCAAAACGATAGCTGAGAAAGGAAAATAATGTTTTCATTGATGTGCTTGATATTGCAGAGGGAATTCAATTACTCTGAAGAGATTCTCAATGGGGAAATGGCTCGCATAGTCTACAGGGATGCAGCTCAGAAAATTAAAGGTGATTTAATATTTCTTGTACTTATTCAATAAGAAAATTGTCACCTTTAACCCAGCTCTGCAGTGGGTAATGCTGACAGACTCAGCCCCAATGCACATGCTAACATATGTTTTCAAATATACTTTCTTCACTAGAACCTAAATAATGCCAGAGTACAAATTAATAGTGCTCATAGTTCTGATTTCCTGTCTTTTCTTCAGGCTGACACTTCTTCAAGCACAACAGCTTTTGGGCTGAAGTGACTTAGTGCTGGGCTTACAGTCTCAAAAATTGATTGCTTAAAAAAAACCCACAAAGGGAAGACAGTTCAGAGTTACACACCTTTTTTGTTTTGTTTACTGAACATTGGGTCACAACTATTAGATCACAATCAGCTACTACTAGTGGCAAAGAAGTAAGAATTCAGACTAATAATAAACCAGGTTAGATTATTTTAAATTAACCAGGCTTGGTAAAACCAGCCATTTTATTGAGAGAATTGGGTAAAACTGCAAAGTAGTAGCAGGTATCTTAGATAAACCATAATGGATGGGGATGTTGTGGAAGACAATGGACAGAAAATAATAATGTTGAAAAGTAGTGGGGAAAGAGGTTATTAGAGTAAATGACAGAAAGAGTTGGCTTAGTTTAAATTCCTGGAGAAACATTGGAAAAAACAGGCATTCAAATGATGTGTAAGCACCTCAAAATAAGGAGGTGAGTCATGGCAGATGGGGATCCATAATCTAATTATGTCAGGTCGTGTCACTTGGTGTTCTTAAAGGTAAGTGGTGGAGGTACAAGGTGGATATAATTCCTGGATATCTGCTGGGTGCAGCTTTGGAGAGGCCTGTCCTGAATGTGGGGCCTTCTGTGTTTTCATGGCAGAGGCAAATGAAGGAGTAGAGGAGGTGCTGATTAAATTTGCAAGTGGAACCAAACTATAGAAATGCAAAGTGTGCAACTGAAGAATTCTTTAACAAATACTCTACTTCATAGGTTTTTTCTCCTTCTTGAAATGTAGGTGTTGAGTTCCAGCTGGCTATGCTTTCTATTGCAAAACTCTTTGATTTTACCCAAGATTTGCAAAAAGAAATTCTTGAAAGGTGAGCTGTGGCATTGCGTTTTTATTTATTCTGGTTTGATTAACTTCTCTAATTTATAGTGGTTTGACAGAACTTTAAGAACTAAAGGCTGTTCCTCTAGTGAAATACTGCTAAAGCTTATGTGAAATCCTTTAAGAAAAACAAAAGATGAGGCAAACATGTTATTTAGAAAAGATACTTGTATCTAACTTCAGAAAGGGCTTTAAAAAGCTGCTAAGAAAAATTTAGACAAAACACTGTTGTCACTCAATATTTACTGCACTAAAGTTTCTGTAAATTTACTGCAGGAACTGGATTTTCCCAGTGTACTTTTGTGGGTTTTTTTCATCTCGTGTTTCTCCAGTTTTCCTCTCGAGACAGCGATCTCTCCTGGCAGGTTTCTGTCTAGTTCGTGTTATTTCTGGAGAATATCCATATTAAATATAAAAAAAAAGTGCTAAAATTTTGTCTTTTTCTTGTGGAAAGGTAAAATTTTTTTCCTCTGGCATCTGATTACTTAGAACATTTCTATACTGATACAACCCTTGTAGCCATACCTGCAGGTGGACAGTGGTGGCTGTGGGCTGTTACAGACACGGTGTGTTTAGTTTGCAGACCAGTTATGCTGAGGATCCCCTGACGTGGGACTACCTGGCCCGCCGGGAGCTGCAGTTGGGGTCCCTGCAGGCCCCAGAACCCAGCACAAAGCAGAGGAAGGTGTCAGAAATGGCCCAGAGGGAGGAACGGTGCTGTGCAGTCTTTGACGAGGCAGTGGGAGCAGTCCCAACAGGTGAAATGTTCCTTGTGCTTTCTAACAGTCTGTCCTGGTACTTGAGCACACTGTGAAAGTCTTGAAGAAGGTGATGGCAGGCCCTACCATAACTAAGAGAAGGCAAGCAGTTTTTAGGTGCTGCCTTTTGGGGATCTATTTTATGTGTTATTTGGGTTATTTCCCAAAGCATTTATGGTCTCAAAGGAGCTACTTAAGTGAGAGTATATTGCTGGTCAGCTGTCAGTGAGAATGGTTTGGAGTTGCCCGTGGAGTGGATATCCAACATCTGTCCTTACTCTCAGAGGAGGCTGCCATGGAGGTATCTCTGGAGTGGCCTCAACCTTGCTACTATAGAGACTTTGAACTCATAGAATAGAATGGATTGGAAGGGATCCTTAAAAGTCTTCTAGTCCAACGCCCCTACAGTGAGCAGGGATGTCTTCAACAACATCAGAGCCCTGTACAGCCTGAATTTGAATGTTTCCAGGGATGGGGCATCTCCCTGCTCTCTGGGCAACCAGTGCCAGTGTTTTACCTCCCTCTTTGTATAAAATTTCTTCCTCACATCTAGTCTGCATCTGCCCTCGTTTAGTATAAAACCATTTCCCCTTGTCCTGTCACAACAGGCCCTGCTAAAAAGTCTGTCCCCTCTTAGTGGCCTCCTTTAGGTACTGAGAGGCTGCAATAAGGTCTCCCTGGAGCCTTTTCTTCTCCAGACTGCACAACCCCAGCTCTCCCAGCCTTTCCTCAGAGGGGAGGTGTTTTTGTGGCCTTTGGAGTCAGGCAGACAAAGGAGGGTTTTCCCAACTGCCTCACTCTTGCAGGCCCGTTGGAATCTACAGGCAAAGGATGCACTGAACGTTCCCTGTGAGGCCTCAGCTGAACTAAGAGCTTGATGCACTTCACAAAGTTACTGTCTACAGCTACTACTGGGAAGCCATTTTAAAATGTTAATGTTATAAATCTAGGGCTTCTTTTATCATACAACATTTTAGAACAAAGGTGGCATTAACACTTTGCTTGGATCCTCTGTATTTCTTAAAGACAAATACTTGTGCTTACTCTTGTGATTCTGTAAAGTGTGATATTATACCTTTGCTTCTACAGAGGACATGTGGAAATGCTACATCACTTTTTGCTTAGAGAGATATAACAGGAAAACCAACAGTGAAGAATTAAAGCAAAAGGTAAAAGCTTATTAGGAAATTCTATTAATAAATCATTCCTATTTTTATTGACTTCTATAATCCAGAAGCAAGACAACAAGGAAATATATTTTGACGTTCTATCTGAAATACTAATGTGTGGCCAGCACTAAAAATCACTTAATCTCCGTTTGGGGGGATCACTTTTACTTTCAGGCCCACACATGGCCAACCTGAACATGAATAACCTGGGCAAAACCCAGCCTTGTCAGTAAAGTACAGAGACCTCTTTGGATGAAAGATAAGGCTGCAAACTTGTTAATCACAGATTCATAGAATGATTTGAGTTGGAGGGGACCTTAAATGTTCACCAATAGTCCCTCAAACCTGTGCATATTCAAAGAAAAGGATGAATTCAAATGGCTGTTGCAAATAAGTCTGAGCAAAGTTTGGTGCTGGCACATGGCCAATTTAACTATTCATCTGTGCTTGGGTATGACTCAGTGAATTAACTAATCATCCTGTGCAGTTTGGTTCCCTTGTATTACAGTAAAAGAACATTACAATGTTGTTCTTTGCTTCTTAAGGAAGAGCTGTAATTCAAATGCTCAGATTTCTCCTTTATCTTGGAATGTTTGCAGGTACCTCAAGCATTAGATATGTAACATATGTAATCAGATATTCAGACATATTGATGCACAGTCCACTGGGCTTCTTGAAATGTTGGGATCTGGTATATACAGGAATAATGCTTGTTTTCTTTCTTCTCTGTTGGTTCTAGAGGCTGAAGAGGACACTGAGTGTGTTCAGCAAAGCCCACGAGTGTAATTTGCTGCCAGAAGCTCTCTATAAGCAGTGGGTAAGAGTTGACACAGCAGGAACAGATTGTGAAGCTTTCCTGCATTGTTTGTGTGCTCTTTGCCATTTTGAGTAGACACAAAGATGGGCAATACTGGTTCAAGGCCTTGCTTTTTACCAAGGTGTTGTGTCTGCTGGGTTTCAGCTTCAGCTGTTACTGGAGTCCAGGCTCTCTGAGAAGGCTCTGGAGGTTGCAGAAGCTGCAACCAGGCGCTTCAGCCTGTCCGTGGACATGTGGCAGATGAGGCTGCGGGTGCTGATCCAGCTGGAGAGGGAAGATGTGACCCAGTGTTTTGAGGAAGCTGTTAAACACGTGAAATCCAAGGTCTGTGCTGGTTTTATGGACTTTTCGTGTCCACACTGCATTCCCAGGTGTTAGGGAATTGCAAATTCACTTCAAATTCACAGGTGTAGAGACTGAATGCTCACAGGTGACATTTTTCATACTCTCCTAGCAGTGAGCTGGTATTCTGTGTCTTACTTGAAAAATGTGTTTCCTTTTCTTCACTATCCTGACACTTGTTAGGGTGTGTGATAGTTCAAGCCTTGAACTAGCTGTGTGCTCTCTTACTGTTCCATTTCAAACTCTGGGCACAAGGAGTGAGGAGAGGAAACAGGAAGGTGACTGTTTTTTTCATTCTTGTTCTTGGAAGTTGCCTGTGTACTGCAGTGTTCAGTGATGGAGAAGAACTTATTTCTCATCCCTGGCAACAGCTGTTCACCTAAATAGTATTTGTCCTGTAAGTGAGGAAAGGAATGAGAAGTGATTTCAGTGTGCACTCCAGTTGTCTTTCCAAGAGCTGTGTCTAAAGGACATCTTTTACAGCAGCTAATACAGAACCTGGAGCATGTGTTGTTGTCTGTTTCTGTAAATCAGTCACTGTATTTTAGTCATTTGATGTATCTGCCCACCTTGTAGGGCACTTTGCCATTGTGGACCCTGTGGGTGGAATGGAGTGAAGGCTCAAACAGCAAGGAGGACACAGAAGCTCTCTACCAGGTACTTGGCTAATAGAAACTTTTATGTCTGTGTAAATAAATGGGACTTTAATCTCACTATAAATTTCCTCAGTAGCTTAGGGCAAAACATTTCCTCTTTGCCTGGCATGTTGGGTAATGGGGTTCTTCCCCCTCTTTCCAACATAAAACACATATTTCAGGTGGAAGCTTGAATTCAGCTGTTTGTAGAGCATTGTGAAACCCTCTGCATGAAGAGTGCTAAGGCCAGTTGGCAGCTGTATGGAATATGGGAGGAGAAATGTATTTTAGACTTAGGAGATCTGTTTTATTAGGGAAAAGGTACTGTTTGATTTCATCTCCCTTGTTGCCTTTTAATTGTAGGTCATATGGTTGTTTTATTTTTTGTTTTGTTTTTTCCTTCCTTTCAAACTTGCAGAGATCCTTCCATGCAACAACTCCTGCTGAATCTGTGACCATGAAAGAAATGTATCTTGACTGGACATACAGAAATGGTGGTTATAAGAAAGTCAAAAGAGTCTTTACCAGGTAACAAAACCTTCAAACCTGACTGTTCTAGGATATGTGTTAAAGGGCTTAAAGACTAAAGTTCCTTATTTTATTTCAGCCTGTGTGAAAATCGTCCATTTTCACTTGACTTCTTCAGGAAGATGATCCAAATAGAAAAGGAGCAAGTAAGTTGTTGAATATCCAATTAGTGCCTTGTATTTGTAAAATACACTTCCAACTTTGGATTAAATAGGAAACAGAGCAGTGTTGTCAGTCTGTGATCAGTTTGTGTTTGTCTCCTGAAGTTGATGGAGAGGATGTGACACAAACCCAAGTTCCATGGTAACTAATCTTGGGCAGTGTGTGTGTGTTGTGTGTAATTGCCATGACTCTTTTCCTTTGTAAGAATCTAATCAAGCTGCAGATTCACTTCTATACAAAATAAATGGCCATTTAATACCTTCCTTTGTTAGGAATCCTGCAAAATGCTTCATCTGAGAGAATACTATGAACGTGCCTTGAGGGAGTTTGGTTCAACAGATATTGGTAAGGGGATTCTTTTTTTTTTTAATTCATTCATTCATTCATTTAGTGCTGCCTCTTTTATTTCCATCCATTTCAAAAGGTATCTGTAGCTGTTTGTTCTGCCTTTGTGCTTGCTGTCATGCAGGGTGGAGCTTATTTCTTCTGTGCCATTAAGTGTAGGGCACTGCAGTGACTCCACTGTCAGCCCAGGGCCTTTGGCACTGGGATGGCTTCAGCACAGATAGGAGCAAGTCAGGTTTTGACACTGGCTGGCATGAGAGATGAGTATCACTTTTAATTTGGATTTGTGAACAGTATGGAACTATATATCCAAGATTTCTGCAATATTCCCTTTAAGAAAGTACACAGCTCAATTATTGTTGCATTATTTCTTCAGACATCACTGTTCCAGCCAGGAATAGAACCCAGGATTTTGCTCCTCAATGTGCTGGAGGCTGTAGTTTCACAAAATAAACCGTACTGCTTTAACATCAAAGACACTTAAGAGAGTTTCTAGTTAGGTTTGTTTGTTAAGTAATATCCAGTCAGAATCTAATCAGAACTTCCATTTTTCTTTCAAAGATCTCTGGCTGGATTATATCAAGGAGGAGCTAAATCATCCCCAAGGCAAACCAGAAAACTGTGGGAGCATTCACTGGCGAGCTATGAAGATGTTGCAGGGAGACCAGGTGGAAGATTTTGTTTCCAAATACACTTTATTGCAAACTGGACATTTATGAAAAACTACCCATGGTTATAACATGACAGTGTGCATTTTTTAACTTCTTTGTACAAAGGTAAATATGTTTCTGGATCTTATTAAAGTTTACCTTCTTTAAGAATCATCTGTTCCATTGAAGTCATTTCTGGTGTTGCTCCTGCCAGGGGCAGGTTCAAGTGCAGAGTCAGAGAAAGCAAAAGCATCTCTGAGATTGCTCTCACAAGTGTCAATGAGAACAAACTCTTCATCCTGCCTAAATGTTCAGAGAGTTATACTGCTTCAGCTTTTACACTCTGGAAAGCCAATATTAAGCACCTATATGCAAAAAACCCAAACCAGACCTCATGGAAACTACACCAATGGGTGATCTTTGTATCTTACAAAGTTAAATAACGAGAAGGGGAAGACTTCATTAGGTAATCAGAAATCAGTAAAAATACAATACTTATTGTTTCCTAGATTTGAAATCATTTTAATCCTCACAACACAAACAGAAGCAGCCTCTGCAATCACCTTGCAGGGGTATTTGCATCCTGAGAGTGGCTGAAAGGCAGAGGGGGGCTGAGATCTGTTAGCAAAGGCCCTGAGCTGAGAGCAGAAATTTCTGATCGACACTTCAACTTTCTGTCCACAGGGCCTGAAAAACGGGTAATGATTTTTTGAAACTGGTGTCCTTGGTTGTCTGCAGAGCCACGTTTTGCCATGTCAGACCCAATAAATCCACATAAATGATATCTTTGGACCAATAGAGAAATGTAAGGAAAGTACAGGAACGTACAGCAATAGTTCTGGATGTAATCTCCCAGTGACAAGGGTGACATAATGACAATATAGGGAAATACTTCTTCAAGATTTTTCACTGAAGTGGAAACTGCAGCTCCTCTCAACCAATGAATTCTAGTAGCTTCTGACTAGCAGGAAACAAAGTTTGGAGCAACATCCTGTTAAGCAGTCTGGTCCTTCTGTGGCCAGATCTGAAGGATGTCCTCCTTTGTCTTTCCCAAGGTTTTAGCCAGGCATCCTCTATGCCCCCACAAGTTCCCTGTCATCTCATGTCTGACATTGAGATTTCCTCACTGACAATCTTATACTCTCTCTGCCCCTAACTCTCTTACTTCCTCTCCTTAATCACTGGTTGCTTCTTCAGTTGCACAACAAAGCTTTTAAGCATGTGAAAAACAAAGCCATGTTTTGCTTCAGCCATTAAAGTTTGCAGACAAGAAGGGAAGGGGGTGAAGTTGATTTCTATTCCCTGTCTGAAAATAGCTTGTTATATAGACATGGTTCTCCTTGAAAGTTATTGAGAACCAATAAAAAGAGGAAAAATGGGGAATACCTGGTTGCAAAGGTGGTAAGTCTCCAAGTTCCCCATCCAGTGGAAAAGGGGACGGGGACCTCCCCGGCCCAGCGAGAGTATAAAAGTGTTGCCACTCTGTAACTCAGGGTCTGTCTCCCTTGTAGAGACATTCCTGACTGAGCTGACTCCTTCTAATAAATCTTTTGCTTCAATGACTTTTTCCCTCTTAATTCCACAAATAAGTGATTTTTTTTCCTCACAATTTGAGGGCTCATCTGGGATCAAAGCCTCTCACCCCATGGGATAGGACATAAAGAACAAAGAAGACAAGCCCTGCTGAGTTTGGCAGCCCTTGACTTGTTGTTGTGTCCCATGGGAACTGCAGATGGAACCTGGATGGGGGACTCTGGAAGCAAAAGAGGGGGAATGGTAGAGAAAGGGAAAGAAAAGGAAGATATTGAGAGTTTGTGTGTCAGCTGGGAACAGCTGTGCACAGGACCCAGGGAAGAAAAGTGACTGTTCAGTATCACCTGGGGGCTGGGAGTGAGTGTGAGTGAGACACACAACTGGCTGTGAAGTGAGTGCAGAGTCCTTCTACCTGTGGCTCTGTTATTCCATGTGAGTACGGCCAGTGAAGGGATGAAGGGAAACAGTTGTGGGAGGAAGGAGTCCTGTGGGAATTAGTAAGATGGAAAATAAACCCACTAAGGAAAGTAAGAAGAGGGGAAGAGTCTAAGGACTCCACTCCAAGCACAGCTCCTGACAGTCCTTTGGGGATGATGCTCAGGCACTGGGGACAAGAGAGAATGTCTTGCACCCAAGGGAAAGATAGGAAGAAGATGGTAAAATACTGCATGCTTGAATAGACTAAGGTACCTATTAGATCTGACTCACTGTATTGGCCAAACTATGGATCTCTAGAAGATTGGATGTGTTCAGCTTTAAATTTATGTGAACACGAAAGAACCTTTTAACAGAAGGAGTGATTTTGCTTTGGATTGGAAAGGATACTTGCCTGTCTTTATTGTGAACAGTGTGAGGAAGGATAGGGGAGAGAGAAAAAGAGAAAAATGGGACTCCCTAGACCATTTACCCCCTGCCTATGTACCAAATAGAGAACAGAATGCTTTGAATTTTGAAAGGCAGTGTCCCAAATAAGAGAAGAATGATAATAACAGAGAAAGATCTATCCTAATAAATCCTCATGAAATGGCAACTCCTCGTGACATGGAGGATCCCCATGAAATGGCAGGTTCCCATGGCATAGTGGATAAGGGGTGGAAAGCTCGACCTACTGAGTCAGAACAGCCGAGGAAAACACATTTGTAATTTCCCACTCCCTTCCCCAACTAACATCCTAAACGTTTGTGTAACTACTTCAGTATTTCCTTTGCAGAAAGTGAAGAGCAGAAGAGTAAAGCTAAATTAATCATAGCAACAATAGACCATATAGTGAAAAGACAACCAAGAAATAGAGTTGAGAGGGGAAAGAAAGTAGTGCAGAAAAGTAGCCAACAAATTTATAGGGCCCCAGGGAAGGGGGACAAGAGCCATTTACTTAACAAATGGGCCCTAAGAAGTGTTTTTATTGTAGGAATGTGAAACGTTTTAAGAGTGCCCTGCATTCCAGCGAGAAGTTAAAACATTCCGAATGATAGAATCAGAGAGTTACACCCAAGATTAGATGTGTCGGGGCTCTATTCTCTGGGGTCCAAAGACCTTGAGGGACCCTTGCTTGTTGGCTCAGATCTGTGGGCCTGTCGCAGTTACCAGAAACAGGTGGGTAACCACGGGGGAAAGGAACCCGCACGGAGAAAGTACAGAGGGAGCACCCCCTGAGGGCGGGCATTGCAGTTCCGCCCTCACCTCACGGCCGGAGCCGCACCCAGTTCCTCGGGCTCAGGCGCGGGGCTGTCCCGGCTCGCGGTGCCCTCAGGCGCTGAGGGACGCGCCGGGTCGGGCCGGGTGGTCACGGGCGGCCGAACGTGCCCTC
>WEIV01006679.1:197374-356373 GCA_013390005.1 Calyptomena viridis | reverse complement strand
CGCGCTCTGCCCTCGGTGACCGGGCGCGGCTGCAGGCCCCGGCTGCCGCCCCGCCGCGGTGCCTCCCTGTCCAGTGGAGTGTGGGGAAAACTGGCCGCTCTGTCTGCTGTGGGCTCTGTCGGAGCGGCTGAGGGTTTCGTTCTGCTCTCCAGCCCCCCGGGCTGTGGAAGCGTTCTGCCCCCTTGGCCTGTGGGCTCCCACAGGGCGGTGGATTCCCTCAAGTGTTTGTACCTGTTCCACCCTTCGTGTCTGTGTTACCACTGCTGCTTCCGTAGTCTGGTGCAGTTAAACAGGCACGTTTTGGGTCAGTTTTGGGGCCCGTTCCTAAAACGTGGCAGGATTGTGGGGCTGAGGGAGGAGATGGGCTGTTGTGTGTTGGCTGGTGCCCGGGTGGCTGATGGCACCAGCAGGATGAGCCATCCCTCGGCAGGTTTGCCTTCTGAAGGGAAAGCCTTTTTGTTTTCAAACCTCTTACTCGTCAAGGGAACAAACGGATGGGCTCCAGGGCTCAGAAACACACAAATTCAGTAGCAATTGAGTGAGCTGTGTTGGAGCAATAAACGCAAGGTGCTACTGAGTTCTTTAAAACTGTCTTGTAGGTGATGGCTGCTGCCATTGACGCCACAAACTCTGAGGAGAAACAGCTTCCTAATAAGAGAGAAACTTTGATCTGGAAGCCCAGTAAAGGTAGGTGGCAAAAACAAAGCAGATGGCAAGTAATGAAACTTAAGCTCTGCTTGAGAAATATACTTAAAACCTTTAGGTGATGCTTAAGAAATGCCTCTTCAGCTACTGCACTAAATTATTTCCATGCCAATATTTGTGTATCCCTCAGTGCAGGAGTAAAACTTTTTTTTAAACTGAAACCATGGTTTTTCAGCATACCTATTTGTTTTAAAATAACCTGCAGGTGAATATGGTGAGAGAAGACTGCTGGGTCCTTTGCCCTCGTTTAAAGAATTATTTTATAACAAGAGTCTATGGAAAATCCTGACTTGGGCTAGTGCTGTGGTGAAAGGCTATGCCCACTGTTCCCAAGCATCTGGAATGTGATGTTACATATGTAGGAAACTGCATATATTGTAGTTACATTAGTAGTTNTATGCCCACTGTTCCCAAGCATCTAGAATGTGAAGCAGCTCTGCAGTGATATTACATATGTAGGAAACTGCATGTATTGTAGTTACATTAGTAATGAAGTGCATTTATGTACCTGTCTGGATTATTGTGTGCTGACCACTTAATTGTCCTGTTTAATTTCTGAATGTATCTGTTGGCACTTCTATTGTTTTTAGAATGTTTGCTGGAGAATATTCCAAATGTTCCTGATAGCAAGGCTGAAGAAAGTGAAGCCTCTGCTACCTCTCACAATGAAGGTGATGTCAGTGGCTCTCCTGATCATTGGTACAACATGCATTCTTACCTGGATGAGTGGGATGAAGTCTCCAGTATACCTGAATCTCCAAAGCTTCAAGATGCTTCTGAGTATGAATCTGAGGACTGGGATAAAGAATTGGAGGAGTCTGCACGTAGCCCTTATGGTGAGTACACATTTACTTGTGCTTTGTGTGAGTTTTGGATAGTAGGTGGTTGGAGGCAGGTGCTTTGCAAGAGAATATGTTTAAATAACTCCATTTTCTATTTTGGGAAGCAATTTCTTGTTGTATTGACCTCGTGGATATGTAATGCACAGTTTTGTTGTCAAATGCAGAATGTGAAGTTCAGATGAAACTCTTGCTCGATCAATCGAGTTCTTAGGGAGTGGTGTGGGAAGGAGGAGAATTCTTTGTGTTTATTGAGTTTCTCTGGAGAAGCAAGTTCTTAGTGACATTATCTTTGTTATTTTGGAGCAGAAGGTAAAGGTACATGGAGTGCAGGAATGTAATGGGGTTTTGTGTCTAAAAGTTCTTTCTTTCCTCCAAGAAAATTCAAGATTGTACACTCTAATGTCCCTCTAGAGCATGGAGTTCTTTAGAGGGAGCAGTGCAAGTGCTCAGCCTCTGAGTGGGGTGTGTTGCCTTTACTGTAGGATTCGTTGGTTTATTTTTTTTTCTGTTTGTTTGACTTTATTCTTGGTTTTTTGAAGCTTGATTCTCTTAAATGGTTGTGCATGTGATCAGTCCCATGGACAAAGGTGGCAATGCATAGAAGCAGTTTAATCCTCCAGTTTGTAACTTGTTCTTATGGTGACTCACATGTTGAACCAGGAGTCTCAGCCTTGCATTGGCCAGGTTGTGTGTTAGTGTAGAACAGGTGGGTTTAGCCAGCAATGGCTGATAACCTGCTGTGTCTTTGATTCACAATAGTACATTTCCATTTTCTTCTCATTAATGTGTATCTTTTTGTAATTAATACACTTTTCTTTGTTTAGAAAAGATGAATTCTCTGTTTATTTTAATTCCATAAATGGCTGTCACATTCAAATACCAAGTTTGATAACAGAAGGAAGTGGGAAAGTTTTTGCAGCCTTACTATGAAACCATTCTGATTTTAAAATGGAAACACAGTTTTCACTCTGGGTAATCTGAGAAAAAAACTGTTTCCTTTTTGGATGTTTTCTCCTTTTAGTTTCTCATCTGCTCAAATTTATGGAATGTTTTAAATTTTTTACTGGAACTGTCACAAGTTCTTTTTTTTTCTTTTATTTAACTCACTCTTCCCACCCATATCTTACACTCTTTAAATCCTCACACAATAAGGCAGGTGTGATTATGGGGTTCAGGTGCTTGGGAAGGATAGCGAGTACAAGTGTCTGAGTTGGTAACTGCTACAAATAAAAAATGTGCTTGGTTGGTCATTTTATGGCTTTTTAAAATGTCTTTTTAAGTGCTTGCTGTGAGGGCTTGGTTGGCAGTGCTGCTGGAAGGCTCCATGCTCTGGGCTTTTTCTTTGCTCAATGCTTTCAGTGTCTGCTGGCTAGAAATCTTGCTCCTGTGAAGACTTTGCCCTATTTTTGTGCTAGATTGGTTAAATACAGGCCTATTAGGCTTAATTCTAACCTAGTGGAAATGTTCAGAGTGAGCTTTTACACGACCTCACCCTCCTGTTCCGTCCAGTGATCCAGCTCTTGAAGGCTTTGGAGGGCTCCTCATTGGGGTGGTGGTGTGCAGACAGCAGGAGGGAGGAGGGCAAATAAAAGTAATAGTTTCATGAGCCTTTTATTCCCAGGAAGATGTGGAAGAACTACATGCATTGTACGAGGTGGTGAGGGACATTCTGAATCCAGGGGTATCACTGGACTTTTTGGAAAACTGTTTTGTCTCTGGCATGAAATGAAGACATTGCCAAATTCAGCTTTCTGTTTGGCTGTTTATTTAAATCTAATTGGTGAGTGTTGGCAGATCAAATCGAGACAGTGAACTGGAAGATGCTGTAGATCTGCATAATAACCTGCTACACTGTACTTTCCTGAGTATCTCCCATGGTTTAAACCTCTTCTTTTATCTTCTGTAGATGCTGATGATTTCTCCTGTGGAAGCTTTCAGGAAAATAATCTTTTGGCCTCATATGTATGGAAGGAGGATTGGTTTTACAACCCAAGCTGTCACCACACAGTTTGCTTTGCTTCTCCACCACGAGTTAGTAGAGAGGTTGAGAATGGCCAGTTTGATGATGCTGATGAGTGAGGTTGACCCTGGACAGAACTAAGTTGGGCTTCTGAGTTGGATTATGTTCTTCACCAGCTGAGTCATGTCAAGTCCTTTGGTTTGCTTGCAGAGTTCTGCCTGAGGCCAGAAATGTGACACCATCTCCAAAGTTTTGCTTAGACTGCTACTGAGCTGTTCATAAACTGAGCATGCCTGTCTCTGCAGACAAGAGTGCAGGTGCTGGTTGTAAGCAGTCAGTGCATTTCTGGAGGTTTTGTTTGTGTTATATAGATCTATGTTGTTACTAATTAGTTGTTTGGGAAGAAGTGTTTAATTTCTCAACTTCAGCTTGTTTGCAGGGCTTTGAGTTGTGACATGCTGATCCCTGTGTGTCTGTGTAACTTGTAGTTTTCTTTTTCATCTGGTGCTGTCAGATGGCTTTGGATAGCTTTAAAAACTCTCCCTCCTTCAAGCTTCTCTGTTGTATTTTCCTGTGGTTCTGATGCCCATTCGTGATCCTGATACTCCTTTTAAACAATATTAGCTGTGGCAAATACAGAATGAGTTTTGTGTTTATTTTTATGTGTTTCAGTATAAAGGAATTACAAATACATGATACACATTTTGCAAATGCACATGTTGATACCTAGTTGGGCCTGCTCCATCCAGTAGGAATGCTGGGTGCCTAAGGCTGCCTGCCAACAAAGATTCCTCCACATCAGACCTTCCTGTATATGGGCATGTTACCCTGCAGTCCCACAGTTGTCTTTATTACATTCACATGCACCCTCAGGTGTGTAATGACCAAGAAAATACCTCTGCTTATACAAACATTTCAGTATATAATCTCTGTGTCGTGCAGACAGTAGTGACCAAAATAATTCACATGCTAGTTTGGAAGGAGGAAGTGGATGACAATGATATTTCCTTAATTTTTTCCTAGAGAGCACAGGAGGATAAGAGCTTGGAAGACAAGAGCTTTTCTTTGGGTACCTTTCTATTTCTGGTTATGTTTTAGTACCTAGAAATTGATGTAAAGAGTGGAAGCCTGGTGTTGAAGTTACAGGAAAGAGGGCCTGTTCTTTTATTCCTAGATGATGGAGTGATCTAGGGATTAATATTTCCATCAAAACTTACTCAGTTATGCCAAACTCAGCTAGAATAAAAAAGATTTTAATTTATAAATGCAAGATTCATAAATATAAATGGAGTGCAGATTACTGCTGAAGTAACAATGCACCAGTAAATTGTAAAAATTCCTCAGAAAAATCCCAGGTTGTTTTGTGAGCCTGTTCCTCCCTGTCCAGGCCCGGCTGTTGTCAAGGCCCAACGCTTCCCTGCAGAGGGCAGCAGAAAATTGTCTGCCCTGCTCGCGTGTGTTCATCAGGCGGTGTGAGCTCCCCGGGCTGCATTTCTAACGCTGGGAGCAATTGAGATCTGTGTTCTGCATCGCCCTGTTGTTCCCCAGTGAGGCTGATTCATGGCCCGGATTAGTTTCTCATTTTTTTTTATTTCACTCTGAAGTTACACTTACTGGACTGAAAAATTTCTCCCATGGCTGAGAGAAGAACATCACTTGACTTCAGGCTTAATATATTTTTTTTTACTGTGCCTGTGGGACATATCCCACTGTATTCAATAAAGAGGAAACTAATAGAATTCTGTGGAAGCAAACCCATCTTTTGTGGAATTGTTTTAAAAGGATAAGTAAAAAGTCTGGGTACCACTAATTAGGGTGATTTTACTTCTTTTATGGTTCCAAAATTCCATCAGTACTGAATCTTCAAGGCATTTTCCACTTAGTCTGGAAATGAAGGTTTTTTCTCACCCTGTACCTTTAATTACAATCAGTCTTGTCTGCCTCAACGGTCTTATTATTTGAGGAGAAATTGTATTGAATGGCTTCCTTGTGAAGCTGTTTGCAATTTAAATGACTATAAAATTTAAAAATTTGTTTTCAGTTTCCAATTAAGGTTAAAACTGACACCACCCCCACCAGCTCTGGAAAAAATGACATGAAGATTTTACAGTAGAGATGCATCCTGCTCTCTCTAGGGATATGTTGGCAAATACAACTTTGTTCGTGTTGGCCTTGCTTGTCAGGGCAGGGGCTTAATGTAAAGCTTGATCTGAATACTCTCAAACTTCAGGGGGATTAGAAAACCAGATGCAGGCTTCTCAGAAAGCATCTGCCTGGAAGGATTTGAAACCAAGCTCACGGATTCCAATGTTTCTGCACCACAGAGTGTTTCAAATTCCATTGTGAATCTTTCACTGAGCCTGTTTTGTGTTGACACAAGCGTGTCATTCCAGGCAGAAATACATTGCAATTAAAACCAACATAAGGTAACACGTGAGCCAACAATTCACACTGAGAGTCAACCCTTCAGCCTGCTCAGATATTGGAGGGAAGAGTCCCGTGACAGGACCAAGAGCATAAATCTTGGATGCATACAGGGAACACAGTGGCAGCACATAACTTGGTTGGGAAACTTTTCAGAGGTGTCAGAGATCTCTCAGTTAGAAGCACATATATATCTAACAAGATTGCTTCTTTCTATACCCACAGTATAAGATGTCATTCAAAGGACAGAGACCCTGGTGCAGGTTAATATGTTTGCTGGGTTTATCTTGTGGGGGAGGCTTAGGAGTGGCTCAGGAGACCAAGGCACACCTCTGAATCTGCCACTGCTGCTTCTCCTCTCCTCACTTTACAGGTAAAGACAGCAGCCAGTAAAGTACTTCAAAATGGTGAGGTTATAGAAAACAAAACAGAGTTTTGTATTTTCTTTGAACAGGCCAGCAAAGAAATGAAAACTGGTTTCGTTTGCATCTGTTGTTTCCTTTGAGACCTACAGGCAATGATTTGCAAGAGGAAATAATTGAAGGAAATGTGTTCATATTTCCTGTTGATAAGGTACAGCACTTAATTCATACATCAGATTGAGATAGTGTTTCTTGGTCTTATATAACCACAAGATCCAGCCCATTTTAGTGTCTTTTAGAGACGCTACTACTTCACTTGTTTTGTCTCATCTTGTAACTGGTGTGCTTTCATTCTTAAACTGAGCAAATGCCTCCACTGTTGAGGGGGGACTGTGTGAATAATTTCACAGACTAAAGGAAAAATGCTGATGGCAGCAGCTCATCCTGACCATCTGTTGCTTCCAAGGACACCAGTGTAAATCCCTTTGCAACAAAGGTCATTTTGTGAAGCTGGGTAAGTCTCTGTAGGCACAGGGAAGGAACTTGTGATACTTACCCTCTGGGGTTCTGTGTTGCAGACATAGACATCGGAAGCTTGAGTATTAGAGGATAAATTTGTGGTGGAATTGTTAGTCCTGGGAGTACCAGCTGCTCATAGCATGGCTTCCCAGCTTGGCAGGGGAATCTGGAACCTACTAAAAAAAGCTGCAGTTTGGTTTAGTGATGGAAACAGCTTCCTTTAAGCTTTTAGAATAGATTTGCAGCTGGTGTAAACTTTTGCAGCTCATTATCCAGGCAGAACCTCTGTCCCTGCATATATGCAAAGCCTGTGTCACCTCTGAGCTAAAGCTCATGTTCAGTGTTTCATTATTGCTGTGGATCTTAGTCCTTAATATAATGGGCTTTCTTTACGTTCACTGTAGCTCTATTGACCTTCACAGAACAAAAACCACGAACGTGGCTCAATGTCTACATTTCTTTCTTAGCAGGTTGTATGGGATGGGTTTTTTTTCCCACATTGGTGATAGTTTCAGCCTGGCATGTTAACTTCTTATGATTCATTAAGTCTTGATTCTCTGGCCTGAATTATTTTAATCAAACCTTTTTTGATCTGCCTGCAACTTCTGTATTTAGACCTGGAAATGCTTTTCATTATATGATGTAGGATTTTAAGGCTGAGTTGTATACATAAGTTGTATATATTTATTTATGAGCCTGAGGTCTCAATTTATCATCTTATTTCTCTTAAAGGAAAATTCTTCTCAGTCTTTTTAGAGCTGTTTGCCCTTAATAAAACTTACATTGAGCAACACATTTTCTGTGTGATCTGGAGTACCAGGGGATGCCAAGTTCTCATTGTGCTATTGTGGACTTGTGTTCCAACATTAAACAAGTTATTTAGTATTTCTGCCCCTACCTCAGGAACCACTCCAAAAACATTTACATTCTCATAGATGAGTTCATTCAGTTACTTAACACATACTAGAAAATACTACAGTTATTTGACCTCTGATAAAGTAATATTATTTCATGTGTAATCTTCATCCAGACACCAGAGTAAATATGCCACATTGTAATACAGTTCTGGCTGGCTACAGTTGGTGGGGAATTGTGTAACTCCATCTCCCGTGTTACATGCTCAAATGTTTCTGGGGGAGTAAATAGGTGTGACAGTGAGATTAAACAAGAACTATATCCCACAGCAGAGAGCACAACCTCCTCCTATGCAATTGGAGATTCAGATAGCAAAGAAAAGTCTTCTAGCTGAGCAGGTCTTCCCAGTGTTGGTGACAGTAGGGGGTAGAATTGGAGTAGCAGTCAGAGGAGCAACTGATGGTTCCACCAGAACTATGGGCAACAAATCAAAGTCATTTGGTACAGGAATCTCATTCTACAGAATGCTACATTCTCCTTAGTACAGGAGAAGAACATGTATGGGAAGTTTGCAAATTGTGTTTCAGCTGTGGTTAACTCCTTATATCTGGAACTGAAGCAGGACAGGTAATCTGAAACGAATGCACAGAGGTGGAGCCTGCAAATAGCCACATGCTGATTCAGCCCTCACTGTTTCCTTGTCACCACTGGATTTGCTGGAATACCAGACCCCCCTTGTTCTCAGTGTTGTGTTTGTCAGTACCTTCAGTTCCATATTCTTCAAACAGGCCATTATTTTCCTGGCCTGAAATACCTTTTACCTTCTGTTTTGTTTAGTTCTAGCTTATCTGCAACATTCATACTTGATTTGTTTGACTGGGCCTCCAACTCTGCAGCCTGTAGTTTGCCAGAAGTGTGGTCTTTTCAGTGAGATTGGTCAGGCATTATAAAGCCACTCAGATATTTAAGTATTTCTCAGGCTGAGACTGTGTGTCTGCTAGATAAGAACTACATTTAGTTCTATTATCTGCACTTGTGTTAGTAGGTGGATAAGGTTTAATTTGGTCCTTTGGAGAGGAGCTGGCAAACTGTTCTTCAGACAGATCTGGGATTTGGTTTAAGGACAGGCTTTCTTATGTGGTCTGTAAAGTGCCTTGTAGTCCTGTAGGAGTCCTTTGTGTGTCTGGTTGCTGCCTGCAATTTGGAACACCAGCTTTAATGATTGTGCTTCTAATTATGTACAGAGGTAAATTCTCAGATGAAAGAATGGGGAGTTTCATCATCTGTCCCATTAAGTGCAGCAGGGTTTCTGTTGTGCAGAGGAGTGACTGCCTAAAACTGGCATCTAATACCTGCAGGGAAGGGAAGCCCTTCTCAGGTGCACTGGCTGCACAAGGCATCTTCCATCCCTCCTCAGGGGGCAGCTCTGACTGACGGGTATATTGACCTCTTAAATGAGCCACGTCGGTGTCACAGGTTATGTTAATGCCCTTCACCTTTAATGTCCTTTACCCCCTGACAAGGGGTAGATGTAGAAGTTTGTCCAGTGTGCAGCAGAGTGGCTGGGCAGTGTTAGAGGACTGGGGAAATTGGTAACACCCAGCCTTTGTGCTCCTGACTGCCTCTAAACAAAAGGGTGAAGTTCAGTGTCCTGCTAATGGACTTAACTGTTCAGAAATTGAGACTCCAGGTACTTGGGAAACAACCTCTTTTGCTACATGGCCTTTCAAGTTTGGCTTAGTGATTCCCTCCATTTATCCTGGTGTTTGTTATTGCTAAGGCTTTAATGGTAGCTTCCACCACAGCTCAGTCCTCCAGGCTTGCCAGTGGGATTTCTCTGGTTTCAGAACTGATCACTGTGGTTTGAGTTTCACTTTCTGCCTGAATTTTCCATTTTGAAAGGATTCTTTCTTGGTTTTTTTGTCATTTTTGTACCTAGTGTCTGCTTCTGCCTGGAGTTAGATTTAGCCTTTGTTTCTACCCTAGTCCTACAACCCAACAAGTGGTGCTTGCTAAAGGCAAGAGATCTGTTCTCTACTATGGCAGCATCCACCTTGTGTAACAACTCAAGGGTTGTGTCAACAGCGAGTGTGGGAGGAGGCTGAGGTGAGATAAACGGGGGAGAACACAGAGGGTGCAGTAGCTGCTCATTTGTACAATGGGAATGTGCTTCGAGTTTCACTTGATCACTTCCTCTTTAATTGAAGCCTCATCTAATTGAGCTGAGAGCTTTCCCTTCTCTAGTTCAGAATGCAATGTATAGTTTTTTCTGTGTTTGCTGTTTTACCTTAGACATGTCACTGATGTGAGAGGGATATTTATTTTTAGCACTTCTTCCCATGGTTAATCCAGGTTCTGTTTGACTGTTCAGTGCTATTTTAATGATGCAGGCAACAGCTGTTTTCTGCATGTCTTATCAAATATCCTCCATGTTCTAATAATAACAAAGAAGTTTCTTTCTTCTTGACTATTTTGAATTTGCACCCAAGGGATCTCGTTGCATCTCTTCATGGGGACTGCAATCTAGGAATAGGTACTTGTGGCTGGCTAGATAGTTTCTGCTTTAAACAAGTAAGTGTGATTGAGGATTTAACATCCATTTTATCTGGACTCTATTGTTACGTCTAGGATTGCATTTAGGGCTAATATTTTTAACAGCTCAGTAGTTTTAACTGTTGTCTCGTTGCTTTGGTAAAATGATGAGTATACCAATGTGCTTTGACATCAGATGCTGTAGGGATGATTTAAGTAGACTAATTTTGTTTTCATTAACACCTCTATTAACTGTGTTTTAATGTTACTGTTTACAGATTCTTATTTTGTGATATTTTTTTCCTATATATTTTCTCTCATCCTCTTTGCTGCCTGCATACCATCACAAAATTTATACTATATTGATTGTCTAATTTTGTAGGAGGCCTCTCTGAATGATGTTACCTGACAAAATGTGGTATCTGCACCACTGGCACTGGTGTCCTGTGTGTCCATGGCCCCACCCAAAGCAGGGTGTGGTGAACTGGTGCTCTACCAGAAAACCAGGACAAACCCCACGAGTCATGGCAGTATTGGCATACCTTGAGAGACCAGAACTGTGATAATGGGACATAGCCCCAATTCCTTCTAACTTCATGTTTTCCCTGCTGATTTTTAAACCACGACACACTTAAAGTCTGCTAGAGATGTGTTTTTCAGTGGAGAATCGTCATGTTTGAGTTTTTATAATTATCCGAAGAAAGTTATTCTTAGTTCTGGAAACTTACTCTACTACTGAAGTGCTTCATCAAATTCACTTGTAATAAATAGCATGCTTTTCTTGCTTAGCAGTCTTATCTTCAGCAGTGAATTTCAGAAAGCCTTTTGCAGGTGGATTTCATTCTGATACAACATTCTACCAGAGCTCAGCATCAGCTTTATTCATCAGCTTTCTATCCACACAGCTGCGTTTTAAAATAACTTGGATATTGAACAGAATTTGGAAGACAAAGTATTTCAGCTACTCTTAACAACTTATGAGTTAGTCACCACAGAATATTGCCTCTTCTGTCTTCCAAAAAAATGAACATTTGCAAACACTTCATTTATAAAAAATGAAGTTGTCAAGGACAATAACAGCAGAAGTGGAAACCACTTAACAGCTTTTTTTGGTTTTGGTCAAGGCTGATATGAAAATTACATTTGGAATAGAACTATGTTGTAAAGTGCCTCAGAGGCCACTGCTAGTAAACATGAATAGCTTCATGTATTGAAAAGCATGTGTCTGCTGGAAAAAAATGGTTGAATGCCAGTCTGTGATTTGACAAATTAAATATATATTAAAATTTATATTGAAAAAAATTACAATGTTGCTATAGTTACTAAAGCTTCCTTAGTTCCAGGACTGCAGTACCTTTCACTTGAAAGAAAAATCCCTTTTTTGCCCATTCTTTCAGTATAATCAACTGGAACTTTCAGAAGTGCTTTTAATTTGCATGCATTAGTTGGTGGAACTTGTTGCTATGAAAAATTGGAGAGCCAGAAATAGAGCTGTTCCCAAAACATATGCTTCTATTTTGCAGCATCTTTGAATTAAATCTCACGAAATCATATTGTTTGATTCGGGTGCCTAAATGCAGATCCCTGCATGTAATGGCACTGCAGATGTGGCACATCTGCCAGTTCCATGCAGAGCTCTCCGATGGCACCGTGGGCTTATCAGGCAACAGAGAGGTGCCTGAGCAGGAATTCAGGAGGGAACTGGAGTTCCAGGCTGGGGGCTGAGGTGGAGCAGAGCTGCTCACATCGTGCCCAGTTTGTGGGTTTGTTGGAAAGTACAACCTGTTACATGTAATGGGAGGGGATGGACATGAGAGACAATTCCTGTGCACTTTCCTCACGGAACTGAGTAAATGATAATATTAGCAAGGTTGTAAAAACAATACAGGGTGAAGTAGAGGAAATACAGCCAAAAGGATTTTGCTCTGTGGTCCTGGCATCTGCCCCATGCCAACAGCACATCTGCCCAGCAAAGGTCAAAGATCAAGTGCTTCAGACACTGCTTCCTTCTGTCAAGGATTGTTCCCTTTATGTGGAGCACAAAAGACCCTGTGTTTAGATGTTTCCCATCGTGCCCACTGTGATTGTTGTGCAAAGTTGTGGCTGTACATTTTCTGCTTATTATCAAACCTTTTTTCATCCCATGTGGAGCTTCTGCTTATGGTTTTAAACTACTTTTAAAGTGTACATTTGTGTCTGTGTAAATAAATAATGGAGGGAAACCATGTGCTGAATGAAGTCTGTTTGCTTTAGAGCTGCAAAGCTCTGTCCCTCAGGAAAACAATCTGTCAGGGAACATGAAGGCGTTCAGTTGTTCGTTGTGAGTGTGCACATCTGGCCCAGCCACAGCATTCCTGGTGACATGATTCCCCTTTCCCTTCCTTGCTGTCCTCTCTGATGTGGGCTGGGCTGATCCAGCTGGAGCTGCAGCGATGCCTTTCATCCTGCTGCATCCACAGGGGAGGAGGAGGAGGATGGTGTGGGTGTCTGTTGTAGCTCTGATTCATCATTGACTTGTGCAGACTCCAGGAGTGCCTGGAGTGAAGGTAAACCCAAGGATTTTATGTATATAAAATCTTCTAGCCCTTGTGTGACACTACTTGTTTATTTCAGATGAAATATCTATTCTACCAATCTTCCTGAGGTTTTTGGGTTGAATGGAAGATACTTCTTTTAAGCCTTTGCTATCCATAGGTCCATCTGCTCTGTAAGGGTCTCTATTCACTTTGTGTGCTCCTGAGTTGGAGTAAGAAAAATCCATATAATTTTGTACACAGAGAAGAAAGGGATTAAATTTTGAAATTACCACAGTATCCTCTTTTTCATACTAAATAAACAGGGAACTTCCTATTGAAGTCCTACAAGCAGTTTTGAAAATAGCTGAAAGCCCTCACAGATCTGCAACATGCAGTCTGTTTAGATTGTTGTGAAAACAAAATGCTTCCCATATGTACCTTTACAAGTACATGCTTGGGTGCATCCAGGGCATATTTCTGAAAGAGCTTGTTCTCCAGTACCAGTGTGTTTGAAAGTTCAATTTTCTGGCACTTTTGAAGCTGCTCCCTGAACACATTCTGAGGATTGGAAGCATCATGTGGTTTGTATAAATAAAAACACCAAATTGCCTGGGGTGCATCTGTGCCCCGTGCTGTGCAGCCTGGCTGTTTCCCTGCCATCAGCCTGACAATTTCAATCAAGTTTTTAATGGACTCCTGGGGCTCCCCCAGTTTTTCTTCAAGCAGAGTCTGGCACCAGTTTCCCCAAGTCCATAGCAATGAAAAGCTTTATTTTAGCTTTTGATTGTACAGAAATTTAGTGACAGTAGGAAAGAAATAAGCTGGTTGGATGAATGCCAGAATAGCAGGAAAGAGCTGTTTTTAGAAAAAATTCATAACCTACATTTTGTTTTGTCCAATTAGGAAGAGCAGAATATAGAGCAACCATAGATCAGACTTCTCTGTAATCTTTTCCAGATTTTGATAGATTGACAGTTTTAATTAAGAATGTTTTGTTTAATTCCTTTTGCCTTTACACCTGAAAGTGTTCACAGGCCTGTGCAGGTTTAGACTATAATTCTGCACGTTTGTTGGGTTTTTTTTTAAATATAATTGTTGGTCATTAAAAAAAATTGAAGTAAATGTTATGAAGGCTTTTAATTTTCATTCCCGTTCAGAAAGTTCCCAGATCACCTCTTCCTATTACATAAGTTATTTTAAACAGTTTCTTATATTTCAAAACCTTGTACTGTAAAGGAAGAGTGCACCATAACAGTCACCACTTTGCAGTTAGTATGGGCTAGTGATCTCTCCCTTCTAAGCAAAGGAAGTCATTGTTATTGTCTCTCAGTATTAGGTTTGTAACAGCAGCTGTTGTAGCAATGGGTAAAGGTTGAAGTCCTGTGATCTGTGTGGAATAGATATTGGGGTTTATATCGAGAAAGGTATCAATTATCTTTGAATCCTTCAGGGAGTTACAATTATTATTCCTCCATACAGTAGGTGGAGACAAAGACCTCGTGAATTTTATCATGTCTCCTCAGAGTGCCTTTATTAGCTATGCTTGGGCTCACCTGACTTTTGGTATTATTAAATACCCTTGTAAAAACTTTATTTATCAAACAAGTTGGTCCTGAAGGCTGTTAATTTATATTCACATTAAGTGTTGTAGTTATTTTGCTGGCTACTATCGATAAATTGTTCTTCCAAATATTAGGGCTGATTAGGAGATTGATCTGTGAAACCTTCCTGTGCAAGTTCAGATCTGTCTTAAGCCTAAAAATTCAGAGGTCAAAGCACACCCAGGACTGACTTCAAGTTTGAACATATCTTGAAATTCCCAGTGGTGTAGGAGTTGGATCTCTGGGCAGCCTGGGAGATTGAGGTGTGGTCTGCCTCTGTTTATAGAGTGAATTTATATGTGTATGTGTCTTTATAAATCCAGTGCATGTTTACAGGTGTGCTCACAGCATGTTTGGCTGTACACAGAATATGGCCTTGGCATCCTGCCCCTGCCTAAACTTAGCTGAAAATTTATAATATAATTTGGAGTAATGAGAACAAGTGGGGTGTGATCCATAAAGTGGGAGAGAAGCTTTTTAGAAGGAAAATGGAGCTTGCAAATTTCTCACATCCATTGGTTGACTGCTTCAAGTTCAGAAATAATCTGCAGACATATTTTATTTTCATCTTCCCCTTAATATCATTTACACGGGGCTGTTGATGCCCTTTGACAGAGGGGTCTCTGCCCTGTGCATCACATACTGAAGTTGACTGAAACAGTCAGGCCAGGGGTGGATTTCCAGGTGTGTGACAGTGCAGGGAATGTTTCCCCTGTTACACTGGATGCAAAGCAGGCTGCCTTGGGAGGGAAGGCTTTGTCACCTGTGTCCCTCACACTCGGCTAAGATTACAATTTGACTAATTTGCAGTGATTTCAGCAGATCATGGCAGGATTCCCTCATTCACTGGTCTCAGACTGGTCTGATGAAAGTTTCTGTGCTTCTTAAAAAACCCAAGGGTTTGCCTAGGAGGTGTGTTTGTGACTGTGGATTCAAGAATGCAAAGTGGAGTTTTACTCAGTAAGGAGGAAGTGGAGAGGAGCCCACGTGCCAGGGTGAGATCAGACCTGAACTCAGGAGCCATTTAAACAAACCTTTAAGAAGAGATTTCTTGCTGCCTCGAAAAGTTTGAGAAGGGATTGCTATCAAGCACCTCTGTTCCTTGTCTGCCTGTGAGGGGATAACATTTGCCTTCTGAAAAGAGATACTGGGGATTAAGTTTAAAGCAGGAAAATGAGTTGTTCTCTGTTCAGCTCCTCTTTATGCCACGTAGCTTTGTGCACATGGGACATATTTTTCCATTTCACTGGAATCCTGACAAAGCCTCCATCTCATACAGGAGAATTGTGTATGTCCTGATTTTTTTCCTTGTGGGCAGTGTATGCTGTGGAAGGTCAAAGTGGATATTATTATTAAATACAGCTCAAATGAAGAGGCAACGAGCGGAGTAGTTTTCCAAAATTAAGATAACACAGTCTTTGGGGGTAACTGATAAAGATGTGCAAAGTCAGTGCCTGCTGCAGTATCATGTCTGTTTGAGTGAGGTGGGTGTTTTGCAGGGCATCTATTTGAATAAATAAAAATATCCTCCTGTAAACATCAGTGGGAAGCTGAGAATGACATGTAAGTGGGTGTGTGGATCTTGCCTCTAGTGATGCACAGAAGCCTGTCTTTTCAGTGTCATTCAAGAAAGTCTGAACAGCTTAACATCACTTTAACTCTCAAGGACAGAAGCAGCATCCAGCTCTTGAAATGCAAGGTGGTATTTTCCAATTTTGCCCTACGGAGTTAATCACAAGGATTGAACAGAAATCCTGTCTTGGAGAATACATGATGATAATGAGTGAACAGGCAGTGACATAACAGTGTTACTGCTTGGTACAAGAATTACTTTATTGGTCTCATGTAGTGTTATGGTTTGTCGGGGTTTCTTCTATGCTTCTTTATTCTAAGAGTGTAATTGAATTTAAAATGTCAAGATCTGTGTAATAAACCAAGTAAGATCATTAACAGACATAAGCTATTATATTCCTGAGGCTTGTAGCACTATTCACTGTAAATCCAGCACACTCCATCTTCAACTAGGAGTGCTGCCAGGGCTGAGAGCTCTGGAGGAGCTGTGCTTTTGATGTATCCGTCTGAACTTTGCTAGATTGAAGAAATCAGATTTTGAGGAGCGTGGAGCTAAATGGTCAAACTTGTGGCTCATTCTCTGGCTGTATCTACCTGCATCTTTGCTTTGACCACCTGATCAAAGATGTGCTGTCTAAGAAGCTTGGGTACAAGTGCCCAGGTGTGTGTCCCTCTGAGCTGTGGCAGTACAGAGATGTGATATGGAGCAGGGATGTGTGTAGCTTTTGGACTGAACATGTGAGACCACAGCTTCCTCCTCCCTTCCTCTAAGTACTCTGTTGTTTGCTGAGCCTTCCTTTCTGTCTTAACAGAAATCACAAGTAAAAAGTAAAAAAACAGTAGATGTAATGAATTTGTAGAATTTAAATTACATTCTTTTCTATGTGTTGTTAAATATTTCATACAAAATTGTAGAAATGGATCAGTATAAATGCTCTCCAACTTACTGGTTTTCTGTATTTGAATTTCCCTTATATTCCTCTATAAATGCACATACATAAATTATACATGGTATTGTGACTATTCCATATCAATAGCAAGGATAACTGATGAGGAACAAAAAACCCAGTGAGTTAATATATTTAGTTCTCTCCTCACTTGTTTAGAAATGCCCTTGGAAATGGAAGGATAATGAATGGTGTGCTGTCAGTTAGTTTGATTTTTAAGGGTGGCATGTGGATGATATCTGGTGGGCTTGAAAAATGAAGCTGCCAGAGGTGCAGACTCTCAGTGGTCATGGTTAGGGCAGAGAGGTATCAAGAGTTGCTAAACACAGAGGTAAGACACTGGGATGGACAGTTTCATTCCAGAGTATAGTTAAATGTTTGTGTTGGCTTTGCTGTTCCTGTTGGCTTACATTTAAAGGATGCTGACTGCTCTGTGAAAGGAGGAATGAAGTGTCAGAAGTGGCTGGAGGGAGATTTCTTTGAAAGTTATTGAATTTGTGAGCCAGTAAGTAAGCAGGCAAATGTAGTGTTAACTTAGAAGGAAGTAAATTTCATTTGTACATGTTATTTTGTTCACAGAGGGTCAAATCCTGAGAGACACTAGGGATTAAGTGTTTTTGATAAAATGTTCTTTTGTAGATTCAACTTCAAGTTGCCTTGGGTTTTCTTGTCCAGATATGCATAAGATTTGGCTCTGTCTGCGATAACTAGTTTTGCTCAAATTATTTATCAAACTGCTTTGTAATGTCTGACTCAAATGCACGTAACATTTGCCTAAAAAATGTGTTTTGGGAATGAAAGACCTTGCTTGAGGTCTCTGCTATTAAATCTTTGCTGAGGGGCAGGGAGAGGCTGTGAGTTTTTTGGCGAAGTTAATAAAATGTGTGGATTAGTGAAGTGCTGATTAGTGAGGTTCTATTGTCGACAGAAACATTCCTGCCTTAGCTGAAGCCCAGATGGAAAGCTGCCCGCCTCCATCTCAGAAAATGGTTTATGTTGCTGCTTTGCTGGGATATGTTGCTGAGGTTGCAGCAAAGTGAATCTTACTAATGTCTTGAAGTGTAATTAACTCTGTTGTTCGATGTAAATATTTGAGTGCTGCTCATTCGGTCTCTACAGGGGCCTGTTTAAAACAATTTTTGCCAAAGAGCTCAAAGGCCAGTAGGAATGTGTGTGCATTAATAAACTTCTCTTTGTCCTGGACTTGATCCAGAGCTTATAGGGGGCAGATAGGACGAGATCTTCCCATCTCATGTATTTACAGTAGAGCTCAGAGTGCTTGATCAAGGCTTCATTGTGCTGTCATTGTGCCTGGGGTTTAGTTTAGATATGAAACAGTGCAGGACATGGACACAACAGGCAAAGAGACCCAGGGTGCTGGAAGGGCTGAGGGAGAAAAAAGGAATAGCATTCGTGAGAAAAATTATGGACTCTCATATGTTATATAAAAATGATGCCTTTTTTTAAGGTGTAGAGCTTCCATTTTGTTCCCATGCATCACCTTAAATGCTTAGAAGTAATTTTGGTCAAACCAAAACTGTCAGGGAAATAAAGTTACATTTTCTTTCAATCATGATCTTTTTTTTTTTTTATTTTGAGGGGGGAGAGGGGGTGCAATAATGTGCTTTCTGCCAAAAACCATGTTTGTTTTTTAAAAAGAAGATCCTTATTTCTGAGACCTGAAATATTTATTTCAGAAACAGTGTGGGCTTCCTTAGGAAACTTCAAATTGCTTCCAAGACATTGCAGGTTATATTATCTGGGCTCCCCAAAAGGCCTATTTTTATACTGTTTCCCATTTCTGGGGAATCTGGTACTCCCTGCTCAAGCAAGAGGAACTGTGGCAGGGTAAGAATGCAGCCATTCAGCAGCAGATGGTCAGCTTCCATGGGCCCAGGCTGTGACTCCCAGAAGATCCACTGGCAGTGTTTCCAAATGAAAATATCTCTTGTGCCAAATGGGATTTTTTTGTTTGTTGGCTTTTTGAATTTTCACCAGAGATGCCTTCCAATTTATCTCTGGTGAGAGAATGAGCCAGGTCCCAAAAGCTCATTTTATTTCCTGTCATGAATGAAATCTCCACTTTTGTTTCTGACCAGGCCCAGGGCTGTCAGGCCCAGGTGAGCACTTTGTCCCCTCTCCCCTGGGCCACACCCAGAACTCAGAAGTCCAGTTCATACCTCAGGGAATGCACACAGACCCTCCAGGGCCTAAAAGCTCATTTCCAGTGGCTTCTTGGTACAGTGGCAGACACATCTTTCATCTCATTCCATGGTTTTGCTGGATACCAGGTATCCGACGTTGACTCTTGAGTTACACAAGAATACACCCCAACTCATTAATGATTTATTTTGTGAAGCTGTGCTCCTTCCCTCATAACACCTCTGGTGTGAGATAACTTGCTGTCAGACTTTAAGACACACAGCTGGGGTGGTGCCTGTGAGTCTTGGATTGTCTGGTCAGCCTTGCAGTGTCTGTAGGAGTTTCCAGTCTGGCTTTGGTGTCAGCTGGTAGTAAATTTTGTTTCCTGGAGATTATGTCCCTTTTTATTTATTTTTTTTTAAATAAAGTCTCCAAAGTACCAGTAGATAAATAATCCTAATACCCAAATAAATAAATAAAAAGAGACACTGTCCAGGATTGGAAGATCAGCTGGCATAAAATGTTACAAGTCATTGTGTACTGTTGCATTGTGCTGAAAAATCTGTTCCTTTTCAAGTTACAACCTAAGCATGTACCCTGAATACTTGGCAAGACGTAATTGGCTAATCTTGTTTGCTGAAAATTATTACAGTACTTCTGCATGAACCCTTTGCATATCGATTTAAAAAATCTCCGAGAGAGAAGCTGCTAAGTATAGTTTCTGTGGGAATCATGGAGTCCCTGTGTGGACCCTGCTGTAGGACAGAAATCCATCATGACTTCTATGTGTATCATACCCTGTTGCTTAGGGAACTGTAGACAGAGAACTGAGGCACAAGGAAACCGGTTAATCTTTGTGAAATTTAATTTATCTCATTTAGGAATATTTGCACCGAAGCAGAGATCAACCAGAGATATTTTGCATGTTAGGACAGAACAGTTCATCTGACTTTCTTCCAACACAGCCCTCAATCTGCTCCTCTTGGCCCTCTCCTCATCTTGGACATTCTCATCTTTCAAAGCCTAGAAAATGCAAGAGTTTAACTGCTGCTTTCAGCTCCATGTGTTCCTCCTGTATATTGGTGTAAATTAGTTAGGTTTTTATATTACTGTTTTCTGTCAGCTTTGTGTGTCTTACCCGTGTTTTCAGCTTTATGGAGGAGAGCAGTCACAGATGTCTGGAGGTAATCTGGCTGGGAGGTGCTACGTGGTTGAGGAAGGGAGCTTTGGAAGAGCTGGGGCTGGTGGCCAAGGTCACTTCTTAACACAGTGTATGGGAGCAAATTCCTGCTGCCCTGGTGGCTGCATGAGCAGCGAGTTGGCCCTGAAGGAACCAGCCAGAACTTGCAGTGCTGGGGAAAGGCCTCGTGCACTGGGACACGCTGGTGACACGTTGATCCATTCACTGCACTTTCTTCTTGAATCTCATTCCAATCTTCCTTTCTTTTCTGTTTTTATCTCTTTTATGTGACTTGAAAACATTTGGAATTGATAGACTCATACAGTTTTTTTTGGAGAACCTTTCCTCTGACTGAAACTTGGGGATTAATTCGTTGCCACAAATGGAGAACTAACACCAGGGTTGTGCAGTGGGAGGGGACAGCAGGACTGTTCAGGCAAATATTGCCCCTTTCATCCCTGTGTTGCCTCGTATGGGGCAACACAGAGCCCAGCATTAACCTAATCCATCAATCTTGGGCACAGTGGTCACTATTTGACTGTGGAAATCTGACTGTTTACTGCCCAGTGTGTCCATTTTCTCCTCCCCTCTGAAAAATAAATAGCACAAAGGCATTGGTGAATATGTACAGCTGCATAGGTGGGATCTGCACTACCACACTGCTGTCTGAGAGCTCAGGGGAAAGCTATTTGGTATTGGGTGCTGCTTTTCTATGTGCTAATAAAATAGAGTATTCAGGACTCTCTGCAACTTGCACTGTGATTTGATTCTGAATTACATGGAAAACTGTCTGTACCACCCCAGCATTCTGCCAGGATATTAAAATAAATTTAAATTTAATGTATTTTTAAGCTCCTTGCTCAGCTAAATGATGCAAAGGGGCTGTTTTGAATTTTCAGCTCTTACGAAGTTGTAATTTTTCCTTTTCTCATGAAATTGCATTTTCTGAATCTGCGTGAAAAATGGCAGAGGAGACACACAGAGATCAGCCTGTGCTGGCAAACTATTTTTTTCTCTTAAATGACATTCTCTAGTCTACTTCTGCAAGGATGTGAATCTTTTTTCAATCACGCTGGTCTGACAGCAGCTTCGTCAGAGTTAAGTCTTAATCTGTGTTTTCAACTGGTGAAAACTCGCTCCTTGCTTTGATTGAGGAAGTGTTGCCATTTTCTCTTTGACATGGAAAGAAGAATGGAAATGCAGTGATGTCTCTGCCCTGTGGTTAAGGCTCCTGTCGTGCTCTGCAGCTGAGAGTCTCTCATTCATAAGCAAGAAACCTGGGGAGGTTGTGGAGCCTCCCGTGCTCGTGGGGTCTTGGTTGTGCTTGAGTGTGCTCCTGACCCAGCTGCTGCTGCCTGATGTTCCTCCTTTCAATCTGAGCCCTTCTTCACATAATGCAAATCTTCCAAATGAATGAAACGTTCATTTCAAATCACCTGTCAGCCTTAAAGAACTCATTTTCCAAGTTACCCCTCTATTCAGGCTAAACTCCACCTTCTTACTTCCACCTATTTTTAAATTATTTTGCAGTTATAACTCTATATTGTTGGCCTTCACATTCTGTTGTGGACTGCTGTGAAAATCCTCTTTATAGGAGGCTGCAATTCAACCTTTTCAGGTACTGCACAGTTTTATAAAATGCTTTGGCTCTGTGCAGCTGTGTAAACTTAGATTTTTGCCTCTGCATCTAACAGAGTTTCTTTATTTATTGCTAATTCTGGGCACATTACATAAATATACTGTTGCTTCTAGTGAGATGTGGACTGTGGATCTCAGATTGACATAGGTTTTTCTTCTGGCCCCTCAAGGTTCTGTACTTTTGTAAACAACTCAATTTCAGTCTGAACTTCTTTGTAAAATGAAAATAAATGAAACCAGTTTCCCACCTGGTTTTGTTTATGATGTTTGTTGAAATTCCCAGGAGGTTGTACGTAGCTGATCAGAAATCCACTATCAGGTGGTCCAGTCTTGTCCGTAAAAATCGATTTTTTTTTTTGTATTTTTACCCTTTTTCCCCCCCTTGGGGTCAAGGGGGGGGGAAAGGGAAGCTGATGAGAGAGAGAAAGATTTATTGTGGCTGACAGGGAGGAGATTTATTCTCTTCCATGACAGCTCACATTTTCCTCCATGTTCTTCCAAGACTGTGTTCAAAGTTCTTCTATTTTGGACTAATCAAGATTTGGTAGCGAGAGCAAAGCTCACCCATCATGTGAGATGCCAAATGCTTTCAGATTCATTGATCTCAGTGGAACATGAGGGAGCTCAGCCATCAGCACGAGCCTTTCAGTCCTTAAACATTTTCAGGCTTTCGAATGGGCTGTTAATCTTGGCTCTGGCAAAGCATCCAAGGACGTCAGCAGTGTGTGATATGTCCCATAAAGTGCAACTTCTAGGAATCCTTTTTTTTTAATGTGTGGAGCAAGTCAGGGCTCATGTTCTGTTTGCATTTAGTCTAACAACGTCTCAGAATGTGTTATTTAGAGCACATTTCAAAAAAAGACTTTGTTAGCATCCAGTCAGTGTCTGGGCTAATGTGATTATCTTGAACCAAAATACAACTAGACCCTCAAATGTGAAGGAGTTCAGTGCTCTTTATGGGCAATATTTGTTTTGAAATAAACAAAAGAAAAGCTTAGAGCATAATCTCCCTCTTTACTGTTTTTACCATCATTTCACCTGGTTTGACATAAAAACTTGCAATCCTTGTCAGTCTACCTGAATTTTAAAAAGTCTCAGTACTTTTATGTGAGAAAGTGGCAGGGACCTGGTGGCCTTTGCTCAGTCTTGTCTAGCAAACCTGAGCAACAACAGAGCTTGTGGATCCTGGGCAGTACATGGTCCTGCAATAACAAAGGGATGTGACATGGCATGTGCACAGGGAGGTTGTTTTTCAAAGCAGCAGACTGCAATTTCAAATTTCTGAGGGTCTCAACAATGCGATAACAATGAGAATTGTGCTTTTCAGTGCACTGCACGTTTGCAGTCCATGTGAAGCAACTTGGGCTGTTGTCATGATGTGCTGCTTTGTAGGAAGTGTAGTTGTTCTGCAATTACTTATCTTTAGGCTTGTGCCAAGGATTAACCCGTGGGTTAAGGCCAAAGGGCCCTGGTCTGTTGCCCATTAAAGTCAGCAGAGAGACTTGCACCAGCTTCAGCAGCTCCTGGATCAGAGCTGAGATTCATGATTTGAATGCAGCTCTTAGAGCTCTCTTGGTTTTTCGGTATGACCTGGAGGAATATCAGTTTTTCTCACTTCACCTGACTTTGAGCAAAGCTGTTACTCTCTCTGTGCCTCCCAAGAAAAGGAGGCTTATAAAATCATTAGTATTTTGAAAGCACTCATCCTGCAGAGGGAGGGGGCTGTAGAAGCAGAGCAGTAAATCCTGCTCTATTGGAGCTGTCCAAATATTATTGCTTGTATTGAAAGAAAGCTCTTAACTGAAGGCTGGTGTTCAGAAGCCAGTACAGCCAGGAGTCATCACAGCATCACTGATCTTCTGCTGGAAACCTGGAATGTCAGTTGACTTACTGGGCTTTCACACAGGCACAAGTGTTGAACTTCAAACTTCTCATTTAACTATTTGTGTATCTGGAGGAACAGATGTGTCTGTTTTGTGGGTATTCTAAACACTCTTTTTCAACAGTGCTGCATTTTCTTTAAGGTAGGTCTAGAGTACAGAACTCTGGAAAGCATTTTTTTAGATTTAAAAATAGATGTCTCAGCCTAGTTCCTGTAAAAGTGCCCATTTATCAGTCATTCAGTCACAGTGAAAACACTATTTATTCTTCCTGCAGATGCATAAAGGTATATTTATATATAGATATCTATAACTGGAGCAATTAAAGCTTTCATTTGCTTGATTTAGAAACTAGTAAAGATTGTAGATTTTTTTTTTATCAGCTCCTGTTGGTCTCTGGTTCACGCCCTTCCCTGGTGTTCTACAGGAAGACCTTATTCACATTCATCACAACATGGATTTTATTTCAGCTTCTCAGCTGCAAATTCAAAGCAGAAATTAATAGAAAAATATGCAGGATGATGTGAATTTCTTACCACAAAATATTTGTGTCTTTTCATCCAAAGTCTGTGCACAGCTGTATATCCTCCACAGAATGAAAGCAAAGTAGAAAGCTTCAGGCTTTTTTGGCAAATTTTGGAATAATTTACCTCTAGTCACAGTTTGGCATTTCAAACTTGGAGCAGCTGCATTTCCAACAGCTTCCACTGGTTAATCCTCTTACATTTTCTAAATTTTTGTTACTTTCAAAATCAATGTTAAATGATCCAGTCTTGTTCTGCTCTTAGTGATTTGGACCTACCTGTAATACAATATTCTGGAAGTGTTGTCCTTTTAGAGAAGCTTCATGTTAACATGCTTGTTGTGCAGGGAAAGGGGGAAAGAACCTCCTTCCCTTTGAAATTCTCCAGACTTAGCTCTACAGTTCTGCATTTTGAGTCTTATCTGTTCCCTGCTGCAAATCAGGGCTCTAAAGATCTCATGATCTTTGGAGGAAGAGAAGATCTTTCTTGACCAGGTTATTTACTGGGAGCATTTCTCTACCAAAAGAGATCATTGAATGCCAGAAAGGCTCTGTAGGCAAGTGCTTCAGTTCCTGCAACAGCACCAAAGGTTCCCAAAACACCCTTTGGGGACTGATTGCCACTGAACCAGCTGGGGGTGTCCATGGGCATCCAAACTGAAATGCTCTGGCACTCCTTTAGCTTTTAGCAACACCAATCATCCTTCCAGGGAGCCAGAATTCTTAAAAAAATCCACGCCAAAGCCTTAAAAACCCCAGCAAAACAGCGCTGCCAGTGAGATCTCAAATGAGAGAAGTGTTTTGCCAGCTGGATCTGCAAAGACCAGTGTCTCACACATGCACAGCACAGGCTGCAGGACCCGCATTTAACCAGATGTTTGACCTGTGGTCTGTGCATGGAAACATTCAGGAATGTGAGCGAGTTACCATTTTGCACTGGGACCACTTAAACTTGAAATTTCCAATGACAAATTGAAGAATACTTCTTTTAAGTTGCAGCACAGTAACGGGAGTTAGGATTTATAAGCCCTGCCAAATTCAATAAACTTGTGTTATAGCCTTTTAAAATTGTTATATCGAACGTAGCTTATAAAGAGCCATCTTCTTTCTATTGTTTCATAATTTATTCAGTGTTTTCTTAACTGGCCCATCAGCAGAACAGTAAAAATGCCACTGAGTAAACTTTGTTTAATGGTGACCAATTTTTGTCTATGTTACAATAATGTCTGTGGGAAGAAACAATTACCTTGTGATTTGCTGTCAGAGCAGTAAGTGCATTTTCTTTCCAGTTCATTTAGAAGGGACATCACTTTCAAGCTTTCCCTTGTTCTCTTTGTGGGGCTGTTTCCTCTTCTGCACGTTTGAGTTTTTTGCTGTGCACACTGGGAACTGCTGGGCCAGTCCTGACTGCAGGACTCCTAAACAGAGCCTCTGGTGTCCTGTGGGCAGTGCTGCTCCTCGGGGATGCATTAGCGCTGCAACACACACTCATTGCTCAGGTGTTAATGAAACCCCTCAGGGCACACCCAGTGTCCCCTGTTAATACCGCTTTTCTTCTGGGTTTGGTGTTTGTTTTGTTACATTTACATGTTCAGTTGCAGCACAGAGACTCAAAGATACTATCTATTTTCTTTTTATGCCTGTCCAGAGTGTTAGAGGTGGCCATTGCATGTTGCATTTATCATTATTATTTTTACAATAAGAAAGCAATTAGAAATGTTAATTGTGGCTTGAAACTTCTCAAATGTGTAACAATTCTTCCTTTTAGTGAGTGCTGGTCAGTCCCTGGTGTGTTTGCTAGGATGAGAGCATTCAGAGAGAGACTCAGAATCCCTGGTGAAGTCTGAAAGTCTTTCCTCAAAGAGGAGAGGAGAACATTTCACTGCCCAGCAGCATGTATAGAGACTGTTTGCAGGAAAGGTGCTGCAGGTTCTAATACATTAACAGAAAACAGTTCTGAGTTGTTGAGGAGGGGTGGTGTCAGGATTTTGGGCAGCACCCATATGTGCACCTGAGCCACAGTTATCTGTAAGCAACATAAAGCCTCTTCATTTGTATCCCTTAGTCCAAGATGTGCTTCCTGTGCTGTTCACTGGGCTTTCATCCTCAGAAAGGTCTCCAATCTCAATGCCTCTGTTGTACCTTGAGAGGATGAAAAGCTAAATTAACCCCAGGGATTCAAGGTGTTTCCAGTCTGAAGATTAGGCCACTAACCAGCCCTGGGTATGAACAGCCTCAAATCTTTCCTGCAGGCTCTGCAAGAAGAGTCGAGCCATAATCAGCGTCGTCTGCTCCATATATCACATTACTCTTCTTGGATGCCAGAATTCTGTTTCAAAACCCATATTTGGAACTCATAAATTGTCCTGTGCTCCTCTCCAGCACGCTGGCCATTAACCACCCCAGGGATTAAACAGCCACATTATGTAGGCAGCATCATGTTTATAACAAATTGCTTCCTTAGAGCCCACCTGCTGCTTTCAGTAATTTGAAAGCACAGTAAGTTAGATCTCAAAAGTTGTATTTTGGTAGATGATGAGGATTTAAATAAAAGGTTTCAAATTACCAGGCCTCAAATAGCTACCTAGAGAGGCAGTGTCTGGCATCTGGACCATTACTGAATTACTCTAGGTCGCTTAATCAGCAAGGGAGCCCCTAAACTGAATGGCTGGTGGGAGTGAAACCTGACACTAAATGGACAGCAGTGTAAGAAAGCTTTGTGGGCAACTCCCAGAGGAGTGGGATGAGTAAGTATATCTTTAGGGAAAGAAAACCAAAGTTGCCTTTTAGGATAGAAAAATACATTCCCTGCAGTGTTTCCTCTTGGTTTTGTTTTCTGGTGGGTTCATTTTCCTCATGTGGTTTTTGAACACGTCCAGACCAGATCTTTTGCTGCTATAAATTGAGGTAGCTCCTTTGGTTTTGTAGGGTTGTGTTGATTTACTTCAGCTGAGGATCTGCTCTGTGAGTCTATTCTCATACTGCTGGAGTTAGCAAGTTGAAGCCCACATTTTGAGTACTTCATGCATGCACAAGAAATTAATCATAGCAATGATGTGTGCAAAGTATGTGTGAACATTTTTCCACAGGCAGTTCTCAAAATCCCTGCCTCTGCTATCCCTATTTAATGTTGACCCTGTCTCTTCTCTCAGTTGTGCGGGTTTTACACTGGGGCAAGTCCACTGACTTCCACAGGTTTGCTCCTGCTTAACACCTGCCCGTGAAAGTAGTGTTAAATCAGGGCTGTGACATTAAACCTTCTGTCTCCATGTAAAGCATCGTATCCCCAAGGCTCCTAGTTTTGGAATTTGTATCCCTCCCCATTTAATGTGGTAATGAGTGATGAACAGTACAGCTCCCATCCAACACCTACTGAAGGGGAAGCTTTCCCAGTGACTTCTGTGGATGTTGGCCCAAGTTCAGGTTTCTTCAGGAGTGGTTTAGCACTGCCTGTCACTAACTCCATCTGTCTGGGTAGTGTCTTGTCCATTGGCTGGGTCACAGTGGGCTTGGAGTGGAGAGGGGCTTGCTTAAACATTACTACTTTATTATGATGTCGTGAACCATCATGCTGACAAGGCAGACAGTTGTATCTAACAGTTGATAATGGGAAAACAAGGAGCCATCCATCCCTTTGGCCTGAAGTTAGCAGTGACCATCTCAGCAGCACCAGTGACCTGAGGAGAACCAGGCTGGGATTATCAAACAGGTCCCAGGACACTGCACTTCAGGGCCAGTACAGACTGGCTCTTAATGCCCTCCACCCTTTCCTATTTCACTCTAATTCCCAGCATAGTAGCCTGTAGCTGATTCCTGGGCAGCTGCCTTTGACTTTTGACTAGAAGAGGAACCTGTTATTCAGATAAAATGCACAAGAACCCTTCCAACCTGGCCAGGTGGAAAGTCCCAAAGAAGAAAAGCTGGAGCTGCCAAATAAACGTTTTGCTTCCTTGAAACGCTCCACAGTGGAGGATTTGGTTCAGTTCTGGTACCTGAGGTATTTTAAACTGACATGGCTTAATTTAAACCTTCCTGCTGTTTGCACATTTGCATGTGTGCAAGGATTAGCAGAGCACACAGCTGCATGTTTGCACACACAGCTCCTCTGGGCAGCTGTTTGGGCCTCCACACTGCCAGCTCTATTGATTTATTTAATTCTTCTGTTGGCTGCTGAATAATGTGTGCCAAATGCAGAACTTGGATCTGCTTTTTGAAAATAATGTAAACAAATGTAACTGCCCTATAAAAAGGACATTCTTCTCTTTTGGCTGGAGGAAGATTCATGCTCTCTATTTGTGCACTGGCCTGCCTGGTGTCTTTCATTTTATTTTCTTGTCTGTGTTGGATTTGATGGACCTGATAATGTGAATAAACAGGTTAACAGTTTTATTTCATATGGAGTAAAAAGGGTAAAATCTTTGTAGGTCAAAAGAGATATGATGTGTAATTTGTAAGTATGAGAAGCAGGAGTGTACATGTGGTTTGTAGTCAAGAGTCTTCTCTGCTCCATCAGTGGCAGAAGTAATAGCTTCTGATTCCTTTAAAGTAGCAACATGCACACCTAGTGAAGAATTAAGAGAAACCCTGCAGCTATGTTAGATCATTATTTCGAAGATTTTTGTATGCAAGGACTGATAGTTCCATCTTTATGCAAACAAGTATCAGTCACTTCATTTCTAATAAGCATTTTCTGCAGTCCTAGTCATTGTGTGTCATCTTATCTGGGGAAGTTCTGCACTTGTCCTTACTTTTTACTAAAGCCCTTATGATTATGCTTAGGAAGAACCCTAACACCATTGTATAAATAGTTTTTTCTTCCTCTCCTGGGTAAATGCTCTTCCTGCCGTCTCATTGCCACCTCGGGTTTTGGAATTTCCTAGTCCTGGCTGTGGATCTCCAGCTGCAGTTTATAGAGCTCAGTTTCATTCTGTTTTGCAGTTGTCTCCTAAGAACCATGTTTGTTCCTCCAGCTGTCTGACATCTGTGTAAAAAGACAAAGATTTTGCTGCTTCTCACCAAAGCCGTTTGAAACTGTAAGGGATATTTGGTACAGACTACTTAATATAGTGTAAAAATGTGCTTGTGTCACGTGTGTGATGTGTGAGCAGCCCTGCCCTCCCGTGGGTAGAAGGAGAACTCAGCTGGTTCCCGATCCCAGCACCGCCGATGCTGGGAATGTTCTCAGTCGAGAGTCTGGTTTATGGGGCAGAAGAATCTGAGTCCTGGTTTTCTCTGGAGTTAAACACTTCTTCACTGTAGCACGAAGCATCAGGGCAACCTTGTGGTTCGCTAGAGCTGTTTCCTTTCTTGAATCTTGCTCCTCTTTTAATTTTCTTTATTTTATATTTTTGTCCTTCCCCCTGTCCCCTGAGGCAGGGACACGGTGCCTGCTCTCGCCCACTCAGCCTCTCCCTCTGTCAAGTGGTTTCTTACAGCTGGTGCCACATTCACTGGGATGCTGAACACTCTTTGAAAAGGTGATGTGGCAACCTATGGATGTGTGTCACTGTTTAGCTGTGCTGAATTTGCAGTGATACGTACCTGGGTATCAAAGCATACTTGTGTGTGGTCACAGCATATTAATAAGATTTATTTTCAACTCTTATCGGCCACTTAACCAAGTCATTTTATCCTGTGTCCATCTGCCCTTGCTTTTCCTGTGATGAGCAGTACTTTCTCTTGTTCTTCTTTACTTCTCTCCCACTCCTTACGAGATTTTGGGAGATGTTGAGGAAACTTCTTTTACTTCTCTGTGAGGAAAATGATCAAAAATAGTGTGAGATGATGTTGTAGCCCAGGTGAGCAGAACCATCCAACTGTACTGGCGCTGCTGCCGGTGTCCAAAGGGTGAGGAGAAGAGGGGAGGATTCACTGAGGAGGGATGGATGTTTTTTCCATTATCCTGCCAAGCTTCCTCCAGAAGAGCCAAGACTGCTGACACGAGCAGAAGCTTGACCTGCAGGCAGCAGTGCCAAGTAATGCCGGCAATGTGTTTTACACAGGGGTGTGCTAACCTCGGCATTTTTCCTGAGCTACATCATTCCCACAAAAACAACTCTCTCCCCTCTCAGATACAGACCGCAGGAGAGCTTGGTTTGCAAGCTCTGATTTGATCAAACACGCCCAGCAGAAGACAAAATGGAATTGCAGCTTTGCAACTTTAAAACGTGTCCGTTTCCTTTCAAGCCACATAAATCAGGAATGGTGGATCCTTCGTGCTCAGAGGTGCTCGAGTTGCAATGAGATAAATTTTTCGTGGCAGGAAGAACGCGCTGTGTCAGTGTGTCATTAGGTTGGATAATTCACAGATCAGACTCAACAGAGATATTTATTGCCTGGATCTACTTGTCGTGAAGTTGCCTTAAAATATGGGTGGAAGAAATATCAAGTAAGGCAAAAAAATAAAAGGAAAATGCATTATTGGATTAACAGAATAAAAAGTCTTTTGGAATTGGTATTTTATTACCTTTATTTATGTAGGTAGATTCAATTTCTTTTAGATTAGTTTGTATATAAATCAATGAACTGTATAGCTTAACCCAGAAGGATGCTCCCAGGAATTCCTCCTTTGTAACACTGGAAATTAATGACTTGGAAGAGGAGAAGATTATTAATGTTTGCAGTGTACCTTTGCATTATGCTGGTGACTTTTTGTAGGACTGTATCAAAGTACAGATTTTAACAGGGAATATATTTTTGAATTTGATAACATTTTGTAATTAAAAAATATGAATAAGATTCTACAATAATTAGGATAAAAATTGAGAGATCCATAAATCCTAATAATAATAAAATTTTAGTGGCTTTTTTCTCTTTTGAATTGAGTATCCATATTGTTAATCATATTTAATTTAGAGAAATGCTATCATAAAAGTAACTGTCAAAGCTTTATTCGGGATATTCCAAAAGATCCATTTGTTTTCAGTCATAAATTCAGCTCATAAGGTAAGCTATATTAGAGGTGTTATACATGGGAAATTAGGCAGCACTGTTAATTTGATCAGTATATATGAAAATGTCTGTAAGGCTTAGGTAATAACCCCAGTGCTCTGTTATGTCCAGGGCACTCCTCTCAGCAACACTTTCTGTATTTTATGAAGTGCCTGTGTGAAGCTGGAACTCAGCCCCTTTCTAAATACGACCTTATGCCAAGGACCCCGTTGGCACAAGGAACCTGAGTTTGGTTTTGTGTCCTGTGGCACAACTCGGGAGCCAAGTGTCACATGTGCCTCAGAGGAGGGCATGGACTGAGCAGGAAAGTGGAGGATACACATCAGGGAAGTTCAGTCCAAATAAACCCAGAAGGAGATTGTTCCACAGATGTCCCTCCTGTGCTTCCTTGGGGAGCCACGGGCAGTGCCAGGCTGGCACGAGGTCAGCCCGGTTCCAGGCTTTGGAACTGCATGTGCTGCATCTTGACAGGAAGCCTGGAGGAGGTTCCTGAGTCTCCTTGGCAGGGCAGAGTGCTTTGAGGTGTTCCAGAGTGAACTGCTGCAGGCTCTCCAGTGCTTTGCTTGATCTGTGTGATAAGGACAATGGGATTTATCTTCTCATGGATAAACCATGGGAGTTACCTCTCTTGGTAAATCTGATGAATAAGTGTGATCTTATTTCCCATTCAAGCTTTTCCTCTGTTCTATTCAGGATGGAATCCTGGACAACCAGGGGGCTTCTAAAAGGCCAACTTGCCTCAGGCATTTCTGCTTGCATTTTTTCCTGTCAAGCCATTTTCTTTTTGTTCTGGAGGCTGTTCCTAGGAAACCTCCTTGGGCAAAAGGTTTAACTGTGTCCCTCATGCCAAGCTTTTAGGATTGAACATCTCATATTTAAATGAAAGGTCCTCTTACTCTCTCAGCTTCTCTCTGTTTGCCACTATTTTGTTTGCAACAGCAGTGACCTATTTATTCCAGCAGAAATGCTGAGCCAAATTCCTTGCTGATATAAAACAGAGTTGAGGAACTTTGTACTGGCAAAGTTCTGGATTGTTTGATCTTACCTGTCTGTGTAGGTACCACAGACTTTTTGAAATGTGAGTTGGGTGATGAGGCCCAGGAGGAGCTGCTGAGTTCCTAAGGTCACACATGAAGTTGGTAGTGTAGCAGGGAATAAACCAATGCATGTGTTTGTCCTCTCCACCCCCTGTGCTGCTTACAAGGTGATAATTGAAATTCTGCAGTTCCTACAGCTAAGGAAAGAAAGATCTCTGGGTAGAGAAGTGCCTCACAGAGCTGCAGCAGAGATTGTTTTCCCCTTTTTATGCACACTAAAGAAGTGAAGGGCTTAATCTGTCCTTTCTCATTTTGGATTTTATTCCTAAACTCGAGTGACCGACCAGGAGTGAGACCAAGATCACCCAGGGACTCGCTGACACGATGTGGAGGAGCAGAGTACCCTCACTGTGCATTTCTCTTTAGCCTGCCTGCAAATCTGCAGAGACACAGCAGTGCAGGAGGGTAGCTCAGTCTTGCAGCCCTGGCAATGCAGGTTCTTGTTCCTGCAAGTGCCCTTCCTGGAGAAGCTCTCCAGAGCAGCACAGGGAACTGGAAGAACGAGGTTGCCAACTACCAGGACTTGCATTCTCCAAATTTGATGTGGCGCATTTGCACAGCTCTGCATCCTTTCTGGTTGAATTGTGGGTTGTTCGGGTGCTTTGTCTGTGTGTCTCTCATTCTGCTAGAGCAAATCCCCACATTGTTTTCCAGAAAGCTTTGTAGAATGCAGTCTGAAAGTCTGCATTACCTGCTTTTCTTGTTTGCTGTTTTTTGTCCCTCCCCTCTTCTTCCATCTGTGTTCAGCCATTCACAAAGTATTATTCATCAGGAACTTGAGCATCTCCATCCTGAGGAAACAAACAAAAAAAAAAACCTTCTGGTGAGCCAGAACTTACTCATCCTATCCTGTTTTTCTGCCTTCTAAGAAAAACGTAGATGGTCTAATCACCATTCCCTAGTGACCCATGAGCTGGGTCTGGCTGTGGTAACCAGAGCCTCATCCTGGGGCTGCCTGTCAGAGGTGGTTGTTAGTACAACTGGTGCAGCAGACATCTGTGTCAGCTCAACTCTGCCTGTACCTTGGGAGGAAAGTGAGCATTCATTTGTATACACAACATGGGAACAGGAGGAGGGAGTCCCCAGCTCCGTGTCCATCCTCTCTAACGAGCTATTGTGATATTTCATTAGAAGAACATTCACTCTTTGAACTGTCACATCGCTGCACAAGGTGCTACTGCAGGAGTAGGAGGAAAAATTGCTTCACTGCACAGGCTGCAATGCTGCTGCAGTTCACTGGGCTGTGCCTGGGGGGCATGTGGGGATAAATTAGTGGGGGACAGAAAGAGACTTTTTGCTTGTATAATTAGGGCCATTTGAAATTTAAATATGTGAAAAAACTGTCCCACTCATCTTCAGAGAGATATTTTTGTGATGCTTTTGGAAACAATTCGTACTTCTAAGTCTTCCACAAAGAATATGTTTCTGGCAGGACAGAATTTCCAATAAATATCAAGCTCTCAAGTCAAACACCCAGAGGCCATCATGAGGTTGAAAAGTACACAAACAAACTATTGTTAAAATTTGCTGATGCTGCTGGCATTTCCAAGGGGGCATCTTGTTGTTCTTTGCTCATGTAATTTAAAGTAATGAGAAAATTCAGAATGAAACAAATTAGGAGGCAGATCCTGTGAAAGGACTGAGCCTTCCCCACTGCTGTTCAGACTCTGCACAAAGGGGCCAGTGCATCCTAAATACTTGGTAGCAGTAGTTAGGGAATAGAAGGATGATATCAGGGGAGCTGAGAGGGGAAAGAAGAAAAAATCTGAGGCCCACAGTTATGATTTCAATATTGAAGTTCCAGTCATATACGCATAAATTATCTGTTTTTCCTCAATAAATTATCACTACACTCAGCTTGTTTGTATGACAATGAATTGAAAATTGTATCACCCTATGCAGTCAAGTAATTTTTCCTTCTCCAAATATATTACACTGTTTAGATGAGACTACAGTTTTGTGAACAGCATGTGTATCAATATAAAATGAATCACACATTCTTTTCCGGCCTTTATTTAACACTTCCTTTGCTCAACCTTTGAAAAATAAGAATGTATCTTTGCTTGTTCTTGGTGGAAAATCTGGTATGCAAAGAGTCCTTTGTACTGTATCAATAAAATAGTTCAAACATCTGTCTAAAGGCCTTCAGTATATGAGAAAATCGAGTGTGAAGCATCAGATTTCCATTTTTGAAGCCCATTAAACTCTTCTCTGTAATAAAAACAGAAGGGTGAAAAAACTCTGGTAGAAAAAAGTTTGCTTGTTTTCTTCATTGCCAGGGCATCTGAACACAGCAAAACCAACAAATGTTTTCAGCACTGGGAAGTGGAGTTTATCCATGTTTTTCCTTGCGGGTGCAGTTGGGCATGGACACGATAAGAAATTTTCCATGTCACTCACAACAGGTCTGTGGTGCACTCAGGAGCTGGGCAGTGTTTAATCTCTGTACTCGAGCTTTAAATGGACATTCAGACATTTTTCCCAGGACTGGGCTTCCCTGTGCATGCTGCCCAAGGAGCTGAATTAATCTCCTTAGGAAGCAGTTGTCTTTGAATTTGTTTCAGGGACTTTACTGTGGTTTCTTTAAAGCCAGAGCTGCTTACGTCTTACTGAGGTGTTCTGTGTACTTGAAAATACATTGAATCTGAAGATGTGTTCATGGCTTACATACCTTTTTGACTCCTTTTCCTTGTTTTTGTTTTCAGTGTTGTATTTTTCCAGTCTGACTGATTTCAGTCCCCTGTTCCTGTCATAACACACATGGTGTGAGTGTTGGGCAGAACAACCTGATCATTTCAAGCTTCAGTCTGGTTTCCTTTTTTTGCCCTTTTAAACCATGGTACTGGAGACTGGTAGCCATGGTAACCCCCTTATCTGTGTTGAGAAATAAATACTAAAAATTGCTTTTTTTACTATTTATATATAAAAATGCAGAAGCAAAGAAAACCTGCAATATGTGGCTCACTTCATGTTTTCAAGTCTCCACTACTTCTGTTCAATGTGGAACCAAATTATCTGAGGAAATCAAAACAAACTTAATTAACAAATTAATAAACAAATTAAAATTGCACCTTTTCAAGGGATTTCACTGCCAATGTGCCCAGGAGTTGAGCTGTATTCAGCTCCTGTTGGTTTATGTACCCCAAAGAGTGAGAGTGGATCCGAGTGACAGAGCACTCCAAAAAGAGCCAGATCTGGCCAAAGGTTTAGACTGAGCTTTGCTGTTTTTTCATGTCTTTGTTAATCAGACTTTGTCCCACAAAAGGGCTACAAACATCCATACCTTTTATCTGATCTTTGTTTTAGAATAAGCTGAGAAATTCACTTGCTCTTAGTTAAAGTCAACCTTTCCAAGATGGAATTAGTGCAGGTGTAAAATCTTTTAATTACTGCACCTTGGTATCTTGAGACTAGTGCATAATTCAGTGATTCCTTGTAAAGCAAATCAGTGTTTTCATTTCAATTCCCATGTGAATAACCTGAAAATTACTTCCAATTAAGTTTTTTTATGTCCATTAGGTGATATATGGCTGCAAATATGCCTCTTAATTTCTGCTGCCTGGCTGCCATTGACTTGGTTGTGACATCAGTTCCACATACTCTGAAGACCACTGAGATCAGATACTGGGAAAGTGACTCAGACTGTCTCAAGGAATATTTCATCCAAGATCTTCACTTACTTCCAGTAACTGGGCTCCAGCTGTTGCTAAACGTATCTGCCTTTTGTAGATGATGATCTTTCTAGTGTGTCATTTTAGGCAAATTCATTCTTCCTTTCTCCACCTACCTAGCTGGGGTGACAAGGTTTTGTTGGGAGAGGTAAGACCTTTTATTAGACCAAGTGATATAATTACTGGAAAAAGACACACAAGCTTTTGGTCTCTACCACACCTGTCTGTGCCTCACTGTTTAACAATGTGTTCTTTCAGTTCATTAATATCAACTTCCCTGAGAAAAATGGGAAGCAGAGGTTTTCACTGAGGACTTTAGAATGGCTGGATTTGGCTGTGCTGTGTTTTAAATTCAAATAATAATGCTCTTTCACTTTACCCATGTCATTTTGTTTCTTTTTGGAAAGAAACTCCAGGATTCCAGCGAAAATGCTTTTGTATGTGAATTCTTTGTGTATATGCCAACATATGGTTAAAATGCTTTTGCTTACAACATTCCTACTTACAATCTTATTTGCTAGAACTGTCACATAATGCAAATACAAAAAGAACCATGTGGACTCAGTAGGAAGAAAATGATTTTAAACTGTTCCTATTCGCAGAAATATTTGTTTTGGAGTAGCTCTATTTCAGTCTCACTTCTTCTATTTTCTGTTTGTGATGATATGTACATTTATTTTCCAGTAGAGCTCCTCCTCCACGTGCTGTTCCATTGCTCACTGTCTCTCCTTCTACGTCTCTGATTCACTAATGAACTATTTTTGATTCTTCTCCTCTGCCTGAATTTCAGCTCTTGCTGAGTTGCTGCAGCTTCGCTCTCCTCTTTCAATGTGTGTTACTGAGCACTGATTCTGGCTGGATTATTTTATTTTTCCTTTTTAATGGTTCCCATTGCTCTGAATGGCAGAGAACCTCACTCTGTGACCATGTCTGTTCCGACAGCAGCGCTCCAAATTAAGGACTCTGGCATCCAAGTGGGATAGTTCCTAGGCGTGATGTTGAAGGATAAATTAGGAGCATCTGTTACTCCAGAAATGGGCTGCCCATATATAGTCTGAACTGATTAGCCAAAGGACTTGTGGAATTCCCTGGGAATTGAAAGGAAAGGCAGGCAGAATCATCCATCTATATGTATGTGCATTTACAAACACACACGCCTTTGCAAATACGTGAATTTAATCACTAAGGCATTTTACATTTTATTTTACCTGTCGTGTAAAGGGAGAAGTGAGCCATGGAAAATAACTGTTGGCTTTTGTACTCTTTTAGTAATTATCTGCTGTTTAAAAGAGAACAGGTTTCTATATGACAGCATTAAGGGCTTTACAGTAACAGGGATTTGATTCTCAGAGTGCTGTTGGGAGACCTGTTTCCCAGGCTGGGCTGCTCCAGACGCTGCATTTTGGCAGCAGAGCTCAGGAGCACAAGCTGAGCACTGTCCCAGAGCCCAGGCAGGCCCCTGCTGTCCAGTCTGCTCTGTCTGTGCATGGCCTTGGCCTCTGAAAACTTCCACTTCAGCTTGAGGCTCTGCTGTTTTATTTGAGCTTCTTCCTTCGGGAAAAGGGGAGCTTGTATTTCTTTGCAGAGATTTCTGATGTGAATGAGAGCTCAGGGGAGCTGCAGAAAGCTCAGCACTACTCACAGCAGCTCAAAGTGTGTTTAGAAACTGTGCAAAGAGAGGAAAACTTCCTACCACTGTGTAGAAGTTTCTTTGGCAGTTCTGGAAAAATCTTTCCTCTTCCAGAGCAGCATCTCGGGTCCATTCTCCCAGGGCAGAAGTGGAAAGATGGAAGTTTTTGTTTAAATCTCTCACATTTCTTGCAAGTACCTTGTCCCTGGTATGTTCTATTCCATGCCCTTATGTGGAATCTGCTTGTCACTGATGCTGACGGATGCAGGATAAAGTGCACTTTCCTTTGGCTGTGCCAAGTGGATATGCAGCAGCGTGCTCAGCTAGAGGAGCCAACAGCAGATTCTGTGCAGGGCCAGGATTGTCTGAGAGAGCTTTTCTTTCTTAGCATGACCAGTTTAAAGAGTGTGCAGTGCCTCGATGTGCTGGGAGAGGTGTGGTGGTGGCCAGAATTTGGAGAGACAGACGTGCCAAGCCCATTCCTCCTGCTCTCTTGGGATTTTCAAATCCAGAGTGATTGTTTAAATTATCTCTGTTGTAAATTGAAGTAGAAATTCTTGGTTCCCCAGTTCAGTGCCTCTGCACTCAGGCCTGACATCAGGACCCACAGGTTTTAGCTGCAGCCCTAATCCTTGCTACTGAATAACGGGTGACTTTACATAGCAAATATGTTACAAGATCTGAGGTCAGTGGATGGGAATGAAGAGCCAGAAAAGAAGGTTTGTCACGTCTCAGCACTTGCCATAACAAGCCAAGTAGCAAGAGCCAAATTTGAGCACCCATTACAGATCATGTACCTCAGCATTCAGTTTGCTGAATTCAGAATTACTGGCGTTGAAGTTCACAGTATAGTATTTCCAGGGAGCAGGCAGACATGGGAATTAGGCTGGTAGATGCTGCCTTTCCGTTTCTAGATTTAAATAATCAGTAGGTGTTCATTTACTTCTGCAATCTTTTGTACTGGGTGCAAACACAGGCACGTACAGCAGATCACCACACTTGGGCTATTTCTCCCCCTTAAATAATAATTTTCCTGTTTGCCAGCAACACTGCTGTTTACAGCCTGAAGATTGCAGACAGATGGGTTCATCCAATGTGAATTTCCAGGCTGTGTTCAACCTTTATCTTATTTTGAAGTGCCATGGGAAAAATAATCCCTGTTTCTGTGAGTTGGTTTTCATGTATGCAGTTGGAAATGCTGGGTGCCAAGAATGTGAAGGATCCAAACCTACAGTAACTAACTAGGTCACTCTTGAAATGTTGTCACGTGTTTGGGCTTTTGCCTTTTTTCCTTTAGTGAGGCTGCAGAAAGTAAGGGCTGAGCAAGAGGCAGCAACCCTAAATTCATCTATTTATTCCCTCTCCAGCTCTTCCTCATCCTCAGCAGTGTCTAGAAAATAGTAACCCCAAAGTAAGATTTGTCAAGGATGAGCTAACAAGAAGCTCCCAATTGTGAGCCAGTCCATTTTAATGAGCAAGTAATTGAACTGGGAAGCAGTAAGAAAGGCCAGATTCTAAATCCTAATTAATCATTGATAATGGCTACGGGAGACCTAGTCAGATGCTTTTGACTTGTAGTTTGTATTCTGAGTTTCTAGGTTCCAACTATTAATGCTTCTGTAGCTTGTGCAAAATTGCTGAGGTTTATGTTAGAGATACCTGAGATATCTGCCCTTATGGTTCCTTGGCTGTAAGCTCTGACTGTATTTAAATGTGCTGAGTGTCTGCCTGTCTGCTTCCTTACTTAGCCTTTCCAGCTGTACAAAACACTTGTGCTTCCATGGGCTGGCAGTGCCCGTGATTAAATGGATGGAGGAACTGTGGTTGTGACAGATGAAGGCTGCAAACCCATTGCAGGGTATCACTGTCACAATGCTCTTGGGGAAACTAAGGCACATCCAGGCACTGCTTTACAGCCATCAGCTCATCTCGAGTGCTTCTCTGCCAAGGTTTTAGGCTAAAAGGCTCTGAAGGATGTGTGAGTTTGAAAGGCAATAACTGAACCTCATTGGCATGAAGTTGAGATCAGGGCTAGTGTAGCAGTGAAGGTCTGTAGTGCTTACCCATCATGTTCTGGAACAACCACAGTTTTATTCCAATGGGATTCCAGGAGTGAGTCATAGGTACCTCACGTGGCCTTGTCATGGCAACGTCTGTCAGAGGTCACAGGCACTGTGGCCATCACTGCAGGATGCTCTGCAACTGCATCTTCAGAGTTCGTGTCCACAGTCATGACCTGCTGTTGTAAGGCAGAGCAGTGGGCTCATGGCTCTCTGAGCACAACCACCTTGAAATTCTGCAGTGAAAAGATTGTGTGTTAGGGACTTGGACATTGCTCTTGGCTATTCCGTTGGAGAAAATTCAGATTTCTGAAATGGATTTCAGCTTGGTCCATTCCAACCCCAATCAATCATGTTTAATTATCTGCCCAGGGCACAGGGTATCCGTCATACTCTGATAAATTCAATGAACATGCAAATTGTATCATCTTTTGTCATCAGTACCGTCTGTTCTTGGCACTCCTGCTATGAGGCTACACTGTAGATATGTTGATTAACAGATACGCTGATCAGTCATGAAAATTCATTTCCAAAATGAATTTGGATTTGGAACGAACATAGGGTTTTTTCCACCTCAGGCAAAGGGAGCCTGAATTCTTGATTACACATAATTATTTATACTCATATTTAGGACATTTTATATACCCCCAAGGTGGTGTAAACTGGTATAAGTTTAAATATGAGGTTAGATCTGAACTGTTTAAGCATTTCACTTGTTGGGTACCTGGAGGAGGAGGCAGAATGGAAGTTGTCTTTCTTTTTAATTGTCTTTGTGTACAAGCTGATTTAGATGTCCTCTGTTACTTCATTTTCTCTTTGAAGGTCTGGCTTCATCTTAATCAGAAACAACCCAAGTGGTTCTCTCAAGCTTTTTGTAGAAAGTGCAGTTTTCAGTAGTTGTGATTAAGGAACACATTCTCGGGGGAGCCTGCTCTCTGTAGTTTGAAGTTAATGGGAACCCTGCCTGTTGTTTCCCAAATGAGAGATGGTGTCCTCTCAGTACATGAGGCTGCTTGTGTTGCTGGGAATATCCCCCTTCCACCTTTATTTTAGTATGTTGTGGGGAAGCACCTTTCCATTCTCCAGCTGTGCTGTTGTATGGAAGGTAATAGGGGTCCTTTCTCTGTAGGCTTTCAAAAATCTTTGCAACACCAGTCACTTGGCATTCAAAGGAAATTTTTGCAATGTTTAGGAATGCCAGACTGTAGCATGTTCCAGTGTAGCTCAGCCAAAATTGTTGCCTGGTGTTTCCACAATAAAATGGCCTGCCCAGAGTTCAGTGTCTGCCATTGGAATACCTTGGGACTCCCACGGACTCAGTGTTCCATCAAGTCTCAATTTTTCCATGTAAACCCAGACAGGCATTGGTTTCACTGTGCTAAAACCAGGTTGATAGAGTGACTCTTTCTCCATTTGTGAAATTTATCAAGAAGAGTGTTTTAAACTACATCTTTAAAAAAACCCCAAATTAAAATCCCCAAGCAGTTATCTTTCTTCTTAGTCCAAATTTGCAGGATTTTACATACCATGCGAGAGATCTTCTGTTTTCTAATGTGTGTTTAGGAATCCCTTTTTCTTGAAAATCCTGTTGGAGATTTCTTAAATCCATCTCCAGCTGTCAGTCACACTGAGTGATGGCAGGGACTGGACTTTCCCTGCAATCTGTAAGTTCATTTATTATAGAGTCCAGTAAGTGTTTAGGGACACGTTGTCAACCTGGAAACAGGCTGAGCTCCCAGACTTGATAGCAACCCCACTACAAGGCTGACCCTGCTGCCTCTGTCTTTTACTGTTTGCTTGGATCACCCTCCTTCCTGGTCAGTGTCTGCCTGTTTGGGTACCTGATTCCCAAAGCGCTCCAGCTCCATTCCTGAGCCTTTGGGGGAGCAGTGAAAACCTGTTTGGGCACTGTGGAGGCAGAAGGTTCTGGCTGTGTGATACATACTGGTGATAAGGACCTATTCTCTGATACTCTGTATTCTTCTTTCCTTTTTTAACAGATTAGTGTTCATTTGATCTTCCCCTGGGTGTGTGTTGTCCTCTTTTAATTGCAGTTTTTCGAGCATTCATACCCCTTTGCTTAGCTCCTAAGTTTTGCTAATAAGTTCCTGATGTGTGCCAAGATAATGAAGATGATTAATGAAATTGTTGCACTCCCAGATTCTTGTTCTAACTTGCTGCCTTTAAGTGGTTTCAAACTTGGATTCATCTGCACTGTTACCTGCAACACAGCCCTTACTTTTAGCCACGAAAGTAGAAAAATGGAAACGTGCTTTGCTGCCTTCAGAGATTGTCATATAAAAAAATCCCCATGAAAGTTAAAGAGTGAGCAGGCTGGTGGTTCAGTCACAAGTTTTTCTGAATCCCACAGGGAGATGACACAGGTACAAGTAACTCACTTTCTATTTGGCAAAACACATGTTCCTTCCATGCCAGACTGCAGTTATCCCACATGCCATAAAACAGGACTGGCAAAGATGGTGAAAGAACTGTACAGGCACAGAGTGGTTCCAGGGGAGCGACTGCATCTCCTAATCTCGGTTATACTGCTTGTTTTCCTAAGTACTTTTGCTCTTCCTCCCAGACTAAAATACAGCAGTTAAGTTCAGTAAAAACACTTTAAGTTATAAACATTCACCATTTTTCATTTCCTTTGCAAACAGCACTGATCTGATAAGTGTGTTTCCTTTCCCAGAGCTGTGAATATTTCTGTGTAGAAGAAAGTTTGCTCTGATGAAAGCAGGCTTAGTGAAGTCTGAGTGTGTGATTCTCTTCCCTCTGACAAGTATTTTGCTTCTCCCTGATATTTTCTTTTCCAAAGAGCTGCTCTGTGCAGGGAATTTCAGATGTGGAAAGAAAAGAGTTCTTCACAATGCCTTATGGAGGCATTTGATATAATACCAACTATGTGCCTTGAAAAGCAATAAATAGTGCTGGTACATTGGTTAGATAACATATATTAGGAGACACATCCAGTTTGCTTCAATAGCTTTGCTAAAAAGGTAAGTCAGTGTAAAGCAGATTTATCTTTTTCTGGAAATTTGCATGGGTTGCAATAAGGTTTTAAAACACTGCCTGTGTTAGAGAAGGCTCTATATTCTTCTTGGGATTGTTATTCAGGATCTGAAACAGTGTGATGGTAGAGCTGGGAATCATCCGGGTTTCACCCCTGTGTTTGTTCCGAGCTGCTACTTGCATTATTTCAAGCTTGTGTGGATCCTTCCTTGAGAAGAGTAGAAGACATAGGGAGGAGGATGGGGCACACAGTGGCTGGTGCAGCCCTGGGACTGGTCCTGTCCGAGTGCTGAGAGCCCTGGGAGCTGTCCGTGTGTGTGGCTGTAACATGGAATGTCTGCCCACCCAGCCTTGTGGCTTTACCTGCAGGGAGGCAGTTCTGAGCCTTTTCATTGCTTTGTCCTTTGGTCGATGCTTTGAGAACAGTCCAAGTGCACTGGAAATGCAAATCTTAATGCTCATGTCTCAGTGTAAGGCTTGACATATTCCAGCCCCATCCAAACTTTTATTCTGTGCTGTTCAGTAACCCCACTTGTTATCTGCTTTGTAACAGACCTGGAGAAGAGTCCAGGCACTCACATGAAGGAGATTTATGTTCCGTTCAGCCTGTAGCTCCCAAATGTGCAGGGATTGATTTGCCAGCCAGGATGTGTTGTGCCTGATCCAGAGCTGTTCTGGAGCCAAACACACCCTTAGAAACACCTGGTGTAGAAATGATAAAAAAAATTAAATTATTACTTTCTTAAAACAAGAGCAGAACTAACCTTGTCTGGAATAAAAAATATTCCCTGTAGAACTAAATGCTACTTTTATTTTCAACTCTGGAATGTTTGGAGTTTATGATTGAAAATGAAATACCCTCATCATGGTTTATGGGCACATCTTACACACGTGCACTGTCTCTCTACAAACAAATCAGTTGTTATGATAAGGAGAGAATTTAGCAGCTACAGCCAAGACATCTGTCAAGAAGTAGCTCTGAAGAGAAGTACAAACTCATGACAGTCATCTGAAGTGTGAAAAACCTCTGTTCAGTTCCCTGCTATTCCACAGGTTTCTTCTGTGATTTTTGGCAAGTTAATCTCTTGGTGACTCCCTGTAATATCTGTAAAGTTGCTATACCAGTATTTTCCACCTTGCAGCAATATCATGGAGATCAGCTCATCTGGAGTGTATTGCAGCTCAGGGTAGGGATTAGATTCTGTGGTAATTGTGCTTAAGACCTCGGGCACTGGAGGAGCTCCCCATGTGCAGGATCTGAATGCTGCTGTTCTGTCCTGTGAGGGAACAGGAGTGGGGGCTCCCTCCCTCTGCCTCAGTAAGTTGAACCTCTGTTTCTAGGACACGTTATTTCTCAACCACAGAGTCTGCACATTAAGTCTACATATACCAGGGCATCCTCTTGCCTAATTGCAAAACTCTGCTTAAAAAACAATCAAGACAGCAGGCTCCTAAATCATTCTTGCAACATCCTGTTCTTCTCTGTTTCATCTGGAAACTCACTGATGCTCTAAGAATTAGTGCCAGTGATTTGTGAACCATTTATGTAAAGATTATCCATGTCTGTAAAACTAGCCTGCAATTCATTAGCTGGGTCAAGTATATTTAATGATGCTTCATATCACTGATGACATCACATCCTAGACTAATTACATGCTCTTTTTTTATTTTTGACTTTTTTCTTTCCCTAGCTAACGTTGTTCTTTGTCCAAAATAATGTTGTTACTATTTCACAGTATTATTGGCCAGATTCCCCTGAAAATCTCCCAGGTAGGCAGGGAGGACAAAAGGAGAAAGCTGTGCTATGGAAAAGGTGCAGGGTGTCTGTTCAAGGCCCTTCCATACAGCTCATGTTTATGTTAAAGTACTATGGGCAGAAAGAGATTCTGCTGAAAGCCTATAAATCCAGGCTTTCACAGGTGTTCAGGTCCTTACCCCCCTCGAGGATTTAACCACAGACTGTTGATGGTCTCCTCAGTGCAGACTCTGATAGGTTAAGTTTCAGCACTAACAGCAGGGATTTCAACACATGAAGAAATGTTCGATATCTATGGATTTTGCTTTGGAAATGAAAAAGCTGTTATGCTTCTCGTAGAAATGTAAAACTTGTTGTTTCTGTGGCCAGAGTGTGTTCAGAATGGGGAGAGGGCCCCTGATTTTGAGCTGAGAGAGAGGTGTAAATGAAATCTGAATCTAAAAGATTTCTGATAAAATCCATTGGCTAATCCTATCCTTTAGGGCTGGATGGGATGGGTCTGTCTGAGGACGTTAGGGACTTCCCAAGTGCAGCTCCTGCCTGCATTAGAAGAAATATGTCTCTAGGTCTCCTGGGTTTCAGGTAGGAAAGAGGATCGATTTGAAAATAGAGCAGGAGCCTCAGTAAATCTGGTGTGGTAAATTCTGCTTAGAGCATGTGCTGAATCTCTCCAAATGCCCCTACACAAACCCACTGACTAATACAGTCTTTTTACCTCTGAATCTAATAATATATTTGCATTCTTTCTTGGTAACAGCCTAAGGATTTAAGAGGCCAGGATGCATTTTAGAGGAGATACTTCAGGCCAGATTTGCCAGGACATTCTCCCTGTGCCTGCTATTTGCTTTTAGTTGGATGTGACCCAGTGAGATGCCTTGTGGATATGAATCACTAGGCACTGATTTTTTTAAAAGTAAAATTTAGAGTGTGTGGACCTTAGGCACATAATTTTGATGGGCTTTCACTGACATGTGTGCTTCTAAGAACTTGGATCACCTTTAGAAATGGGGCTGCAAAGTGAGTCCCTCTGAGATGTGCCAGCACTGTGACTGTGTGTGACACACTTGTTTGAATGCACTCTCAGGTTGACCATGGCCCTTGATTGACTGGCCAGGGGCAAATGCTGGATGTATTTTTGTGGGGTTTGAGCATGAGTAATCTCCAGTGAGTTATCTGCCTCTCATCACACTAGACACTGAATATGCAATAAAATGAAGAAATATGTCCTGTCCTGGGCAAAGGACAGGACAGCTCAGGCATGCAGAAGAGAAGGGAGTGTTTGAAGTTAATGGAAAGGCTCTTACGTTTATGAGATGATTGTGGCTAGGACTGATACATAATAGTCATACCTGTTTATGCCCACATTTGCTGTTTTCTAGGTACTAAGAAGGACTTGTTGCCACCCTTCTTGGTAATTCTCTGAATAAAATGCTAAAAGGACTGAATTTGTAGCTCTTTCCAGTTACATCAAGAAATTATTGGTTCTGGTAAATAATAAATAATCTTGCATTTGTGAGTTTGGTTGCCAGCCAGGTAGAAATGGGGTTTCTCTTACCCTACAGGCAATCCTGCACTTGCCATGCTCCTGGAAGGACTTAGATCACTCGGCTGTGCGGTTTTGGGAATAGCCTCCCATTCCAGGCTGTGGCAGGGTCTTCAGTCTCTGGCTGGCCTCTTTCTCTGCATCCAACTGCATGTCAGTGCAGAGAGCTGATCTAAAACATCTTGAAGCCAGCCTTTCCTCTAGCTGGGGAAAAGTATTATGAGTATTAAGTATTATAATACTGTTTTAAAGGTGCCTAGACTTTGCTTTCTGTCTCCTTTGGCAGCCAGCTCCAGCTCCAGCTCAGACTTACTGCAGGGCAAGATTCAACACTCTTAGAGATTTGTGACCTTGTGTCCAAGGCCAGGAAACTGTAGTTGAGCCAAAACCATTGGCATCACTGCTGAGAGTTAATAAATACATTCATTCCTGTAGTACATTTTTATTGGCATGAGCAAGGCTTAATACACACCACCTTGTTTTTCTCTGTGCCTGAACAAGGGAAGTTGTGCAAGCTGGACCTACCAGTGATTAGGAGACCTAAGCAACTTGGACTGATATGATCATAGATTTTATGACCACTCCATGTCATTATTTCATCTTATCTGAGCTCCTGTGTAGCACAGGCTGTAGAGCTCCATCCTTTATTCTTTTTAAGCCAATACATTTTGTTAGAGTGAGATTTTTCTCTAGAGACTACAAGTCATTACTCTCTGGATTTGAGTTCTCGTGGCCATGCTGCAGAATCACAAGCAGCTGGCCTGTATCAGAGCTTCTAGACAACTTCTGTTCCTGATTCCAGAGGTGACATTTCTGACAATTCTGCAGGAGATGTGCAGAAATAAACTAAAAATACCTCTGAATTGTCCTGAAGCCAGTCCCTCGGGATGCACTCCTTGCACAGGGAGTACCTCCTTCCAGGAGCACATCTCCAGCCCCACACCTCCTCAGCCATCTTTCCCTCCACATTTCTCAGCTGTTCACAACTGCTGCTCTTTCTCAAGTATGTCTGAGATGGAGTACTGAGGGTTCTTCTGATAGGCTGATGCTTTGGGGCATTTGGGTTTTTTCACCAGTTTCACACAGTGACCAGCACATGGCTAAGGCATCACTGCAGCCCCAACCACCAAAACGTGCCCAATGCAGCTCTCAGGGTGAATTAATGGGGTGCTGATGCACAAACTGACTGGGCTCGTGCCTGGAATATTTGGATACTCGAGATAAATTGCTGGAGCATTCATGCATGGGCTGATTGGGTGCTCATGCATAAAACACATCCCTCAAGCACAAGTGATTCAGGTGCTCATGCATGAAGTGTGTGAGTGCTCAGGCATGACCTAATGGGACATTCAAGCACACTTGATTAGGTACTCGTGTAGGAACTAATTGGGTGCTCATGCATGTACCAGCTGGGCAGCCATGCATAAACTAATCATGTGCTCTGCATTAATTAATTGTGCACTTACGAATATATTAATTGGTTGCTCATGCACAGACTGATTAGGCACTTGCGTGTTTCCTAATTGGACACTTGTGCATTAATTGGGTGCTCATGCATGAACTACTGGAGCATTCCTGCATGAACTGGTGGGGTGTGCATGGGTGAAGCAATTTGGCACTCGTGTGTGACCCGACGGGTGCTCATGTGTAGTGTTCTGGCACTTGGCATGAACTAATCGTGTGCTCTTGTGTAAATACCATAAACCCTGCAATTTATGCCCAATACTCCCATTCCTGTGCCTTCCAAAACCTTTAGCACTTTGGGTGGTTTGGAATCGAGTTTGAATTGTGCAATTTAGGCCTAGAGCTGAGCGGGGCAGTAATTAGAAACAGATGGCACAAAAGAAGAGCTCCTCTTGCAGAAATTAATGACCATCAGTTATATATTCTGTGCCATGCTAGAATGTCCTCTCAGCTCATGTTGCTGCTCTTCCTGTCCTTGCTCTTTGTAAACACCATATTCCCTTTCTTCCAGATTGCTCTGCTATTTTCCCCAAGCCTCTTTGTTTCCTTCATAGCTTGTAGTTTTAGAGCTCACGTTCATCACCTTCTTTACAGCAAGCAGCTTCAGTAAGTAATCTAAGCTCTACCTGTTTCTTTCCTCTTGTGTCCTTGGGTCTTTCTCAGGTGGTGAGTATGAATGCACTTCTCTGCTGGCTGGAAATTGCTTCTTTTAATCATAAGACTGACATTTACCCAGTGAGGCCTTATGCCCTGGAGGAATAGTGATTATATTATAAAGGGGATCAGCACCCCTGAGACAAGTCAAGCCAGCACTTTTTTTTAGCATGAAGTGTCTGTCAACAACAAAACATTGATGGTAGAATGAGATGACCTCCTTAAGACCTTGTGATCTACCCTAAGATGGCCAGCACAGCTAAGAAGAAACTGAAATACTGCTTGCTGTTCCAAGTATCGTGGTAAATATGTACCAAATACGTCATGTAAGTACACATATGTGAAACACATGCGTGTGGCTCAGGCTGCCATCACCAGATGGCCCTGTTGCATATACACCCACTCCTCCATCCTTTGGTGTTGCTGTAGAGTGGGATGCTCTGGGAGAGCCAGCAAGCAGCAAAAGAGTTGCTGTTCCTGAATTTCTCCAAGTAGATTCAGTTCTTGTGACCGAGAGCTCCCCAGGGAACGGGCAGTCCTGCCTGAGTTTTTTGTAGGCTCTTTGTGATCGTTTCTCTTCAAAGGCTGGGAGTTGTAGTGTAACCAAAATTGAGTTATACTAAAAAAAAGACAAACAACCAACTCCCCACCCCAGACGTGATGGCACCACTTTCTTGTCTAAAGAGAAACTGATCTGTGGATCAGTGGGTGTGAGGGGCAGCTGTTTGTCCACTAACTCCTACAGGTCAGGTGTGTGCACACGCAGGTTGGGTGCCAGATACAGGCAGGTTGGTTCCCTGCACCACCACAAAACTGTATTTCTGGTGCTGGACACGAGGTTTTGTTTCTGATTTTTAGGAGCGATAGTTCAGAATTTATAACCATACATATACACAATTCCTGCTGAAGTCAGTAGGTAGGTTTTTGTGTAGAAAATGTTGAAGAAATCAGCTCTGTGGGTGGCGTACGTCCAACTTCATGTTTTATTGGTCTTAAACAAGCATTACTACCCTGTTGGTTGCTATTGCGTATTTCCAAGTGGCTGATACTGTGGTTTTGAGGTTTCAGGCAGGAGCCTGATTGGAAATAAGGCACAAATAAGATACAACAGCTGTCTACACCCTCTTGTCTTGAGCTTTTGGGGTGCAATTTCAGCAGTCCAGACCTTCAGAGCTTTTATAGCAACGTATAGAAGGAAGTCTATGACAAAATAAAAAGCTTTGATTGTGCCCAAGGCAGAGCCTTGTTAAGGCTCATCTTTTGGATGAGTGCTTCAGTGTATCAGTACACGACTCGTGTACAGTGGAGCACACTGAGTAAAAATGTGTTGGGGAAAAGCTTGCTTCTTTTATACAAAGAATTTTTAGGGTCCTTTCCAGGCTTTTTCAATGGTTCATTGTGAAACTTCAGGCAAGCAAGTTGTCTCCCTTAGTTTATGCAGGTATAAAACAGCCGTGCAAACACCTGTTTATCTGATGAGCAAACTCCCACTGGAGCAGAACCCTGGCTTCTGTTTCTGGCTCTGCTATTGATCACTGCAACATCATAACGTGTTGGACCTCAGTTAATGTATTGATAAATGGGAGATAAAACTATTAACTCCCTCGAAGGTGCATTTGGAATTAATAACCAGTTGTAAAGCACTGTTAGACTCATCAGTATGAGACAGGTGACCCTGGGAAGTGGTGTGATTCATGCTGGTCCCACGATGCATTTCCCAAATCTGGTCTGGATTCTGCACAGGGAAGCAGCTGTTGATGGAAATACAATGTGCAGGTGGGCAGGTGGCATTGCTTTGTCTCCCACCTTCGAAAGTGGTACCTGCTCCTCCTGCAGCTGCATCAGACCAGACCCTTCAGTCATTTATGGCATTGTATGGTGAGGAAAAATCATCCCAGATAGGTCTGAGCTCAACTGGGGCCTCCAGTTGCCACCCCAGTACAAATACTAAAGTGATCCCCCCAGTGCATCTGTGCTCTGCAGGGCTGGAGCCCGGGTGTCCCCCGGGTTGCTGCCAGCTAACCAGAGAGGGAGGTAGTGAGAAAATCCAGTGTTATTTCCACCTGGTAAACAGAAAACACGGAGCGGCCCTTCCCACAGTTTGTTGCTCCCCGTTCAGATTATACATTTCCACACCATTAAAATGCAAATGTAATTCCTGCCCTTTAAACTAATTAATGTAAAAACTTTTTCTCCAACTATTGTGTAGTTTAAATGAAAGCTGGGACCGAGTAAGCCAAGGATGGAAATTAAAGCATTACCGAGGGCTCCACTCAGTGCTGCATTCCTGAGGTGTCTTATCTGATCCTGTACAATTGCCACAGGCCTTTTGGGGCCGGATCCTGCTCGCTCTCTGCTGGGTTTAGGGAGCAGCTGCTTGAGCAGAGGTGATGGCTTTGCCAGTTTAAAGCTGGTGCAAGGAGGGAGTCAGACCTGCTGCCTCCTTCCTGGCAGGAATGAACTGCACCAGTTGAAGAGCAGCCTTAATTGCTGCTGAATCAGTTAGGCCATCTTTAATCAAATCCTCCTCTCCCCAGCTTTGACATGTGATTTTTATCTTTTCCTCTGTCAACAGTATTTAGTTATATTAAGGGCTTTCCTGGCATGAGCAAATGTGGTTTTTAAACCTATTTTATTTGGATAATTCTTTCTCTTACACAAGGAATAGTCTCATCATATTTGCAAACCAGAATTATCCCTAAGTTTGCACAGTGAAAGGAACCAGTTGCCCACACAGGCACCTGCCCGTGGTCTCTTTGCTGCTGGCCCTGCCATCAGGGACTGCCACCAAGTCTCTGCTGACTTACAGCAGTGTGAGCTCTGAAAGCCTTGGGCCAGGCACCTGCTGGCTGTTCCCAAGAGGATGCTTCATAGCCAGAGGGAAATCAAAGGGCATGAACGAGTGGGAGGCTCCAGTTCTTCCCTGCTGAGCAGTGGGACAGTGATCATCCTTACTCAGAGCAAAGTGTAAAGTTACAGCCCAGGCCAGAGTAAGTTATCCCTCAGCACAAGTGAGCCTATAATAATGTGTCCATCTGCATTTATAGATAGGAATTTAACATGAATTAAAGTAACTGGAGCTGTCCCTGGCTGCTTGAGGAGTGATGGTGGTGCTGTGTGGGAGCAGGTGCTCCAGGGATACTTGGACATGAGCAAGAAGAGCCAACAGAAACCAGAAGTGAAAAAAGACACTTTATGTGGCTCATCCCTCTGCTGATGCAGGGTTGTTCTGTGCCATGTACTTTCTCGTGCTTTACTGAGTTTAATTTTAAACGTCTCAGTAGATGGGACTTCTATGGTTTCCCTTGGGAACTTGTTTCTCAGACTACCCTAAATTTCCCTTCATCCTTATCTTAGATCTTCCCTTTTTAAAGCACTCTAATGAAGTGAAATACTCCTTTCCCTTTTCTCTGTGTTTCTTCTGATATTAAAATATATTCTTCCACACCTGGGTTGGCTGGGAGGAATTTAAATTCATTCTGCAACCGTGTTGGAGCTTAACTCGATGGGAAAGGGTTGTAATAAACCCCCTGCAACTGCGGCCAGTTGTAGATTCAGGGCTTGTCTTTATAGGGCTCATCTTTCAGTGTATTCTGGGCCATCATAGAACAGCAGGAAAACATGTATTCTCCAGAATTTTCAAATATCCCAAGAGCATGCAGAGCAGAGGAGCTTTCTGCCAGGACTGTGTGTCACTAGAGCAGGTAGAGTTTAATAACTGACCAGCCCAGGGAACCTCCAAAAATGGAGCTTGGGAGACAACATAACCTCTCTAATTGACAGCTGCTTCACTGGTAGATGTTAAATTTATTTTACTGGAACTGCACAAGAAAAGGGAAGTTTTTTTCCTGATCTTGTAGGCTACACTAAAAAAAATGAAAAAAGAAATCACTGAAATTGGTTGAGAAAAAGAGTATTTTTTTCTGTGAGTTATTAGTAAATAAATAGATGTTTTATTTACAAGCTTTTTTTTTGATCTTATAATTTTCTTTAATAAAAGTGAACTAAATGTTGACCTGGATATTTTGAACTGAAATATTGCAATGATTTTTTTCTGGATTTTGCTTTCCTATGCTTCCTTCTGTTCTAGATATCCTCTATATAAGCATTTGTTGAAAAGTTGTGCCCAGTATTTCAGAATGGCCTGACCAAATTTCAAAAAAGAAACCGCATTATTTTTTTGTCCATCTCTGATTTTAATAAAAATTAAAATTGAGATTCTTTTCTGCATAGAGATAAAAGACACAAGGGAATGTTGGTTTGAACGTTGCATTTATGCATTTTTCTTTCAAAATGTCTTGGAGTGGAAGGGAAACAATGTAGGGAATAAAAGAGAACAAAGGCTCACTGCAGAAATGAGCATGATGACAGTGCAGTGAGGCAGTTTATGACCAGAATTGTTCAAACAGCTGGGGATTGTATTACACTGTTTATCATGTTTAAATCCGTGTCAAAATGACATACACTGTGGAGGTTTTTGTGTGAGATTGTGAACTAGGTATTCTGTGAAAAAGTTAACCATATGTTATAATATTCTTCTGGGGACAAGAAATCTGGCTGAGACTAAAGGGAAGGGTGAGTTCACCAAAGAATTTATCTTCTCCTGGGACAGAGGGGATGGTGTGGGCTGCATGCAAAATACTTGTGTGGTTTGCAGAGCTCCACGAGTCATATAACTAATTTTACTTTTTTTCCCCACACTTTTTATCTCTTTTTAAAATATCCACATGTCTGGTTTCTTTTTTTTCTGCAATTGTCTACTGGGTGGTGGCAGGAGAGGAATCTGTTCCTTCCCAGTGACATTTTCTCCCACTCGTGACAATCCACCAGGAATGTACCTGGAGCTGCTGCCTGGCAGTCACGTGTCTCCTTTCTGTTTTCCCTAACTCAGAGAGACTTATTCTTGTCATCACATTTTGCTTGTGAACACTTCTAAAATTTGCAAGTCAGCAGAAGGCTGGGCAGGCAGTGCTCCCTTGGCCTACTGGACAGATTGAATTTCACCCACTAAATATGTTTCAAACTGCGGGAATTCAAGCAGCTCACAATTTCTATGGTCATTTGTGCTAATAAAGTTTGACAGGCTGAATGTTAATGGAAAGTAAACAGGAGAGAGGGTGCTAACAAGGTCATAATGAAGCTCACATTTAAATTGAATTGAAACGAATATATGAACACTCATGAGAAACAGTTTGTCGTTCTCCTCTAGGCTGTAGTGCAGCATGTGGTAGCAATGGGCAGTTTGTGAGTGGCAGATTAAAAGGAAGCTATAGCTATTCTGCAAGGCCAAATTACAGCCGGTCTAATGAACAAAACTGATGCTGGAAAGGAGGGAAGCAGGGGAGGATGCTCTTTTCAGGAGCCCACCAAGTCACGGCAGCTCACTCTTGTCCTGTCGTTGCTGTGATTCCCAGCTAACCACACTTATGTCTCCAGTGTAATTCCCATTGATTCCAATGGCACAGCCTGCAGGGAAGGGCTGATCTGGGGTCAAATTTTACCAGATGTGAACACTCCAAGTCCTCTTAAATCCGATTTTGAATGCAGGACTGCTTTGCTTCTTGCAGGAGGGAGCTCAGCCCAGGTCAGTCTGGTGAGCAGATCCTTTAAAGAAGTCTTTTGCTGCTACCATGGTGAATCTTTGCATTTGTTCTATTTTAAATCAGGGCTGAATACAGACAAACGAGTCGCTCGCGTTCTCTCGTGCGCCTGCATACAATGAGTGTGTCATAGCCGAGGAATTGGGCGGGCTTATCCAAAGCTGTTGGCTCTTTCTTTCCAGGCGTGCTTTCCTAATTCCAGATGGATAAGAAAACAGTGGTGTGCAAGGAAACATCCCCCTCCTCCTCCTCCTCCCGACTTTGGCACAGTTGTGTTTATTGCCTGTGACTGAGGCAGTTTCAATATTCTTGCAAAGCTCTGTCTGAGGAGACCCAGCGAACGGAGCGTTATTGGTGCAAAAAACCCTCTGTAACCATCAGATGCTTTTCCATGACTCAAAAACATTTCAGGCTCTTTTGTAATAAATGTAAATGGCAAACCAGAGGTCAGGGATGGTCTCAAGGGCAAGGGCTGGTGTCTAATCTTTATTTTCTCTTTATGAGCTGCTGTAACAACTTTGAAGGTATGAAAGAAATCAGCAGAAATGTGAGACAAGGAAATCTTATTAGGAAACTGGTACAGAGCTTCTCAGACTTGTTCCTTGACCTCCTTTGAAACAGCCATGGGGCCACGATCCTCAGATGGTGCAAAAGCATAAATGTAGTTGGGATTTAATGTTTCTGTTCAGTGATAACTTCCCTACCCCCACCAGAAGTTACTTCCAGCAGAAGGTTTTTGGCCATTTTAATGTTGATTTTAATACAATGGTTCTTTTTACATATTTTTCAAATGACTGTGGAGGTGACAAATAGCTTGAGCTTAGTGCTCCTGGATAAGTTCAGGAAATGGGGCCAGTTTATAAGATAAAGATTTTGGTCCTGCAGTGATCTTTAAAGCTAATCCAAAGTCTCCTTAGGAATCTGGGGGCAGTTTTGAGTGGACGCTTTTTTGACATTTACATTTACAAAACCAGGGTTTTCACCAGTTAAAGATTATTTGATACTGTTTGCAAGAGGGGGGATGATAATGCAAATTTACCAGCCTGAATGCTTAAGGGTTTTTTTAACAATTTGCATGTTTCAGTAATTCTTTGTGCACATGCATGACTTTTTGGCTTGACAACCAAAAACTGAAAGGAAAAACAATCCTGAATTTCTTTTGTGTCCAATAAGATGTTGCATTTGCCACTCCACCCCACATAAGATGTTGCATTTTTTGGGCTGTGGCATTTGGGGCAGGGGAACCAAGGTTTGCAAAGCTGCCCGAGGAGAAGGAAATGCTGGCACTGACTCTGTACAATGTAACTGGATAAGAGGCTGGGATCCAATGTGGGAGCCCCAGGTTTGATCCCATTCTGTTTAAAAGATGCCCTAATCTCCTCCTACCAGACTGGAAGCCCTTTCAGTGTGGGGCTTTCCCCAGTGCTCTATTTTGTGTCATTTGCAGGGACATGAAGGAAAAGGACTGTGCATCCCATGTCATGGCCAGCCAGGGATGAATGCTGTCCTCAGTCCCCTCCACCAGCCAAAACTGGGCAGCAGATTCATCCTGAGGCCAGATATTGTTTCCCAGCAAACAAATAATTTCCCAGCAAGTTTTCTGTGTCCAAGAAAGAGATTTCATCCCTTTCTCTCTGAGGCACTGCACGCCTGCTGCAGTTGATGCTAAGTTTCCCAAACCATCCCATGCTGTTCAACCACATGAAATATTGTGCTGAAGCTAATTAAGATGACAATCTGGGAATGTTTTTATTAACTTTGCTTGCTGAATTTCCTTCCCCCAGACCCTGGCTCTTGTAAGTAACTTTCAAAGAACCAATTCAGAGCATTTTTCCTTTACCATGTTCCCATTGGTGTTGGCCTGGAGGTTGGTACTGGACTTACTGGTTGTGTTAGTATAAAGAAAGAGTGGACATCTAAATGCTTAGTGTAGTTTATTCTAGAGGGCTATGCCTGACAGGCCTTTAGAACAGTTCCTTGAGGATGAGAAAAATTAGTGTCTGACACACTTAATTCTCCTTTAGCTGAATATCAGGCAGGTCCTGCTCTCCTCAACTCCAGCCACTCCCTATCAAGCACCAAGGCAAGAGCCCCAGTGTGTGGGACAGTGAAAACCAAGGCCAGTTTTTGACATGATGGTTTATGACTTGGAATTTTAATTTTTAGGGTTCTTCATATTTTATGTGTAAAAATTCAATTCAGAAAAAATGTGCTCCTGTCAGGCTTTAGGCTGCAGGTATGAGAAGTGAATGCTCAGAAAAAAGTCTGTTGTGTTTCATAAATATGTCTCAGGGACCTTTAGCTCCCTTTAGCCTGGTTCCTATGCCAGGGAGAAAAATCACTGCAGGCCTTAAATCTGATGAAATTCTTCTATGGTTTCTGTGTGAGGAAATGGTTGAAGTTGCAGAATCTGGCTGCCCTGTAAAAGCTGCTTCAGTCGTTGATGAAGGACCAATCCTCATGAAATCACTGAGAACTTTTTCCATTGGGATGATAAATGGTGAAGTCCTTGAAAAAAATATCCTGTCCTTACAAAAATGCCCTCTGAGCATGAGAGTGAATAGAGATGAAGGCATGTGCTATAAGTCCCCTGTGAGAGCAAAAAGGAGACAAACACACTGGGGGATAGGCAAGGGACAGGAAGGGGATCTAAATATGGCATAGAAAGTCCATTTATTTTCTTGTCACCCCAGACATATTAAGCACTGGCACCTACAGCTGACACATAAACAAACTGTGCTCTCTTTTAGAAAATACATGAACAGGGTTGCTCATTGTCAGTCTTGCAGGCAAAAAAATAACAAACACAGATGTATATTGGGGAGGGATGGAAATGCTCTGAATTCTCCCAGCTGAAATCCAGGCATTGAGAGGAGCCAGAGGAGGGACTGTCCCTGGATGTCATCAGTGGTGGCAGCACATGGAGTGTTCTCCTCTTATTTAAGGACTTAAGAAAGTTAGGAGGACCTGGAACTCTCCTTGTTTCGTTCATAGGCTTTTCTGCACCTAAATGTTACCAATTTCTTTACTTTCATCCCCCTTGGGCTGTGGCAACACAGAGGTTGATAGCACGGGCTGCTGGCTCTATTTTTCTGCCTTTCTCCTTTCACAGTATATAACTGTGAATTTGAGCAGGGAGCTGCTCTGTGAGCACCACTGCTTTGAGACTGCATGGTTATTGAAGAAAACTTTGGGTGTAAATTTAGATTTTATTAATACTGTGTGTGAAATAATTATTTTTGAAGTGACAAGAGGACACTAACCATGAATTACTTCATTAGGCAGCAGTTTTAAGAGAACCCAAATCACCTCTCAAAGATGTCTAGTAAAGAATGACCCAGTAAACAAACCCTGCTGTCTGCCTTGTACCCATCACTGGAAATTTTAGGATTTTTCAAGTTAAACTGTTAACATGAGCTGTTAACTGTGTGTTGTGCTAATACTTAGAGGTCCCTGTCACAAGTTAGATCCTATTTTGTTTTTTCCTGAAATGGGGACAGCTGTGCAAAAAGAGCCATAAACCCCTTTGCTACAAACACATTTTTACAGCTTGTCTGTAAAATCCCGAATGGCAGAGATTTGGTTTGTTTGATCCATTTGTTTGCAGTGAAAGAATTTTGTCTTGGTTGTTCTCAGATAAGTCTAAAACCTCCAAAAAACCTAAAGTTTCTCTAATATAGACAGTTGAATGTGCACAATAACTCTGTGATAGTTCCCATCAGGGAACTTCCACCCGTATTTTGAGATCCAAAATAGAATTCCCTGCACACTGGTATTTTTTGGTTTATGTCAATGTCCAGAAGTTCCCAACAAGTTCACTATCCTCATGTGCCAGATGCTTTATAAACAATAGAGAAAGATTCAGCCCAAGCAAGTTTACAATCTAAATAGAAAACAAACTGGGAGAAGTTAAGGATTCCCATTTATGAGTGATTTTTTGGGGGGGCGAGGTTTTTGAAGACCCACATCTAGTTATAATTGTAGTAATGATAAATTTTACCATTGTTTATCCTGCAAAAACTGTAGGACCACTTCTCAGGATCTTATCATGAGTGCTGCATTAATTACAGTTATTTGGAAAGTCTCAGCACTCAAAGTTAAGATGTTGCATAAGACTCAGCTTTAATATAAAAAACCCCAGCAAGTTTCTTCGTGATTTTCAAATGAGCTTTAAAACACAATTGAGATGTTGAAAAACCTCCTGAATTCTGATCTTTAAGGAGTCTGATTCATGATTTTTTACATGTCCAGTGTAAGAAATACTGTTAAAATGCTCGTGAGATAAATCCAGCCTAACACAAGGCTTACAAATCCTCGTTGCGTAACAGGATTATCATTGTTGTGCCTCCGAGTTTATTTTGCACAGAGTCATGCAGAGCTGGGAGTCTCCCCATTCAAACCTGCACAGAGTGGAGTAAACAAAGCACTATTTCATTTCAGTAGCTCTGGTTCCTCGAGGCCTCGCTGCCTTGCACGTACAGGAGGTGGAACTTCTTGGAGGAGCTTGCCTTGAGTTCTGGAACCTGTACCGAGCCCGGGGTCTGGAGAGCTCCTGAGCACAGCGAGGTGATTCCAGAGGGTCACCCTGTGCCGACCCCGCCGCTCCCGGTGGGCTCATCCCGCGGGAGGCGCTGACCCCTGGCCTGCACGGGGAGCTGGCACACGGTTTGCTGCAAGGTGTTGAGGGGAAAATAGATTAGTGTGAGACAGAGCGAGTCTCAGAGCTGTCATGGGGCTTTAAAAAATAAAGCTTGAGGTAAACAAAGCAACACGCCTGTTTCCACGCAGTCTGTGGGATCGCTGCCTCCAGCCTTTCCGACCGCCTCAGGAATTCCACCTATTTCCGACCCCAGCTCCTCTCTGCTCCCAGTGTTGACCAAGGCTGCCCACGTGGCATTAACTCCTGCTGAGGGAACTGGGGCACCACAGAACAAAGGGCTTGGCTTGGCACTGCACTGGGAAACACCAGCCTGGGCTCTGTCCCACAGGGGCTCGGACACAGCGGCCAGTTCTTGTCTCTGTGTTTGATCACGATTCCTTGGCTTATGCCCTATTAGTACCATGTGTTTTGTAGTTCTGTATTTCAAATTTGGTGAACACCAGATCATTTAATACTTCTCCTGAGATAACTGGATGGGTTTTGTGCTTTTTTTTGTTGTTGTTGCTGCTGCCAAGACGGTGCCCTGGGCAGGGCCCTGCTGTGGGCAGGACAGCGCTGGCTGGGGAAGGGGAACAGCCACAGCTGTACAACACTGGGGAGATTTAGCAAATATATGACAAAGGAAAATGCCAAAGCTACCAGCAGCATGGGTATGATCACATCAATCCTTAGTTAGAGAATTCCAAGCATGATCATCTCCAACAGAAATCCTTGTAACTTCACTTTTTGAATGACTAATTGGTATCCCTGACATGAAGTGCCCGTGTGACTGATGGCACTGCTGGGATGCTTCCTTGCCTGCCCCTCTTGGAGTTATTGCAAGGAAATGAGGATTTTCTGCCCCCCACTTTGATTTGGTAATTCTTTTGTTAATTGAACTTGACTAAAGTCAGATGAAATTGAAGCTGGCCTGCCACTCAGCTCCCCTTTCAGCTCTTCAAACAAAAGGTACCTAATTTCTTTGCTTGTTTCTTGTTAAAAGAGTGGATTTCACCGTGTGTGTCACACTATGGAGTATAAAAAATATCCCCCAAACTGCCCTCTCTCCAGGCTTCCTGGTTTTGTCCCCTGTAGCCAGGCTTTACCTGTTGCAGGAGAACACACCAGCCACAACTCATTTCCTCAGGTGGAGAAGAAGCAATTTCTGCCAGAAGAACTATAAAAGTAGCATCCACCTTAATCCCTGCTCTAATTTCCACCAGGAGTGACTGTTAAGGATGAAAATACCAGTAAACTTTATTGGCAGTAAAAATTACATATATTACTTGAAGACCAAAAAAGGTGAGAAGAAAATGTTATGGGACCATTAAAAGCTCCATGAGGAATCCTCTTTTCATGTTTGCCTGGGGAGTTTCAGCTGCTCAAAGATGAACACTGTCTTACTGAATGCCTTGCATGACTCGAGTCTCTTAAAATATTGTCTTTTGGGTGACAGCAGGTATTCAGTGATCATTTTTGCCTTAAAATGGTCATATTAATTTGGTGCTCCTATTAAAACAATAAGACTTTCTTGTGGGATTTAAGCCCTTAATTATCAATTGTAAGTTCTCTATCATTAGCTAAGGTTATGTTTAAAGATAAATTTAATGTCTTTAAAACCAGCAGTATAAATTAGCTTGACTTTAGAACTTGCCATAAATTGGTAGAGTTTTTAAAGGGGAGGGGATCCATTTCTTGTCCAAATTTCTTCTCCTTCATTCTTCCCCTCTTGTTTCCTAACTGGGTTTTAGAATTTTGAAAGTGTAATGCACAAAAAAAATATTAGGCTTTTTCCTTGGGAAAGATTTTATTGAAAAATGGTCATGTACGTATAATGAAAAAAATTACTAAAATGCATTTTTCTTCAAAACTGGATGTTTTCCTTTTTTTTACTGCAGTTTACTTTTTCATCTGAAGTGTTTTCAGTCTGTAGATATTTGCCTTTATAGGGAAATACCATGAACATTTTTACATAATACAAAAATTAAAGAAGGGACAAAGAAAAACTGAAAAATTCATCCATTTCATACACTGCACAAGTTTGACAGTTTTTAGTGAAATAGACTTAGGTTTTTGCCCATCCTGATTGTAATACAGCCTGAGGCAGAAAAATTAAAATCAGACCATAAAATATGTATCAGAGCTCTTCTTGTTTTCTTAGTTTAGCTCCAAAAAGACCTAAAATACTTCTGAATTATTCCTTTAAATTAGTTGTTATAGAGGCAAGGTTACTATGAAAATAAATGAATTGAGCTTATGCTTTACTGACATGGCCAAATTCTTCCGATGGGAATTGAACAATTCCTTTGACATTCCTTATGCTGGGAGCAAAGTCAGGATGGTGGGAGCTGGTCAGCATTTGCAGGTGAGCCACCCACCCTGTGCTGGGAGCCTTGTCAGGGAACACAGTTGCCATCCACATCCTGAATACCTCTCTTTTGTAGCAGCCCACATCAATTTTCCTTTGAATTTCCTGTGTGATCACTTGTTGTCTGATGTGAAGGCAACTGTCTAGACATCTTCATAAAAAAAAAAGTCTGTCCTGCAGTCTGAGAGAGGCCAGAGCACAAGTACAGATGGGTAAATATAGGGCATGTGAGATTGATTTGAAACCAATAACTGGGAAGGTAAGTATTTGCACTGAACTCTGAAAGAGCTGCAGCTCTGTTGCAGTGTCCTACAGAGGTTTTAGATCTCACTCCTACTTACCTGCTCACTGTTGATGGGACCAGAGTATTCCATTCCCCTAAGAGCCTTAATGGTTGTTTTTTTATAAACAGGCAGCAGTTCCTGGGAGGGCTGCAATTTTTTGTTGGTTTTATTTTGTTTTGTTCTCATATGAAAATACCATCTTAGCATCCTGCTATTCATTGCAATCAGCTTGAGGAAGAAAGCAGAGAGGTATTGAGCTGGCTGAGTGCCTCATTATTTACCATGTGCCTGTAAGAGTGCAGTGCTTAGTGTTTTCTCCAAAAACTTTATTCTATTTTCTTCCAGCCTCACATTTTTTCTGCTGTCCTAGAGGGTGTTAATACTAACTTTCATATCCAGGTGTGCAAGAGCTGATTTTGTCCCTGGAACTTGTTGATGGACAGCTGAATTTTCCCATGTTTCTCTCATGCAGCCTTTCAGTGTTGAGGGTTTATCCTTCTGCATCTCTGTCTTCTCTGAAATATCCTCCAGCTTGGCAAGGGCAAGAACCTTATACAGACAGCTTTTCCCTTTGGTTTTGGACTGAATCAGAAAAGCCCCAACATAATGTTCAGACAGAATATTGAGAGAACAGTAAAACCTGCAACACATGGCAGTAGAGACAGACTTGTTCCCTTTGGCTTCCACACCTCTCCTGCAGCTTCATCAACCTCGATTTTGGGACCTACCAACTTTAGGAGGTTTCTATAACTGTTCAAGGAGCATCACTCTTGTGCTACCAGCTGAACTCCTGCAGGAGATGGTGTTGTCTCACTTTGGTCCCAGTCCCTCAGGGATCATCTGCCGTGCTCTGCAGCTCACCCAAGCTCATGCAGGAAGTCTGCAATAGTATTGGGGAATTAACCCAGATCTCATGAAAGTCCTGCCTGCTGGTGCACTCTCAAACCACCCTTTCCTCTTTGTTATAATTTCAATTTCCTAGTTTCCTGCAGTTCTCTTATAGGAAACTTTGTCCCTCGAGAACAGGATCCATATGAGGCATTGTGTAGGCATTTCAGCATGGAAATATTTTGTTCTTGATTAGTTCACTGAAAACTCACTATTTTGTTTAAATGGCTGTTTTTTTTTTAAAAACCTGAACTTTGAGTAAACATGTTACTGAGGATTTTAGGGAGGTAAGAGGAAGCCTGTTGACCTTTCTGACTATGATAATTACATCTGCTGTTGACTTATTAACCCTTTTGAGGAGCAGTTTCTTGAATTTTTCCTTTTGGCCTTGATAGGTCTTGGATTGATGCCATAATAGTCTGCTTTCCAGCTCTAGAGGTTTCAGCCTTTTTAAAAACAGCCAACATTAGCAAAAGAGTTTTTCACATCAAATGCATAGTTAGAAGAGTGAAATCAGTTTCTATTACTTTGCCTGGTTCCTCAAGGCAGCAGCCTTGAGAAGAATGAGTAAGATGGAATCAGAGTTTAGATTAGCATAAAACATTTGCTGGAATTGCAGGTATTTTAAAGATACTACAGGAAAAATAATATATATAACAAAAGTTAGAATGAATAATTGTTTCCATTAAAGGGACTTTGGTGCTTCTAGTAGGTAATTCTAAGCTCCTTTCCCATTAATGGTAATTTGCCAGAAAAGAAAGGTACATTACATAAATATTTCAAAGTAACCTGGGCAGCAATTTGAAGATATTAAGCTTTCAACTTGACAGCCCCAAGCACCTTGATTCATCTTAACATCCCATAAGATCTTGAATGCAAACAAGCACTTTACTTGAATGGGACTGACTTCAGCACCAAAATGAGCTCCATTCTACAGGGCTGAAGGAATATTAGGGACCAATCAATGTTTCCTCAAGCATGTTAATTGTCTCTGCTGGAAGAAGAGCAATGGGGATGGACATGTGGAGTAAACCAGAGTCATTTTTCTAAACAAGTCCTGGATCTGCAGTCTGCACACAGCAAACCTGTGTCCCATCTGCACAGCACGGTTTGGATGGGACTGTGCTCCCCCAGGAGCTGGTGCAGCAGCAGGACTGTGCTGGGAGAGAGGCAGGGGAACACCACATGCAGCAGCTGAAATAGGTGTCACAAGTCACTGGGGCAAAGTGACTTTGGCCTGAGCCAAAGCCTGCAGACAGGGAATGAAAGCCTTTCTGGTGACTCCATTGGCCTTTGGCTGAGCAGCACTGGGCTGGATATGCTGAAGGACTTGGCACACAGGGAGTGGATACTGAACAGGGGACAGGTAGTGACTGCAAGAAACCAAACTTCCTTTAAAAGCAGGGCTTGTAGAGTTCGTGATGCCATTTCTGGAGAACATACAGGATACAAACTTCTCTGAGCCAGGGTTTTGTTGGTTAGAAAAAACCTTGAAACTATGGAATTCAGTTATTAATACATTTTAGTTCTAGGACTATGCTCCAGTAGCCTATAGCAGAGGAGTGAAGATGGAGAAGCTGTGGTCAGTCATGGGAGAAAGGCAAGCAGTCCCAGAGAAACAAATCTGGCAATAAGGCTCATTCTGGAGTCTGGGTTTGCCTGGGCTCAGAGTTGGTTCCCTGCTCATTTCCTCTCCATCCCAAACCTTGGCACTTCCTCTTGATGCTGATTTCTTGCTCAGAAATGAAAAGCAAATTCAAAATGCAGCTCTGTATTTAACAGATGCCAATCAGTGAGTCCCTCCCACTCCTGGCACCTTTCTTCTTTCCCTCCTACCTTTGTACCAGGTACACGTTGAAAGTCAGCAGCCCTGCTTGGGACTTCCTACTTTAATTTTAAAGCTCCCAGTTACAAGAGGGTTCTGTCTGTCTTAGTTCTGTGAAGTGTTGTTAAATTTCTCTCTCTCTAGTTGTGTGATTTTTTGGTTTAATTTTGCTTGTTTTTTGTTTGTTTGTTATTTGTTTGATTTCAATATGTCAAAAAGAGAAGTGCCTTCTTTTAATGCTCTGTCAAGTGTGAGACTGCAGCAGGAAAGGCACAGAGCTCCCAGTCACACTAAGGCTCATTTGCCAGTCTCCTCTAGAAAGTGTGTTACAGCCAAGAATACAGGGATTTGATCCCTAGCTGGATATACTGGACAGCAACTGGCATGGTGAGCTATTGTGGTGTGTAACTTAGACCTTGTAATTAGTTTGGAGCCTCTTTTTGAACACCTATTTGACATGCTTTAGAAGGTTCCTGAAACAGGGGTCACAGTGATTTGTGATCATTAAAGATTATTCTCATTGCAGTAATCCCTGGGACTGATATATAAAGTCTTTATAAACAAATACCAAGAGACTGTCTCTGTCTTGAAGAACTTACAATCTAAATAGAGAAAAAAAGCAAACAAAGGATTATCATCACCAGGGCTGGGTGGAGCTAAGAACAAAACCCAAATCTCCTGCATTGCTCTTGCAACATGTCCCTTCTTGTTCACTCGGATCATCTTGATTTTTTTTTTTCCCCAAGTAAAAAGGATTTCATGCCAGAGGTCTGGCATAATTCCAGGTTGGATAACTCTGGATGTTTACACTGTCATTTGAGTAGGGTTTTCTGAGCAATCAGAGATTACAGCCACTGAGTCCAGAGAGCACAAACCAGTATTGCTGAGGGCATAAAGCTCCTGCCCAGGAGCCTCTCTGCCCTTGCTTTGTGACCACACTGTTAAACGGGCAGCAGAGCTGCTTCCAGGCTCAGTTTGACTCACCTCTGTCCAGCACAATGCAGCAATTATCACATCATGTGAGTGCTTTTATAGCGTCCTTCCCACTTGCCAGGCTATGTGGGAGAACTGTGCTTTGGGCTGTTGGTACCCAGCAGTGTAAGACATGCCCCATATTCCCTGGAGTGGGCTCATATCCACTATTTCCTAAGCTAAACTATGAGAAGATACTGCTGTTTGATGTTTTAGTGTTCTGCTTTGGCTCAGAAGTGACTGCACCACTGGTGGGCACAGTGAGCCCTTGGAGAGGCTGGGTATCACTTTGGGTGTGAGCGAGTCAAAGGGGTTTGGGGGCTATAAAATATTGAGTGTGGGCTGTTACATCACACTGTGACTAGTCCTGAGCACACGAACATTCTCCAGACCTTTGTTATGGGAAGAAGGGCTGTACCAAGCTGTCCCCTTCCTGAGGCACAGCGGTGCCACGGGACTGACACTGGTGTCTCCCACACGGAGCAAAGGCTTGAGCATCCCTTGCTGAGTCAGTCAGTCCTCTGGCTCGGCTCCAGCACGGCCGTTCAGAGGGAGTGCATGTCGGAGAGCAGGGGAGGAGGGCGGAGAGGGGAGTTGGCCTTGTGAGCAAAGGCTGTGTGGGACACAACAGAAAGGTCTGTATTTCTTGCACCCCTTCATGCTATGGTAGAGCTCGACCTACCCTGGTCACCAGACTGTCTTTTAGATCTGTTTAGGACAGGTGCAGGAGTTGGTAACTGCCTAATTTGGTGATGTTGAGCTCAGTGGTTAGTGTCTGTAAAATGTTGGAGGGAGGCTAGGTGGTACTCTTGAGCTGGATTTTGCCAATGCTAACCCAAGAGGAAAAGTGCTGTGGAATTCAGTAGAGGTACTTGCTCTGCTGAGCCAGGTACTCTCCTGCGTGCTGGGAGGTGGCAGAAGGTGCTCTGTTGGTCCTCAGGCTGCAGTCCCGATTAAACCAGGAAAACACCGAAGCACGTGGTTCATTTGAGGTGTGGGTGCATTACTTTACTGCCATTCAGGGTTTGTGTTTGCTTTGCTGAGTAGGAACAAACTTCATTGCATCGTCTGCTGACCAGAGCAGGGCGAGCAGGTCCTTAATTCATGATGTCTTCTCTGGGTAAGGTGCATTTGATGAAAGGGTTTTCTGTCTCAGGTGAGCATCTCTGTCATCAGTATAACCAGCATTTCTGTGCTGTCACCCAAGGGAGCTGCAGGAGAAGGGAGTGCTGATGGCACAGCAGCATCTGTGTCCTCTGGCTTCTGCAAAGGACAAGAGCACCTCTAACCCCTGTACAGGGTATTTCCCTCTGAGACCTTTCACACCACTGGGACTGGGACTGTTCACAGTCTTCTGGGTCATTCCTTTTAAAAGTAAGTTTAGTTTGTAAACAGTAATAACTCTTGATGTTTAGTAAATTTTACTGACCAATGAGTGGCTCATTGCTGGGACATTTGGACTGGAGAGAATCTACTGATGATGAGAATCTGCAACACACAACTCACACCTGAAAATGTTCATAACAGCTGATAAACATGGATAAACTCTCTATTAGCTGTTTATTAGATATCTTTGATTAAAGACATGAGCTGTTTTAAGGAGAGAAGGAGGTTGGTAAGTGTGAGGGAAGATTTTGGCAGCCCATTTCAGAAGGACTATGGGCCAGTGAAGCACAGTCCCAGCAGCCCAGCTCTGGAAGGCAGAGTTGTGGTACTGAGCAGTTGTCCTGGGCTGTGGGACTTGCATGGCCTGAGCCTCTAGTCTTGTGTGGTTTTTCTCCTTCAGCATGTGAATGGATTGGACAGTGTAGCTATTTCTGAGATCTCTGTGCCCTCCTCTCAGTCAGTGTAAACACAGGCTTTGGTTTGTAGCAGCTGGATTTTTGCAGGATATATAGCCATTTAGGATAAAAATAGGAACTGCTCCAAATCTTTAGATGCCAATGCAGCCTCACAGTCTGGCCCTAGATTACTGTTAAAAAATGGGATGTAAGCTTCTATCTCTTTAAAGTGTCCTTAAAAGGTTTACTCTTGGACAAGTTTATGCTCAAATTTGCCATTCGTCGTTCATTTGACCATACAAAGTATTTCACCAAGAAGGAATTAATGTAGGGAACAATGGGAGACGATTTTGAGGAAAAACAGCAAATAACATTGCCCAGAGGACAGACTTATATGAAGCTGTACTGTGAATTTCTAGGAAGATGCTGTTTGTCACAGAGGAACAGAATATTCTAAAAATTAAAAAATATAGCTGATCTATACATTTTAGTCTTAATTCTCTTGGTTTGGGAAGGTCAGAAGCTGCCTTTCCAGATACTGAAGCTGTGTATATTGTGCATGTGACACAATAGGCTGTGAGCTCATCTGGTCCCTGCTGTAGCTATTCCCAAAAATCACTGTACTGTTGTGGTGTGGTGTGTACAGTCTCACAGACACATCAACTTAATGTCCTGTGAAAAGCATCACAGATTACTGATAATAGGATTAGGGTATCTGACCACTGTAAGTGTGTATTCGTGTGTTTTCAAGTTGTTCCTGAATACAAGAAAATTTTGGTGTAAGAAAGAATACACTTGAAAGACTGAACTTCTCAACCCAGCATCAAGAGGGATAAACTGTATTTAAACAATATGTTTAAATAAAGTCTGAATTGATACTGATTCATTCCAGATGAGACTTTGGGAGATGTGTGGGCTTGCTGTGCTGTACTGTAAACTTTTTATCAGAAAGAGTCACCCTCTGTTCTAAACCAGGTATCTCCAGGGCTTGGGCACATGATCATGATGATCAAACAGAGACTCCTTATCAGCTTCAATGACCTGGGTGTTGGCTTGGAAACAATCCCTCTGGCTGGTGTGGGTGCAGAGATCACTGAGTCAGCCTCGCAGGGCTCTTTCCCAGACCTCATATGGCATTTTGCAAGTGAGACAACTGTTCTTTGCCTCAGTTTCTCTCTCTGGGAGATGAGCAAACCAGTTTCCCACTGAATGTTAGGGTGAGAGATGCCATATGGATGCTGTGTTACATTCCTTTGTACTCATCAAACTATCCAGCATCCTTTATGTCCCTCATTTCAAGATATACTTTTGTAAATCTCCATGGTCTTCTCTCAGTGCAATTCTTTAGTTTACAGCATGATACCACTATTTAATGATGTCTGGGGGGTTTTGGTGTGCCTTAAAAGACCTGGGAGGAGGACAAGCACACTCCTTTTCTCCTTGGCTTCTCAGTGTATTTCCAAATACTCAGCATAGGAAAGCTCTGAAGTATATCCTTAGGACCTTCCTTATTCAGGGTGGCATGTCAACACAGTGTAATTTTAAGCATGTTCCTGAGTGCTTTTGGGAATGAAGACGTTTTCCCAAATTGGCAAGGGACATACACAAAGGAGCCATATGTGTGTGTGTGTGTTTGTGTGTGTATATATATATATACATATATGCACACATACATCAGATTCTGTTCTGTCTTCATGCTCAGGGTTGTTGAGCAAAACTTCCGAGGAAGAGGTGACCAGCTGCACACTGAGGCTTTCAGCAAAGGAAACCAAAGTCATCTCCCATTGTGAGAGCGTTTAATTGCTCTCTGCACAGTTCACTGATTTCAAGGCCTACAGGGACCCCTGTGATTCTTTTGCCTGAACACCTGCATGTTACAGCCTGTGGCATTTCAGCCCCTGTTTGCTGCAGTACAGCCATTAGGATGTGGCTGAGCCGGAACGTACCTCTGAGAGCAACATCCCGTCTCAATTTAAGCTTCTTTTATCAAAAAGGACCTCATAGAGTTAGAAGGAAATTAATTTCTAATATTCCAGATACACAGAAGACCCTTGGAGTACTTCAGCTTGAAAAAATTCAGGTGAGGACCCAGCACCCATGTCCCACAGCTTGCACATACAATTGTTAATTAGTGTGAAGAGCCTCTGTGTTATTTCATGTCTCAATAATTTTTGATTCAGTTTGTAGTCACTGAGCTTTTAAATGCTTTTTTCTACTTGACTGAGGTAGCAGATCAAGACACCGTGTAGTTTGTTCCATTTTGGGCCCCTTGATGGTGGAGCTTCCAGCATCATTCCAGCCAGGAGATGAGCAGTTCAGGTCATGGGATGTAGAACTACCTGTGGCGTTTTTGTGTGCATGGATTGCAGGGTGTTGCTTTTCGGTCCTGCTGTCCAGCTTGCAGGCAGTATCCATGTAAACTTCTTTCCTGGTTCCTTCAGATCTGGTTTCATCGTCCTTCCTCTTGCATTTGGCATCAATCCCAAAAAGCTTATTTACTGTCTGCATCAGCTGAGAAACTTTCTTTGTAAAATCTTGGCTGTCCTTGCTGTTGAGTAAAGCCCAGGACTGCTGTTGTCTTCCTCCAAGCATTGTTTCTGTAATGAGGATCTCAGGTAATGCCGACATTAATGTGGGCTTTCATTTGACTGCTTTTCTAAGGCTTTGCAAGCAAGGCATTTCTTGCTTTCTTTTTGTTTTCTCATGTACTGGCAGCAGCATGAGTTGTGAAGGCAGAAGAGGGAGAATAACAGAGTTCATGTACTACCAGAGGTCCCCAGTCAGTTTGTCTAACTGATATGACCTTTCATGGTAGCTGGACAAAGAGATCTGTGTCATGTATTTTTGTCTATGTGTTTACAAAAGCACTGATTCCCATTTGTAATTGTGAATTCATCTCTCTGCTTTCCTGGAATACATTTATTTTCTTCTGTGTTTGTGTCTGTTGAAAGCAAGATTTTGGCTTACGGGGACAAGCAAAAGACTCATTACTTCTCCAGAAATATGAGAGCTTTCAGGGTACCACAAACTGTGACAGTGTTGTGAATGCCAGGATTTATATTGTGTTTCCTGACGAGCTGAAGGACAATATAAAGGGAGAAGTTTGCAAGAGGCAAATGGTTGAGAGCGACTCATAAACATAAGAAAAGCTGTGTTTTCACAAAGAGAAGACTCATCTCAGTGTCTTCCCTTTTAGGGTTACTATTAGGGCAAATCCTGAAACTTTGGTATGTCTGAGGTGAGTGCTTTTGGGAGATGACAGCCTGGCATGCCCATCTTGCAGAGGACCAGTTCAGTCCCAAGTAACTGCAATATAAGGGCTTGTGAAATCTCTGCTTTCCTGCTTTCCTTTGCAAGCTAAGCAACCTGCCTCGCCTCCAGACCTTCAAATAGTGCATGGACCTGTATGGAACATGTACTGCTGTTCTCATCCTTTGATCTTGCAGCACATTGCAAACCTCCAAGCCTCAACAAGCCCTGCTGAAGCAGGGGAAGTGCTCATATTCCTGCCTTTGCAAGTTTGGAAACTGAGGCACAGAGGTTTGCCTGCCCTGTATCCACATAGCAGTCAATGGCAAGCTGAGGAATTCCAGTGACCTCATGGACCAAGGTTTCAGAGTAAATCCTTTGACTCCCAGTGCTGAAACTTTTTCATTTTGCTGCCTCTGCCCCATCATTGGACTTTAATGATGTCCTCCCACTCTCTCACCCCTTATTCCATTTTAAAGCAATAGGTGTTACAAAGCAGATTTGTTAAAGCTTCTAATCCAGGAGCAGCTGTGGAGTGTGGGGTTGGACACCTGTGCTCCTCCTCTGTTGTTCTTGCAGCACACTGGTACTGCCCTCCTCGGCAGGTACTTGGTCCTTGGTTCATTTTATAAAGGAAACAGGGAATTCCTCACAACCAAACAGAGCACGCATGTGAAATTTGGATAAACAAGAGGATATGTTTTTATCTCTCCCTCCTTCCCAGTTTCTGGAGTGCCATCCTCCCCTCAAGCTCATGTTGTGCCTGTGTGGGTGCATCTTCGAGCTGGTTGGCAGGAACTCTGCAGTGCTGTACTTTGGGTTGGGATGGGGATAAGGCACTTGTTGGGTGGTGGAAGGAGAATTTGACACATATCTGTTCTGGTGTGATATTGTATTTCAGTATGTTGTGACTGGGTGTGTAACATGACCCCCCAGGGTGACCTGAAAGCAGAGCTGTGCTAAAATAGCCTGTTCCTGCCTGTGTTTGTGGTGGTTGCTACCATGAGGCAGGTTTATGTGTGCACCCCTGGCAGTGGGTGCACAGAGCTTTGACAGGATTAGCACATGATTTTAGCAGCTCTCAGGAAATACGAGCAAAGGCTGCTTGGGATTTTGCCCTCCCTGTGCAGAGGGTCTCTTGCACTGAGGGTCTTTGGGGATGTGTAGGGGAGGGCTGGGAACTGCAGCGTGTCCTGCAGTCCCCATGGGTTGGCAGCAATGCTGACAGGTGGGCAGGAGTCACTGAGGAGTTCCAGGGCCCTTTCTTTGACATGGAGATACTCCCCAAGTGATTTTCATAGGGCTGGATGTGAAGGTTGTGCTGAGTCTGTGTTGTATAGTATTGACCGGGCTGATCATTAGTGTAATGATGGTGGCACCTTTGATGTGCAAGTTAATATGTATTCACTGCACAGCTTGGAAATCCTGCTCCAGGAGCTGCTACAGAAGGACCTCAATATTATAAATGAATCTACAGATTACAAGGATGGAACTGCAGGAACTGTAGATGCTGAAGATTTTGAAGGAGGAAACAAAGGGCTTGGTAGTTACCTGCTGCTTTTCATGGGTCAGGAGGGAAAGAGAATAGTGAACAATGGGAATTGTCTCCATTGAAGTGAAATTTGGATAGGTAAGAGCATGTAGAAAATATATTTTAATATATTCCCTCTTTTTCTCACCCTCTTTCCCTCACATTAGCCAAATGCATTCTGTTCAGCAGAAACAGTTTGGTTTAGATGGGGAAAGAGCTTGACTTTTTGGAGATGGCCTCATAGTTTGGTTCTGTGCTTTTATTATGATAGATTTAAGAAACCACTCAAAGTTCCATGTAGACACGATAAAATGGCCTGTCTTGTTGCATGATCTACACAAAAATGCACTTTAATCCTAAGATCATAATTGTACAGATTTTCAAGCAAAGGGTAAAAAAGTGAAATAGACTTTGCAACTATGTCATGCATTTTTAAAGACAGGACCAAACAATTCCCTTTTGAATGTAACAAACAAATTATTTGTCTTTCATAAAGACACCAAGAGGTAGGAGAAAGCTTTTGACTGCAGAGGAGCCCATCGAATGTGGAATGCAGGAGGAGGTGGGATGGCAGACAGCAGTCCAGCAGCTGGTGGGAAAGGTGCATAAAGGCAGATAAACAATGGAGGATAAATGGAAATTTTCTAAAGTATCTTGTAATGGCTTCTTCGTCAAAGCGCACAACCCACAAAATAGCTTTAAATAGTTGCAGTCCTATTTGCAAAAATTACATTAAAATAGGATTTTGAAGGAGTGGAGATGTAGGTTGGCTGAAGGCTTTTAAACCAGAGTGCTGAGAACATGGAGAAGGTCTGTGCAGCAGATTCATAGACTGGGTATGTCTACAGAATGGTTTTGTGGCCAAGAAATTACAAATCTACCTTTATGAATTGTGATGGAAGTAGTTGAGTGTGTGTGGACCCTGGAAGGGCGGCAGAGGCTCAAGTTTTGTTCCCATTGTGTGAGACATGGGACGTTTTCAGCAAATTGTTGGTTTGGGGTTGTTTGTCACTAGTTGGGTATTAAATACTGTTCATAGGTGAACAAACTGCTCAACTCTCACCATCTCCTACAGCAGGATGTAAAGGACTTCCCCATATTCTCTGAACTGAACTGAAATGGTTCTGGTGTTTTGGGGTAGGAGCAGGATAAATCCCTCTGATTGTGCCATTCAGTAGACACAGCTCTGTTTATTTTTTAAGCTGGCACAGAAATGCAGGATAAGTTGAACTGACCACAAGTCATTAAATGTTATGACTTGAATTGAATAGTGAACAGTATTGTTAAAGCATAAAGGGAAACTCTGGAATAAATTAACAGGTCGTATAATATCTCGCATTTCCCAGAAATGCAACAGCAGCCACTCATCTCTCTTCAGCTATTTTCCCAGCTAAAGGTGAAATATTTGTGCTCTAACTCAAGGCATCCAGGAGTCAGACATTTTTGTTTGAGCTGGTCACAGCTGGAGCCATGGTCCCTTTGCAGTTGACAAGGAGAAATAGGAACCTCCAGAGGCTGGTTCATCTTATCCTAAGGCAGATATCTAAGATGGATCAGAAGATTTGCTCCCAGAAGGTGCTTGTTTCTCTTCACTGAAGGAGTTCCTGTGACCACCTTCTCCTCCCAGGTATGGGCAATTACAGCTTCACTGAATTAACTGCTGGTGCTGATGTACAGCTCTGCACTGCTGTGACAGGAGCATCTTCCTGCACCATTGGGATATTTGGGAGGAAAAGCATATTAGGGACTTCTGATTGCCCTTGGCAGATGGCAGGGTTCATGCTGCACACAATGGATCTGATTCATCCATAATTCATTTTATTAGTTTTCCTTGGGGGAGGAATTCTGTTCTTTAAGAGAATTCCCATTGTACACTGATGGAAGTGGACACAGGTATGTTACAGTGGATCTTTTCTCTCTAACAGCCTTCAGCAGATCTGAGAACAAAATAATTGTTGTCTTTGCTCTCAGGGGTAGTGGTGGAACCCAGCCTCACACTGATGTGCAGAAGCTGAGGGGCTGCCAGAGCCCCACTGGAGCTGAGCTCAGCCCAGGATACAAATCCAGGTGAAAAGTGGAGTCAGCAGCCCATGCAGGCTGTGAGGCACCTCTTTGTAATAGATGCTCTTCAAAATTGGAAATGCCTCTGCACTGGGTAGTAAAGCCTTCTCCTGCAGCTGGGCTTGGTCAATGGACGTGTCTTCTTTAGTTGCTCCAGTTCTTTGAGCTGGCTTACAGGAGGGTTTTACACTTGCGTTCTGGAGCAGTTGCCTCACATTTATATTTCAACTATTTCCAGGAGGGCAGCAAGCAAACTACATTGAGACTAAAGCATTTTTTTGTCTGGACACTGTCTGCTACAAATTTACATTCATGTGTGTAATTCTAGAAACTTTGATTGGAAGACTGGAGCTCATTGGAGTAGGCACTTCCAGGATTAGACCCTAAAAATATATGTCATTTTACCAAATAATACATATTAGTGCTTAAAATAGCATAGTTCTAAAGCAGTGGCTGGCATCCAAAGCTTGACATCCATATTTCTGTTGCCAGGATATTCTCCCACTAAAAGTGAATTAAAAACATAAAAATCAATGTCTATTTAGACTGTTCATTATTATTGCTTGGTTAAGTATAAACAATTTGTCAACACGTAGCAGACACTTGGAGAAGACATTTCCTTGCAATAATACAAATCTGAAATTCTCCTGGCTGCTTCCTAACCTGGCACTCACAGCCTTGGATCCAACTGCACAACTCAGAAGTTTTGAAACTAGCCTCTGAGCTGGGCTTTGGGTAAAGTTTCTCAGCAGTATATAATTATTCCCATTATACCTGTCGTCAGTGATTCATTGACCGCTGAGACATACGTACAAGCTATTTTTCTCTTTATGACTTTTCAGGGGGATGATTCACCAGTTAAAAGTGTACATTATCATATGACTAAAGAAGAAAAAAAAGACAAATGGAGTGAAGTGCCACTGAGATTTTCCATATTAAAACAAAAAAGAGTTTGGTCAATAAAATAGTGATGCTTCTCCCACACAGGGCCAGCAAACATCTGTAAAGCTTCAAAACAGCCACAATCCATACAGCTCTCCTTTGGTTTTACAATCCTGCAGTGCAATGTGCTGAAATTAGTGGAGTAAAACAAACTAAACACAGCTGAGAAAAGACAGGGGTATATCAGCTTTTCTTGTGAATGGAGAAGAGAGAAATCCTGGTTGTTGACTCCAGTTGAAGGACTTCACTCCTGGGAAATAGCGGGGCAGCTCTTGGAAATAGAGTTGTCTTTATCAGTGGCTGGTGGAAACCCCAAACAGTCACAGGACTACCTGAGACTTTGCATCAGTAGCTTTGAGTGCATTTTGTAACTCACAGGTCAACATGAAGAAGGGTAGCAAGGACCATTGAAGGTGCTGCCTGAGAGAGAGAAAGAAAATCTTCTACCCCTGCAAAAACTGGTCGGCAAAGTGAGATGGTCTGTTGAGCAACAGGGAAAATAGATTTATGTGTCACTGTTAGCTTCTGCAAACAAGCCAAATTGTTCTGGCACAAAATTCATGATATTTATTCACAAAAATGTGGAATTAATTGCTATCATCCCCGTTCTTTTAATGGGAGCACATTTTGGTTTTGGGTTACAATAGTCCTGAGCCTCAGTCATTGTCAGGAGCGGAGCTGCCCTGCCGTGTAAAGGGCCTGACAGGAAACAGTGGTGGGTCCAGTGGGGCAGGGAGGGAGTGCCAGGGAAATGTCCATCCCACGGCAGCCTTTGCATGAAGGGAGTTCACTTACATCTTTGTGGAAGCCACATTGATGTCCTAATACAAAGGTCTATTTACATTAGCTTGTTACCAAGAAAACAGCATCCCAGATGTTTTACTTATTTCACTGGCTGTTACATTGAGTTGATTTTCCTCTTCTTTGGCTTTTCTTATGAAAGCAAAGGAGGTGATTTCTCACCTCTCCTCTTCTTTGACTGTATCTCTCTTCATGGCTGACCTGACACATCTTGAAACTGAATCATAGTTTTGCTTTGTCTTAGATCCAAATTTTTCTAGCTAGATCTTGCAGGCTCTTGCCAAACACTGTCCTCTAGGCATTCAGGCCTTTGTATCTTCTCCTTCCCCTGGCACACTGTGGCCCACATTGCAGTTTACACCGGGGCACTCTTGTGTTATCAGAACCACCAAAACTTCCTCCTCCTGTTCCTCTGCTTGTACTTGACTTTCCCCTTTGCTTGGACCACAGGAAGGCTGCTCTGCTGTGGGCTGCTCTGTAATGGAACAGCACTCATTTCACTTAGAAATTACAAGTACCAGTTCCTTCAGCCTGTGTTGGAAGAGTGTGGAATGAGAAAAGGGGCATGAGAAGGAGTGAATGCTAATGGAATTTGGGAAGGGAGGCTGAGCTGAGACAGGAGAGAGTGCTCAGTTGCTCAGTTTGAAAGGCATTTCCTCCGGGTTAGCAGGATGGACATTTCTGCTCTCACATGAACTGGGACTTGGTTTCTTTACAGTGTTTGTTCACACAGTTGCACAGAACCAGTGTGAATTGTAGTTATCCCTAGACAGACTGTCCTCATGGGAATCAACTGCTGGAGATGTTGAGCCAGCTCAGTGTGGCACATCCACATGTGCTGTGCTGCCTGGTGTAGATCTGCCAGTTTATGTTGATCTGTGGTCTGCAGTCAGCAGAAGCACTAAACTCTGCCCTATTTCATTTTCTTATTGTCTGTTTTAGGACACAATTTACCTGTGTTTTGCTCTTCACAGTTTGGCTATATCTGGGTTATCTGCTCCTTCAGTTTCCCTGGTTAATGGAGAATACACTGTCCTCACAGAGCCTTCATACACATACAGAAGAAAGATTTTTATCTACAGAGACGGCAGATACATGAACTGTGTCAGGGGTGAGCAGGTCATTCTGATGCAATTCCATGGAAACACGCAATTACATTTATAGGCACAGTTGAGTAAGGTAATTTGGAGCACAGCTGGCCAGTAGCAGGGATTTTCTATTCTCTAATCATTGCCATGGACCCATGGGCTGGAGGAAAGCCCAAGTCAAAAGGGTCACTCCTAGGCCAATAAAAGAATATCTGTTGACTGGGAACACCAGACTCAACAGTTTCAAAAACATGTTTTTCTTCATCTTGTTGAAATACAAGATTACACTTAGTCATCATTTATATGGTTGGACTGTTATGATCTCACAACTACAAACCTTTTCCTTTCTTCCTCCTCCCCCTCTCTCCTTTTTTTTTTTTCTTTTTCTGTAGAACCATTTATTAAACAAATGTTTTATTCCTGCCTGGGGATTTCCACTCAGTTTTCTGTGGTCGATATCCCAACGCCTGGAGTGTTCCCAGAGTACTGTTGGGGAGATCTTAGTCAATGCAGCAGGAAAGAAGTCATGCCTGTTCCCTTGCATTAAATAGGTGGGTCAGATTTCCAGCTGGTGTAAATTATCCTGGCCCATAGGTCTGTTCAGATGGTGTTTGTAGCTCCTTTGGGAGATGTGGAGGAGTAAAGCTTTGCTAAACAGGGATGCTGAGGGAAGTGTTCAGATCCCTGTGAGGATGTGTTCAGGTTGCCAGAGCAGTCTCTTGATCTTGTCTCTGAGTTGAAAAGGATGGTGCTGCAGTGCCTTGTCCACTCAAGTAAGTGCTGCATGAACATTTATGAGAAATCTGGATTTGTCTGGCTGTGCTTTGCAAACCTTTTTCACCATCTTCTAGAGCTCTGACTCTTGCCTCAGTAGCACTAAACTCTCTTGGTGCTGCAGCAGTTCACTGAGTCTGGGTAAAGGTGTCCTACGTATCTAAACTGACGCCTCTGTTCCTGGAGAATTTCCATCAGTTTATCTCAGTGATCCACTTTTCTTCATCCCTTTCCAGGCAGAAACTGTCAGCTTCTCTCTACATCCCTGGTGAAATACTGCTGCACAAGTCTCTGCTTCACCCTCTCACCCCAAACTCATTATTTCAACCCATCTTCATTACTCAATGTTATTGTTGCATTTACTGTTGCATCTGGAAGGCTTAGAATGCAGACATGCAAAACAGAGTAAAACAATTTGTTCTGCCCCAGTGATGTTCTTGGTTGCTGGAGACCATTTAGCAACCTCCAGCTCCATTTATTCACCAATTAAACCAAATCCCTGTCATTTAATAGCACTATATAAATATTTGTTTGGAATAAGTTTTGTTATCTAATGTCATACTGTGTTGTACAACTTTAATTGATACAGCTAAAACATAGCCAAGCTTTGAATGATTTTCTTGTGATACATGTTGCGCTACAATATTCAAATTGCTGTTGTATAATGATGACTAATTCCTTAAGTCCATCAGGAAAATCTCAGCCTTGTTTCTTAATCTTGAAGTATAAAATATCATTATTTCATCTTCATAATATTGTCTTTTCTTCCCGCACAGTCCTACTGCACAATTATTTACCAGCATCTGTAGTATCATTTTTTGTGTGTATTTACTAAGAACTGAGTCTCAAATACTGCAGTTGGATTTGAGCTGTCAGGCAATGGCTTCCCTGGTGGCTGTGTCCTCAGCACAGTGCTAGTGTAACCTTGAGGAAGGTTTTCTTGATTTCTAGTGGGGAAAGTTGCCTTTTAGCATTTCACTGCTCTCAAGCTCCGTGAACTTTAACTAATTTCTATTTGGTCTCAGTACTGAGCTCTCTTGAAGAAACTGTAATCTGAAGGGATATATTTTGGGTAAGAGTCATGTAATGTAATGTAATGGTCATTCTTTCATGAAGCTGTTCTGACTGCACCTTGGGAATTCCTCTGGTTGCCTTTATAAGTATCCAGTTTTGAAAGTCTGTGCATCCCAGAGGTGAAAGGACCTCCAGGGTTATTGACAGCAGTTCTTCCCAGAGGTGGAACCATGCACACATCAAGTGAGACCACTGCAGCAGTGTCCTCTCCCCTCTTGGCACAACTGTGCCTGGTGACACCCGTGACTTAAAGCAAGGAAAACCATTGCACTGACAACAATAACACTGGATTCCTGAGGCATTTTCTAGGTTTGGTTTCTCTTCCAGTGTTCTTCCTTGGATGTGGGTTTAGCCTTTTGTTTCAGGTCAGCTCAGGAGCAAATTAGATTCTCTGCTTTCATCTTGTCTTTTGACTGGAGTAAGTCTTACATTTGGTTTTGGCTTTTCATGAGACAGATTGTCTTTATATTTGCTTTCCTCATTTATAATTCATCATACTGGAGCACTGCTTCACCTCTCTCTAGTGTTGTAGAAGCCTTTTGTTGTTCTCTCTGGCCTGTCCTGTGCTCTGTGATGTTTGAGTACAAGATGCTCATTAAGGAGGTACATTAGAAAAGCCAAACTGCTCCTCTGAAGGTGTATATTCAATCAGCCTTTTTGCACTTTGCACCACAACAGGTGAATCCACTAGGCTGCCTTCTTTCATTTCACTGGGATTAATTATCCAGTGAGAAGATAAGTTTTATGGCAGTGAAGACCAAAATCTTTGCTTTTAAACTCCCCAGTCTCACAGTCTGCAGGGAGAGATCCATCAGGAGAGACAGGGCCTCATCTGACTTCCCTGTGTGCATCAATTAAAACTTTTAAACTGGCATCTGAAACTTGGAGTGTTACTCAATAAACAGAATCTGTGCTGAATGAAAGCCCTAGGCTAGAACAGGCCCTGCTTAACAGGGCTGGTACCTCAGATCCTTCCTGGAAAGGATAGCTCACCTCCTTAACCATGGCTTGTGCACTGTACAACCCGGGCAGGAAAGGCAGTAGAAGTAGGGTACACTTAATAAGTTATTACTAATGTCTAGTATATAATAGATAGGAAATAACTAAACTGTTGTAGCTGTTTCACCAAATCAGGTCATGCCTGAATGATGTGGAAATGGCAGATGCCCTTGGTTACCAGTGTCACCACTGAGTGCTGGGCAGGGTGATAGGGACTGTGTAATTGGTGTGAAACAACAGGCTTCAGAGCAGAGAAGATGAGATTAATAGGGATGGGGTAAAAGTATCCAAGAGTGCAATTTAGGAAGTAAAACAGAGAAATTGATAAAGCAAACTTCAGAAGCATATGGCAATGGTTACAGTGCCTGCAGAAACCATCACAGGGTCTGGTCTGTGATGGATGTGAGCAGGACCTTGTTCAGTGCTGCCTTACTCTTCCATGCCCCTCCATCCCTTAATCTTTTAATGCCTCTATTCTTCATCTGCAAAGTTGGGATCCAGTGTCACCTTTAGGAGGATGTGGGTTGTCTTAAATTATGAATGTTTGTAAAGCTCTTTGAAATCTTTGGATGGCTCTTGTTTCAGGAGCACAAGGTATTATCTAGACTGTCACTGCTGTGCTTGTTCAGGAAGTGCACAATGGGTTTTATTTGCAGCTGTGGTCCCAGCTGAACTCTGCAGTTGGGTGCTGGGGGGTAGGTGTTCCATTAAAACTGGATGTGGAGGGCTTGGCTGCCTCTAAATAGGATAGTTGCAGGAGTAATGAGAAAGAAGGCTGCAGGACAGAGAGATATAAATGTTAGCTGCAGCTTTGGCTTTATTCATCCCTTTTTTCTTGGCATTAATCTGGCCAACCAGAAATAAGAATTTATGCCTGTATCTATTAGAAAAGCATAGCTGGAACGTAAGATTTATTGGTACCAATATGAAGGAACAATTTCAGAAAGAGCTCTGGAAATAAATTCATGTGTTGGGGTTTAACTTACTCTGAACTCTTCCTCTGCAAGAACTAATGAGCAGAACTGTGCCAATTAATCATTAACTTTTGCCCTTCTGTGCCACCTTTAGCAAAGATTCTTAAACCCTCTTTAGGGTTTGCACTTGATGCCAATACAACTATGGGGTGGGAATTTTAATATTCTGCTTACAGCTGGACTGGAGACATGTAGTGATTAAATCCAAGCTTTGCAAAGTCAGTGAGAGCTTCAGAAAGACCCAGGTGTGAGTGGTGACTCTGCTGTACTGGCATTGCTATGGCTGAGTTCCAACAAAAGTCACTGCTGTGGAAAGGAGGAGTTGAGGGATTTCAGGATGGCTCAGGCTGATGCTCAGGAGCAAAGTAGGGAATTATCCCTGTTTCACTGGGACTGCAAACACTTTTCTTCTTCCCATGCTGCTCTCACACCAATTCTCTGAATGCCCTCAGGGACTGGGTTGTCAAGACAGGATGGTGGAGGCAAAATGAACCAAATTGAGGGGAGGAGCATCAGGAGTTAGCAGAGTTTTCAGAGGCTACTGCACATACGTGGTGCTGTAAATTCCCATTCCAATGTGGGATTGAACTTCCTGATTTTATGAAAATCTGATCTGTAATGATGAGCAATGATTTAAAAGGGTTGTGAATGGAGGTTATTTTTTTTCACATCCTTTGCTTTTCTTGATCCTCTCTATCCAAGACTGGTAAATTATGTCCAAAGTTTCTTGCTCCCCACAGAATGGAGTTGTAGCCAGCAGGGCTCAGTTCTGTGTGTGAGGAGCCTTCAAGGCTAAATACCTTCTTCTGTTAAACCTCCAGGATGCCCAGAAAGTCACAACTTGGAAGTCATTATGAATGGATCATCAGATAAACCATGTTTGTGTGTGAGATGGTCAGCTTGGCACTGGCTTCTAATTGATGCACAGCTGAGGCTTAACGCAGCTCCAAGAGATCAGTGTGTAATGATGCTTTTGCACTTTGTTCCAAGGAATGTTTGTTCTGCCCCCCCTGTTCCCCTGCCCCTTTTAGCTCTGGTTAAATACAATGGAGAAAGTTCACTCACAGAGCCTGTTCTGCTTGTATGATTGGTTGCCCAAGGAAAGGCAACTCAGTCTGGTTTTCAAAGCATTTTTGTAGGACTGAACTGAGTTTAAAGCTTAATGGGATACGTACAGTGTTACACAGAATGAAGTTCTCGTGCTGTGCACTGAAGATTTACAATTATTTTAATTTAACCCAAATGAAAATGTTATGAGCCAAGTTATTTTGCAGACATCTTTTCTGGATGGTTATTTGATTCCTTACACTTCATATGGAAGATTTAACTTGAGGTTTGGCTGCTCTATCCATGTGTCCAAAAGTATTTTGGGGGTTTGGTTTTTCAAAGCAGACCTCCTCAGCTTTTGCAGGTGCAGTTTTTTGTCCTTGCAACTACTTTGCCTTCAAAGGGATATTGGGAGAGGGTAAAGTGAGACTTGTCACAGCATGTGGAGAAGTGTGACACAGGGAACACCCAGAAATGTGAGGGGGATCTGAAACACTCCTGCAAGTCTGTTTGCAGGGATGGGAAGAATCAGACCAGCTGTGTTCCCTGGATGAAGGCTTCAGTATCAGGCCCTGCAGATATTTCTTGGGCAGTGTGGTGGCATGGGCTCAGCTGGGAGGATGGAAACCCATCTCTGCAAGGCCTTGGGCACCCTGGGGCTGGTCCTGTGAAAGGCTGCCTTGGTGTCACAGGGTACCTGGGCAAGAAAGGCTGTTAATTCAGGGCTTTCTTTTGTCACTCATGGAGAAAAGCAGTTGCTGCTTGGTGTTCCCCCCTAGTGCCTGTGAGGGTTAACCAAAAGGACTTCTCCAAAGCAAACCCTGAGGCTGTTCAGTGCCGGTGACATAAAGAAAGGGCTCTCATGTCTTTGGTAGCTCAGCATTCATTGTCTGCATGAAATGGTCATAAAGTCAGTTCTGATCCTGGTCTCATATTATAAAGATGTTTTCTAAAGTACTGCAGAGGAAGAAACACCCAGTAAAGAGTTTCTGTGTATTTGATTTGTATTTGGTGTTTGTTGGAACTCATGTGGAAAGTCTGGGGGATTGTTTTTCTGCAGAGGGGAAAGATTTGTAGTAGACAAATGGGAGACACTTGTTCTCCTTTAATTTCTGATGTTAATTAGAGTTTGGAGCAAGTCACTACTATTCAGCCAGGCACATTCTTGCTTGGACATGCCTGTTTTTCTGTCTCACGTCAGTGCTCAGGATTAGTCCTGGAAACAGAGGGGTCCAGTGATTCCAATGGGAACAGGAACTCAGGAGCATTGTGGCCACGCTTCACCCTTTTCAAATGCCTCACCTTAATGGAGGAGGCTCTTTGTCAACTACAACAGTGTTTAAACAGTGTTTAACAGGTTCAGCTGCTAAAGCCCCTCCTGGAAATGTTCTCTTTTCATATTTTAGATTCCAGCATCCTGTTGTGGAAATTAACAACCACGTGGAGATGGTCTAATTGCACAGGGCTTTGGTTGAGCAGGAGTCAACATTTCCTTAACCTCTTATTAAACCCATCATAGAGGTGTATTTTTTGAGGTCATATTATTAGCATGATGTATTTGGCTTCATGTCCCAAGGAAGTACTCCAAAGATACTAACACACACTGAATTGAAGGAAAGAATGAAGATGATGATATGAAGCCCAAGAATTTTAAGTCTTTTAAAAGTTTAACCAGAAAACCTTGGTTGTGAACCATCTGCTTTTAATCTTCCTATTGCTATGCAGTCTTCTGGGGACTTGGGCTTGGCAACAGATTTCCAAATCACTAAATTAATCTTGTCAGGTTCAGGAAGCACCAGAAAACCCTTGGGAGGTAGATTCTGCACTCAGTTACACCTGTGTGAACTCACCACCCTCAGCAAGCACAGTGACACCACGTTTTCTCTGTAGAACTGTGTGGTCAAATATCTAGGCACATTGATCTGCAAGCTGAAATCCAGCTGAATTACTTGTCCAAAGCCTCTTAGGAATAAATGACCCTGGAATACTCAAAACAATCTGCCTCATCATCAGGCAGTCTCAAATATCCATGTGGATATTGAATAAAAATTCTCAGCAGCATTGAAATTGCAAGTCTTTTGCAGCAATATTTTTTGGTCAAGCCATTGGTTTATGTGTGGATGAAACATTCTCCCTGCAGCCCCATTCTGTCAGCAAGGGCTGTCAATGTGTGCATGGTCTGATCAAAACAGCCATAGCAAAGATCTTAGGAACAGAGTCTCTCTCTAAAAAAAGCCCCAAAAGTTAAACCTGCTTCAAGTTCCTTACAGTTGGATGTCAAAGAGAGCTGGAAACTGGCTTTAGACACCTGTCAGCTCCAGGAAATAATCATGTAGAAACTATAATTTCTTAATGTGCATGTCCAACAGCATGACAAGCGCTCTACAAATAATGCAACAGAGATGGCTCTTGCTGCCTTCAGGCTTTGCTTGTCTTTCTCTGTAGCAAAAGGTGCCACCTTTGCATTCCTGGCTTCTCATCCAAAGGCTACAGCTCATGGATTCCACTGAGCAGTGGGAAGAAGTGGTGGTGAAGGTCCAGGGACTTGTTGTGCCTGAGCTGGGCTGGGGGCAGCAGTGGGATCTCCTGTCCCAGAGGCTCCACCTCTGCCCCGGAGGAGCTGCCTGGCAGCTCCACAACAGCCAAAGGTTTATTAGAAAGCTGCGTTTTCTGAAACCCCGCTCTGCACCGTGCTTTGTTTTGCTGTAGAGCATCTCCCCAGAACATTTTTAAACTCCACGTGTCTCATTAGATGTAAAAAACCTGCACATCTCCCTCATGATGAAAAGCTCCTGCACATCTCCCTGCTGGGAATCTCTTGCACATCTCCTTCATGCTGGGAATCTCCTGGTGCTTGCTGGAAAAGCTGCTCCTGTGTGGCTGGGTCCCTTTGGAGCTTTGCCCTGGAGTAGCTGTGGTGGAGCCTTGGCAGCACAAAGTGGGAAGCAGAATTTCCACCTTGTTTTTCTTGTTCAATTCTCAGGACAAAGCCTGAAATTCTTCTAAAAATCCTGTCAGTCTCAGTTGTGACATCTGACGTACAGCCTAAAAATAGCATTTCAGTGAGTGCTCAGAGCATCTACAATGAACTGACTGGAGGAACAGAAGTTGGCAAATCCACACCGCTCAACATTTCCAAAACTAATTTTCCACATCAAGTCTCCTTTTCCTTTTCCCTGTGCTGTTTAAACAGGAATGTAAAAAGAAACTGTTAAGGAAACCCACATGTGTAATTGTTAGGGGAGGAAGAAAGTTTTGTGGCTGAGAAACAGGAGAAGAGCCAGATGATCCTGTTACTTCTTCTGCCACAGACTTACGTGACCTTGGCAAGGCGACATTTCCCAGAGCATTGACTAATATTGGCTGTTCATTCCTTGGACACTCAGTGTGGGACAGTTCGGCCGGGTGTTTTTGGAAGTGTTGAGCAGCCAGATTTCCAGTAGGTTGCTCAAAATGAGAAGACACATTTTTTGTCTCTGCTCCTGGACTTTCTGTTCCCCTAAAGCACTGAGAGTCACCTCCTGTGAGCAGGGAGTGATGGTGGCTGTCTGCAGTCGGGGGCTGGCCAAGGAGATGTGACCTTTCATACCAGCTGAGTGTCTGTCCTTGTTCCACATTTCCTCATCTGCAGGATATTCAATCCTGAAGAGTCAACAGTGAGTTCCTGTATTTAAAAATCCCTGTGCCCAGAGGAGTGGGAGGATAATAAGGCTCCTGGACTGCACAGTCCCCCCATCATACTCCTGTTTCTGTAGAGAGTTGGATCTCTCAAGTGTTTGGGGCTAGTTTTTACATGAGTAGATGGAGACTGGTGTGGGACAATGAGGGATCTCTGCTAAGTGAAGTTGAACAATGAAACCATCGTTCCCTAGAAGGGAAAAGAAGAGGTTGTTTTTATCCTGCACCTTCCCAAATTACAAGGGAAGACTTTGAAGTACAAAAATAGTTGGTGTATTATACACATATTGTAGGATGTTTACCATTGGAGACTAATGCCTAAACAATGAATTTCCAAGCCACTCCAAATGTGATCCAGCTTTATTCTAAACAGTCATGAAAAAAAATCCTGATTATAACAAATGAAACTCTGCTATTTGTTTTCTTTTCACAGTTGGAGATTCTGTACACACAGAGAAGTTGCTTAGGGTCTGAAAGTGTTTATCCTGACAAAAATAAATGTTCCAGAAATGATCACTTAGCATTTTCTGCATCTCTGCATATTTGTTTACCATGAAGAATCTGCTTACAGAGCTTATATTGTATTTTTTTTTACATTTCAATTTTAGTGAAGAAAAATTGAGCATGCTTCTTACCAACACCCATTTCCACTCAAAGTTATGAAACTGTTTTGTAACTATTTTTGTGTGAGCTGTGGTTACTCCAGAGAAGTTTGTTTAGCAACCAAAGGTGATTCTAAGAGCCAGATTTTCAAAGCAGCCTTTTAAATACAGCAGTGTTTGAAATGGCTTCTGTTTGTATGTGTGAGAGCTTGTAAAGTTGCAGGTTTTGTGAATACAGATGGTTTTGTATCCAGTGTTAGTAAATTTAGAAATAATAATATTAGACCGGTGAACAAAATTCACATTACAAGAACAGCGAGTGTATCAGAACAGCCTTTTTCCAGGAAACTGCAGGAGGGAGGCTGCAAATTTGGGATGTTCTGAGCCCCGCCCGTGGTTTCGCCTCCCCTGCAAATACTGGTTTGTTTGTGGTTTTGCATATTTACAGAGAATCTTTGCTGTTGTATTTGAATGCTTTCAGAATTAATGAATTGAGCCTCCTGTGAAGTTTTACCACCACTTTATAGAGAGGGAAACTGGGAAAGAGAAGTAACTTACCTGAGGTCATGTAAGATGTCTGGGGAGCTTTTTTTTCCTTGTGACCCTCTTGGCTCCCTGTGGCTGTGCCATCTTTGGGAGGGTGCAGCAGGTTATTGACTCTGTAAGCTCTGGGCTCACTGATGGTCTCCTGGGAAGCTTCTGCAATTCTTCCACTCCGTGTCTGTCATATGGAGATGTGTTAAAAGTTTGTCTGTCTGTTCCCTTTCAGGCCTGTAGAAACCACTCAGTGAATTGCTAATGTGCAGTGGGAGGAAAAAGCCTCTAGAAGCTTTGCAAGTGAAAGATCACAGAGCACTTTGAAAAGCAGGAGCTGGTCTCTCCCTCAGCAAGGGGCTTGGAAAGCTGGCTGTCTGCCTAAGGTTTATTTGGTGTTGGGAATCCTTTCCCATCTAACTCAGCTGAGCAGGAAGAGAGAAGGGCAGGAGATTCTTAACCAGGGACAGGGGAGTACCTTGTGGGCACTGTGGCCTGGAAGTGAGAGATGTGAACAGCCCAGCTGCTCCCCTCTGCTGTGTGAGCAGCTCATGTCTCAGCATGGACTCTATCGATGGGTTTCAGGCTCCACTCAGATAATGGGAGACTTTTAACAAGTGTAATACTCTTACCTCATCCTTGGAAAGAACCACTGTGAGTCCTGCGTGGAAGCAGGTTATAGACACATGGATCAGCTCTTACAGGGTTACACATCACTGCAGGCACTGCCTACTCCTCGTGGTTTCCCTGTGTGCAGGCTCTTACCCTTCTGTTTCTGTGGGCCCTGAATCACATCACAAATACTCTGGGGTCACATATGCATTTAGCATTTGTTTTGGTGCTGGTAAATCTGTCCATGGAACTGAGGAGCATCCACTTGCCCAAGTGTGAGGTGGGGCTGTGTGCCAGGAGGTCCCTGTGGGCAGCACACACATGTCCCTGGGCAGTGAGAGCTCTCTGCCAATGCACAGGCTCATTACTGGAGCTGCTACTGTGGATTTTTCTTACAGTATTTTTTTAATAGTTGGATAATTTTCAATCTACTTTCTGTAAAGCTCCAAGAACTCTTCTTTCATCTCTCTCCTGATTGCAGATGAATACAGATTGCATCCCTTAGTAAGAGAGAGTGATGGGAATATTTCTTCTCCTGACATCTTGGTCCTAGGCAGTGGGATTTCAGAAAACATCCAAACTGCTGCTGCCAGGGCCAGGATACATGGGGAAGAACCTGGTTTCTCCTCTGTCCAGTCTGCACAGATGCTGCCATGCAGAGGGATGCAGATCAAAGTGCTTTGTACTGCTGGCTGTGTAGCCTGTTGTGAGTTATCGTATTTAATTGTCGTTTTAAATGGTGTTTAAAGTGTACATGATAAGTGAGTACCAACAATGTTAGAATAAAAAAGCAGGTAGCAACACTCCCCCAAATCACAGCTGAACTGTCCTGCTGTGGCTTCTCTGCCTTGTGGTGGAACAGGGCCTTTTAACCCCTTTTCAGGTAAAAGCACTGTCAGTATCAGTCAGTGACGACCTGTGGGGAGGGTGGAGGAGGGTTGTCTCATGGTTTGTGGTGACAATACCTGTAGTTACTCCTACCAACATGTGCCCACGTGTGTTATGGACATGGGTGCTCAGTGATGTTGCCTTTGCCCTTCTGAGTGCTCTGAGCACATTCACTCACCTCTGAGGACACTGTACCTCCTGCCACAATGACCTTTATGGACACTTTGAATTACTTAGAAAGTTCTTGGCATCTTCCCAGCTGAGCACTTTAATCTCTCTTGCTGTGACTCTCTAGCATGAAGACAAGGGTCTCCCTTTACAGACCAAACCCAAGCTGGTTGTGCTGGTTAGCAGCAGGTACATAATTTTATTCTTCTAGCTTGTCCATCTCAGTAAGTTTATATTATTAAGCCAGAGTCATTCCACCCACTATTCAATATAGAGGACATGATGATCAACCATAAATTAGGAGAAGCTCTCTGTGCTTGTAGTGAGTAGCAGTCTAGCAGCTAAACTCTTTACTGGGCTGTTGTCAGATGTCCCTCTCCCCCTGGAAGGACATAGTGAGGTGAAGTGCTTTTGTTATCATGGCCCTGACTGAGTGGAGCACATCTAAATAGATGTCACTTGCCACTTCACATGACTGACACTCTGTGTCGTGGCTCCCACAGGTACCTGCAGTTGGAGTGTTCAGCAATTCTTCTGACCCAGTTGTTTTCCAGACTTTGTGGAGGCCACTGGTCCATGTGTTACATGGCTTGGCCTGAGGGGTGACTCTGTTAAGGGTCTGTTGTCACTGGAACTCATCTTCTGACAGCTTGTGTTTGAATCCAGTGGAAACAGTCTCACATCCAACAGCTGTTTCCCCTCCTGAAGCAGGATGGATGTTGGTTGCAGTTTGGGTGCCATTACAGTTCCATGACCTCAGGAGATGGCTCTGCATTCACGCTGCCAGGCTGGGAATAGTTGGCATTGAGCAAAAATTGCTATTGTGTCAAGGATTTGGCCTGGCTCCCTACATGATGGGAAATAGGCACAGAGCCCAGGCAGCATAATGCAGTTGGTTTCTTGCTGATTTTTACCTGCCAAATCTGGAGCAGAATAAGCAGTTATGGCTGATGTCACTCTTTTTTAGGTTCTTATTTATTTTTACAGCCATATGACTAGCTAGAGTAGTGAGAAATAAACTCATCCTACCTAACTCAATGCAAATACCTAACATAACTATTTTAACATTTCAGGTTCTGAGAGTAAAGTACATCCTGACCTGCTTGCCTTATAAATGCCTGTGGTCTAATTGAAGAGCTCATAACTTTTTCAAATAACTAGCTGAGATTTTTTCTGTCCTTTACAAAGCAGCTTTTCCCTGTTTTTTTCACTGTTCAGCTAAAATGAAAAAACACAAATATATCCAAAACTTGCTTTTAATGCAGTCTTGGCACCACTAAGTACTAGGTTCAGTAATGAAGGCAGGGCAAATTAGTCCACATCCCATTTTGTAATAAAAGAAGGATTTCACAGTGCTGGAAATACAATAAATTGGCCACATATCAATACACTCCTTGACCTCACATGCATCCTGTGTGACATCTTGCCATTTCTTAGGGTAAGAAATATTCTGTGCTCCAGCCACAGATGTCAAATTCCACAGCAGTTGTTGCTTCCTCAAAACCCAGCTTTCTTCCCTTGGACTGCAGAGCGAACCTCAGCTGTGCCCTCCTCCAACACAGCTGACTTGTGCTGAAACTCCAACAAGCAAAAAGGCTGGTTATTTTGGCCTGGAAAGCTCTGTTTCAAGGCAAGGCTGCCTGTGCAGGACTGTTTCCCCGCTGGCCCCCTCCCTGCCTTCCAAGGAAAACAGCAGTGCTGGGCTGGCTCCTTCGGGCTGCAGTGGCACCGGGGTGGCAGGCGGAGCTGAGCGACATCGGATCAGTCCCTTTGGTGCTTGGTTTTGTAGCCCTGCAGCCCAGACCCTGAAAGCAGATCCTTGAAGAGAAAGCTCTGAGCTCATGCAGATCAGTTTGCAGGACTGAGCCTCGAGAACCACAGTAATTAATAACAACTTGGCAAGTCCGTCCTGGATTTCAATAGGAGTTTTGCACTAGAGCGGGATGAGAATACAGCATTAAAATAAGGCAGACAGTTCACAGCAGGCTGAGGAGAGAGGCCAAGATCAACAGGATAAAACTCTCCTTTTACAAAAACTGCCCTAAACCTTTTTGTCCACACACAGGGCCTTAATTCAGGCTTGTTGAACTCAATGGGGAAAAAAACTCATTAATTTCAATAGGTTTGAATCAGCTTGAACCCCAGTTTTGGCCAGAGGACAAGTATTTATAAGCTGGCCAGGGATGAATTTAAGTTGGAAACTAGAGGACAGGCTCCAAGTACAAAGCAGAGGGGTTCTGGAGCCACCTTCAGCAAAAGGGGAGGTGGCAGAAACGTCTTAATAATTATTAAGATGGAGCTTGATTGAGCTGAAAAGGAGACTGTGGTGAGGGTGTGATAGCAGAGGAGAGGTCTCTGGTCCCTTCCCACACTCACACGGTAGAGGCCTGTCACATTCCTTCTTTTCCTGTAACTGCTGTGCACAAACCTCTATTTTAGGCAACTGCTATTTTATATTTCTGGCATAGCTTCATTTCAAGGAGATGATTAATCTCCAAATTATTGAGTATTGGGGGCTATTTTGTGACAAATGCTCCTGACAGGTTTCACACAAACCCCACACTGTCTGGTATTCCATCTAACATGGCTTCCTTGTTATCGTACTGACGACATGATTTCCAGTCATGCTTTTTTTTTGCAGAACACATGCTTAAAATAACTTCTTCTGAAACCCCTTGTGTTTTAGCTGAGCTCATTCCCTCCCCAACACGTGCTCCTATGCATTCCCAAAAGCCACAGTGACATGAACTTTGATGGTTGAACTTTGATGTTTGGTGTTTCTCAGATTTTGTGACTCTGCCTTGTAAATGGCTTTGATGTGGGCTGGCATCCTCCCTGCTTTCCCAGATTGTCATCTTCTTCCTCAAAGTTTCTGCTTCTTTGCTGTGTTTTCACTCTGTACTACCATGAAGCTGGATGAGGATTTGCAGTGGGCTCTGCAGAAATCCATGGCACAGGGATTGGCAAACCCTCAACCAAATGAGGTTGGTTGTCATCGTGAGGCTGTAACTGTTCCCTGCTCTGTGTAGGGCTGTCACTGGCTGGCTGTTACAAAGTGTAATATCAGGCCTTTAATTAACATTGTGTTCAATAAAATATATGTGATTCGAATAGCATGCAGTCCTCATTACTGAAATTAATCAGACTCTAAATAAAATTAAGTCTACTTTTTGACTGTCGAAGTTAGCCCACTTTATTGGAATGAGAAATTGCTTGCTGAAAATATGCTGTAGTACTGAACATAGCTTTGCTAGTGTTTTGGTTTGCCTCAAGACCCCTTATAAAACAATGCTGTCAGATATTAAGCTTATTTTATCTGACATTGCAAAATGTAACTAGTAGAGTTCCAGTGTCTCTTTCCTCCAAAAAAACCCCACAACAAACCCCCCCCTCCAACCAACCAAGCAACAAACGAACAAATCGAAAACAACAACGGAAAACCCAACCAACCAAAAAAATCCAAAACCAAATTTAAGGTACTGGTAGCTTTTCACACACAGATAGTAATATTTTTGGAGAAAAACCAAACCACAGGTAAAAAAATAACACTTGTCCTCAGTGGATGTAAAGTAGAAAATTATTTCAAAGTTAAAACCAAATTATCTTCTTTCTTGTTTATTTTTTCTTAATGCTGAGTGGAGTGTTGCCAGCAGTTAATGAACTATTTTTAAACAAGATTTAAACAAAATAAAGGTTTTGACACAGAATTTAGCAAAATCAGTAGCCCTGCTGGAAGCACAGTTAATTTGCAAGATCTTTGCGCTAATTACACGGCAAAAAATACCCTTATCTCACCTAATTTAATCATCTCTTGTGTCAGATTGAGAGGCAAGTTGTGTTCAAATAGAACAGCATAAACCTGGAGGAATCAAAGCCCCTGGAGTTACTTTGCACCAAAGTAAATCAGAGCAGAATCTGGCCCCTTTTATTTTTCTTTTGCAGGACCAAAACACAACCGTGAGTGCTCTGAAGCACGTTCGTGATACAGATTTGTTTTTCTTAACAACTGTGAAACGAACTGGCTTAGAGCTTGTGCCAGATCTGGCTGAACTCCTGCCAAGTCTGGTGTGCTGATTTGTGTGGCAACATTGGCAACCGAAGCGAAGGTTTACGTCGCCTGCGACGTTACAGGCGGATGCAGGACTGGGAAGTGGTTCCAATTCCCGCCCGTTCTGCTGGGTGGCCACAACCCGTCTGGGGGAACAGTCTGTTCATGAGCTCGTAGTGAAACGCTTGGGCTGAGATTTCAAAGCCACTTAGGGGCGTCTGGTGTGTCATGGCCTTTTGTCAGCGCTGCACGACATGTCAGGGACCGTTTGGGGGTGGGAATGGAGCTATTTGTTCTATGGATAAGTATAGGCACAGCTATTTCCTGCGCATTCCAGGGACGGAGACGTCGCCTGGCCAATTCGCTCTTGACATATTTACAGATGGAGAAGCCACCTTTGGACTAGTTTTTGCAAACATCATGTTCCATTATGAAAATGTTCCCAAGGCTCAGGGTGAGGAGTCTGGCTCAGAATATCTCCAGCCCCAGACAGCGCGGGCCAGTGTCTGATGTCAGCCTTGCTGGGGAATGTCTGAAGGAATTCCATTAACTTTTCAGCATGTGTTCTGGACAAGCAGTGGAGTAGCTGAGCTTAGGGCCTGATCTTCAGTCTTCGTTAGGTCCAAAGTGGACTAAATTGCTGAATTTCTATTTTCTCTGTTTTCTAAGCAGGAAGTAGCCCCACCGAGTCCTTTTATGGGCTCTGCTTTCTCAACTGCAAGAATCTGGAAACCGTAAGGACATCCACTAGTATCCAAATTCCACAATTAATAATACACTCCCAGAGTTGAGGGGGATTGCTGTGGTTGCCAACAAAGGCCGGTGATTCTGTATGTTAAAAGCAGTATTGCAGAGCTCTGAAGGCAGCTCCAGCACCTCAGGGCCATGAATAATGAACAGTAATGAACAAAACAAGCTTTTAAGTCCATTCTTAAATCCTGGGACTAAAGCTCATGCTCACATGCTGTACTAAGCACAGATGGCTGTCTGAGCTTGGGCTTGGTTTAGGTAAAACCATGCTATGCAAAAAAACACGTGCAGATTGGTCAGTGAGTGATGTTTTGATGGGGCCCTGAAGGTGATTAAAAAATTCCTACTGCCCTTCAGTGACCCTTAAACAAGGCAGCATTACTGGGGGGGTGTGTGTGTCTGGGAGAACGGATGAGAAGGCAAAAACGTCTCTGGGAAATGGTGACACTGGTGACACAATCTGGCCACCTCAGTGCTGGAATGGAGATTCTTCACTTTCCTACCAAGAGCTGTTGGCGTTTGAGCCAAGGTGGTAACTGTGAAATGCCACTCCAGAGTAAAATTGTTATGACCAAGTTCTAATCTCTTGGAAAGATTCAGAGTAAGAGAGGTGCTCATCTTCTCACAAGGGCCTAAACACAGGTCACTCTGCTTTGCTGAAAAAGGAGATGGCTTGTTAGTGTTAAACCCAGTCAGGAGTAGGCAGAGCAGATGTAACCACGATATGGTGTTTAGGTTGCATTTTGCAACAGGTAGATTTCCTGGCATTGGAGCTTGACAGCCTGGTTTGCAAAATTACTAAGGTGGATTCTGCTTGCTCTTACATGTCCTCTGCCATTGTTGAAAAATGAGAAGTATCACCACAGCAGCAGCTGGCCCATTCTCTTTGGTTTCTGTGTGTGTGTCATCAGGTATAAGCCCCTGTTCTCTAGTGACAAAACATGATGATAAACCTTGTTAGCAGTGAATAAGATGCAATAAAATGGTGGAACTCTCTACTAATAGAAAATATGGCTGAAAAAGAGCCTGGTGGGTTATCCAGGCTGTGTGTCTGCCCAGGTGCTGGGCAGGATGCTGCCTGCAGTGGGAAGGGCTGCTGCTGAACCCCTCAGAATCTGCCAGACCAACAGGAGATGCACCAACCAGAGGGTTGTTTCCATGCTGGACAGGTAGGGATGTCTGGAGTCTTCCAGTTATCCCTGTTTGTGATAAGTTTCACTAAAACACACCTACTACTGAAATCACTGGATGCTTGCCACTGGCTTTGTGACAAACCAAAATGGGTCTGGACTGAGGTTGCCCTGGAAAAGGAAGGGTTTTAAAGCAGACCTCAGCCAAAGCCCGTGGAAACTGTGGACTTTGTTGTGGTTTGGATGAAGCCTTTTCACAGGGTAGCACTGGCAGGTACATCCTCAGTGTGCGAGGGCTGGGTGCCTTCTGTGGGTTTTGTTGTCAGTTGTGGGCTTTGGGAGCGTCTTTTATCCTGGTTGGAAATGCACAAACAATACAGGTACTGCTCGGAGGCAGAGGAGCTTCTTGCTGGGGCCTCACACCAGGGCAGAGCCTGCCTGGCTCCCCAGGAGGAGGCACGGCCAGTGGCGCCGGCGGGCGCAGCCCAACCTGCCCTGTCACACAGAGACTTGCCCACAGCCACTCCTTTGAAGGCAGAAAGAAATGGGACATCGCCAGCCATGGGAATGACTTGTGGTGTAGATGGTCAGAACTGGCTTCCTCCTAACACCAGATGCCAGTTGGGAGCATTGTGTTCCCGCAGGTCAGGGGTAGAGGAACAAATCTGGAACAAATGGACTTCCTTTAAGGGTTAATATTTCGGCCCACTGCGAGGACAGTTTTAATAACAGACATCTGGAGCCCAGTGGAGCTGGGCTGTCACCTGGTGGAGCAAAATGTTTGAAATGCAGCAAAATACGTCACCATTGGATAGGGAATATGGGAATGGATTCATGGTGTCTTGTGATTTCAATAAATGGCACTCTGCCTACCATTATCCCATGAGTGTATTGCACAGGGATTCCTCAGAGAGCCTGAATCTCTGTTGCTACAGCTTGCGGATCACTTTCTCAGACACTGGAGTATCATCTTGCTGACTTCTTGAAGCTGATAAATATTGATTGTATTTCAGTGCATGTGTGTTAAAGATATAAAAAGCAGCAAGGCTGAAGATGTGACTCAGGTCATGAGTCAAAGAAACAGTGGGATTTTTAATTAAGTCTGTTCATTTTCTTTAAGACTGACAATACCTCCGAGAATTTGACATTTATTTATGAATGCATTCCAGATTTGCACACTGCAATCAAAACCAAGGACAAGCCTAGGGAGGGGTGGGGTAGTGTGCTTAGATACTGTATCTGACTTGCCCTGCTGCCCGCAAGTGAAATTCTTTCCATCTGAGTCCTCCTGAGGTGGTGCCGGGTGAAACAGCCCTTGGCAGAAGATTGTCTTGTCCCTACTCCTGCCACTGAGTCAACCAAAAAGTTGCCTTGTTTTCATCCACTTCTGCCTCCTCTCTGGCATCCCATCTGCCTCCAAGGGTGGTGCCTCCCCTCTCCTGTTCTCACCAGGGTGGGGAACTTGTCATCTCGCCTGCCTGCTTTTTCTTTCCATTTGTGGTGTTGGAATGGGCCCTTGGGATTAAACAGGACTCCTCTCCTTCCCAGGTGTCCATCTTTGCCACCTAGACCACAGTGTGTCCTAACACAACTCCTTTACTTCCCAAACATATCCATGTGATGTTCTTGGGGAACAGAAGGGTGGGGAAGCAGTCCCTGCTCACTGCCCTTCCTGGGCTCCTGCTCTCTGGCTTCATGTACTACAACATGTAGGTACAACAGTTGCATCTCAGGGCAAAGCTTCTAATTAAGGTGTGGCTGATGCACAAGCAGAAAGCAGAAAGACTGTCCTCCCCATCCTGTGCTGACTCTGGGAGCTGACAGCAGTGGTGAGCAGCAAATGCAGCAACAGCATCCTTGTGGCTCCTGAAGGAAGAGGCTTGAGTCTGAACTCAGGCAGGGATCAGGTCTAGTGAGTAAGAAGCAGTGTTTAAAGATGGCAATCTCTTTGATGTCCTTATCTGCTCTTTGAAGCCAAGGAGCCGCTCCCTGCCCCATACACACATGATAAGCTCCATCAGATTCTGCTCATCTTCTCTGCAAAAATAAGGGGCTGAATTGACTCAGCTGGGACTGGAGTGTGACTCTGAGTGTGGGTGTGCTGTGGTTTTCCCACATCCATGTCGAGTGCCACCACTGGCACAGAGCACCAAGGCTGGCATCTGCCCCCGGGGCTGCCCAGCACACACAGGCTGGGCCTGGCTGATTTAAATGCCAGAAGAGGCAGCATTCCCACCTCCCAGCTGCTGCCACCCCTCCCTGGCACTGCAAAAGCCCTTGCCAGGTCCTCAGTGATCTCCATTTGGACCCAAAGGTGGCCAGTAACTCAGGAGGACATTTCTTCAGGATGGCCTCAGTTATCATATGTGGCTTTCAGGAGCCATGGCTGTGAGAGGGATTTGCCCTCTAACTGTGAGGTCGCCAGAACTGACTTGGGGTAACTCAGCATTGAGCCTTTGCTCCTGGAGTTCCTGTGGGTGGTACCTGGGGAAGTGATACAGAGCGGGGATGCAGCCAGGCAGCCAAAAATATCAGGAGCAGAGCAAAATTATTTACAAAGCAACTGAACGTTTTTCCTCCCTCCCCCTCACATTTTTTTTACAAACTTCTTTTACCACTAAGAATTTCATCCTAAAGAAAATTGGCAAGTGTTTGAGAGGCAGAGGTAAACCTCCACCTCATTGTTTAATAACAATGTACTAGAAGTCCTAATGGCAGTAGATAGTGCTTTTGAACCCAAAGAATGTACATTCCACCTCAAGGGAAAAGAGAAGAGATAGAGAGAAGAGAAAGAAGGAAAAAAAACCAAGGGGTTGTGTTTGTAAATGCTGATTTGAAGCCAATGTCAAAAGTCTCTCCAATCTGTACAGTCATTGCAAGCAACACATAGAAGATTTGAGCTCAAATAGCCCAAAGTGTTGAAATTCAACCAGTTTTGGATCAAGAAGCCAGTGGGGAAATGCTGTCCTTGTGAAAAGACAGTTGAAGCTAGTTTAGAGCAGATACAGAAAATTACTTGAAGCTACAAAGTGAAGTTGTCAGAAGCCTGTTTCACTTACCAGGCTAAAATGCAGCCTGATTCAGCTCTTAGGAGAAGTTCTGGAAGCACTTCCATCGATTTCCATGAGTGCTGAGTCACCAGCAGCTGCTGAGTCACCAGCCCTGAGTGCCAGTCAGGACTGTCAGAGTCCTGGTGAGAAGGCAGCTCTGATTCAGCTGGGAATATAAACTCATTTTTATGTACAATATAATAGTGGTTTGTGCCATCACCTTGCCTGCAGCAGCACTGTGCAGATCAGAATCACCTGACAACTGATGAAGCGAATGTTTCTTAAAAATACCTTTTGAACTTACAACTGCTTTTTGTCCTTAAAATACGTAGGAATTTTACGATGTTTCCTCCTTGGCTTCTTCTCCCACCTTCTGTGACACAACAATGGGAAAAGAAAGCAAAGGGAAAAAAGCAGCTTTTTAAAAGAACTAGAAGTCAACTTACTTTCAGTTGCTTTTTAACAACGTATAATCAGGAAATTTCAGAAACCTGAAATTGGTTATCTTTTTGAGAATGCCTCCTCTGTGCTGCCACAATTCCAAACAATGGTGGATGCACTCGGTGCTTGGTTTGGAGTCACTGGGTGCTCTGGAAGGGCTGTTTTTGAGTCCATCAACAGCAGTTGCTGCCTCTGGAGAAGCTAATGCAAGTGACATCAAAATGACCAGGGGCCCAAACGGTGCCTGCAGTGGAGGGGGTTAGGGACAGGCTCAGAGTCACCTCCAGTCTCTGTCGGAAGCTCCGAACTGTGGGGCTGTTCCAGAGGACCAGCCTCTGCTGGGTCAGTGGAGAGGCAGTGCCAAGCAAAACAAATAGTACTCGAGGTTAAAAAGCTCAAAGCGTGTCAGTATCACAAACCCCAATCTCTGCATCTGCTTCTGCTGTTCCAAAATCATGACAGAGAGCAGCAAACATGGGGAGGTCACGGAGATAAGTGGGACCTGGCTGACACAATGCGTGTCTGCTGGAGGAGCTCTTACCCAGCCCCAGCACCAAGGGACACGCTTTCCTTTCCCTGTGTTTGTGCTGCTCCAGCTGAAGTTGCTCAACAGCCTACTGACAATTAAAGAATTCTAATAGTAAAAAGCATGGACCAGGACTTGGAGCAGCCTGTGACACCCTAATATTGGATGTTGATACAAGAAGAATGGATGGTAGCACATGCTGGGAGTCACCTTGGGGCCCCTCTGGCAGACATGGGAAGAGAGTCCCTGCTCAGAGACCTCTGCCTGCAGTGAGACAGTGTGAGATACACAGGCAGGAGGAAGGTAATGCTGCCTAATGCAAGATCAAGCGACTACTTGGGCTGGCAATAATCTCAGTTTGAATTGCAAAGATGTGTCTGATCCTCACTCACAAGGGCATGAACTGCACGTGGCAGGGCTGGCCTGCAAGGGGCTGGGCAAACTGAGCCTCATTTGAAGAGATAAGAATGTGCAGAAAAACATGTTTACAGTCTCTGCTCTGGTACTTACAGGTAATTGACGGTATTTTTAGATGCTTTGGTACTTGTAGATGTAAATGACAGGTTTTACATGAAATGCATGAAATCTGGGGCCTTTTCCAAATGACGACATCAGCCCAGGTGCAAACTGTCAGTGCCATCCACAGTCGGGAACAGTAGCAGTTGGTAATGGCCGGTTTTGATCTATAACTTCTCAGTTTGCTCATTTCCACCTGTAGCACTTCTGCAGCCTATCCCTGGCGTGCCCTGGCTTCTGATATTCACCCCTGAGTACACTGATCTCACCTGGAAATCACACCTCAACATCTGATGTGTTTTATCTCCATTCAGCTGATGCCTATCTTGTTATAAAGTTTCCCATGGCTTATCAGCACTTGACAATTAACATCCCACTTAATGCAAAACAGATTACATCCTGGGAATTAACAAAACAATCAAATGCCTTAAGGGCTAGTGGAAGATTTTATATAGATGTGTATGTGTTTTTATATATATATGTTTATACATACACATACATGCATCTATAGTTGTGAAATCTGGAGATGCTGATCGGTTTTTGCTGCTTGATTGGTTTTCATGATTCATTCTTGTGCCTGTTCTATTTTTTTGGTAGAAACAGTGTTCAGTGATGGAAGTGCCATGTGTTGACCTTCTCGAGGTGTGATAAGGGGCCGGGGGCTGTTGGGGTTCCCAGCCCAGCTGGGGCTGAGCGCTCCCTGCCGTGCCCAGCCAGCAACTTTGCTCCCTCTTGTGGCATCTCACTGCCCGAGCCTGGCCTGTTCCCGAGCAGGGATGGCTTATCCCGCCGGCCAGTGTCCGTGGAGGTGGTCAGTGAGGGAGGATGTGGGAGGGTTGTAAGTAAGTGATGGGTATAGCACTGCTACGGCTCTTCTAAATATGAGAGTATCTCTGTCTGATAGAGCTTTACAGAGGGCGGTACCATTAACCCTGCTTTACACAGTGGGAAATGGAGCAGTTGAGTTTTCATCCATGAGCATCAAGCAGGCCAGGAATAAAAGCCAGGTCCTGTGAGTCCTGGCACTGCTTATCCTGTCCCAGTGACGCATCTCAAGTCAATAATTGTCCTTTCCTCTGTTCTCCACCACGGATGAACCTCTGTCGAGTCACCGAGTCTTCACCGATGCTCCCAAGGCTGCCGCAGGATGCAGGCTGGGTGATGGCTCGGGAGGAGGTGGGGAGCTCAGAGCCACGCCTGGCCTCATCTCTGCCAGCCACAAGCGCTACTGGCACCAGGCACCTCCCACATGTTCTGTGCTGCTGGAAAAAACTCAAGTCCTGGTGCGCTCCGACTTAGTTCTGAATTTCATTTGCAATTTTAAAGCAGTAAGTGACTGTTAGAGCCAAACAAATGCCTGGCATTTGGCTGTGCCTGTGTTTTCCTGTGGCCAGGCTGACCTTTATGAACACTAGAGTCACAACTATGACAGGCAGCTCACTTGAGCTCTCCCTTCTGGGGGCTGGGGAGCTTTTGTAATTGCTGGAAAAGCCAAAAAATCTTTCTTCAGACCCTGATTTTTCCTTAGCAACCAACTTTCCTCCTTGATTTCTCTTCTCTTCACCTTTCCCTTCCATGTAACTCACAGCTAATGCTTGTTCTTGAAACCAGCCTTTATTGATGCAGATGCAATCAGCAAAAATGCCGAGCAGTTGCAGAGTTCATCCCAACTCTATGAAATCACTCAGAAATGCGCTTAACTTCACTAAAACTGTTCTTGTGCTCAGTCTTAAGCATGTGCTTTAGTCTTTTGCAAGTCCTTGGCCCTCTCACAGTCACAACTGGGTCACGCTGATTACCCAAGTAATTGCAGGATGAGGAGAAGGCTCTTGTTGGGTCCCTGTGCAAGTGTTTTTCTGCACCTCTGGTCAGTGTCTGCTCTGATGGCAGATTGGTGCAATTATGTTGTCCAGTGAAGGAACAGAGTGTGAAATCCCTTATTGAAGTTCTCTTAGATATGCCTGTAAAATGCTGAGTGAAGTGCCTGTGGCTCAGCTGCTGTGTGTTGTGCTGTTCTCATTCAGTTACTCATCAGTCTCTCCTTGGCTGTTTCTCTGCTTGTTCTGGGCCTTACCAAGTGACCATCCTGCTCAAATGCTAAAAAATAAAAATCAACACACAAAACCCCACCAAAACCAATGATAGCATGGTAAACTTACAGGAGATTTTTTTTTTTACAAGAGGTTTTTTTTTATGAGAGTTATGGGGTTTTAAACTTAGATTTTTAATTGGGATTTGCTGTGTCTGCCTTGGGGTGTGCTTGAGATATTTACACTTTGCCTTGAAACCACCAGCACTAGACATCACGTTCCTTTGCAGTGAATACAGGATGCTCACCTAATGGCTTGACTTGAGGAATAAAATGAGAATTATGTACTCTATTACTGCTATGTAGTAAAGTTCTACAGAAACTGTAGTTAAGGTCTGATTTGCTAAATAACCGAGAGGCACATAGATACCATAAGACATATTTTAAAACTGAATTGACACTCTGCTCACATCAGTTGTGTATTCTTTGTGTCATGCCTGTTCCTTGCTGTGTTCTCAGCAGCACCCAGCACTCTGCAGTGAAGTTCTCAGCACTCTGCTGTGAAATTCTCAGCACCTGCTGAAGGCCAAAAATGATAATTAGTTTTAATAGCTGCTCTGTTTCACACCTCTTCTAGCCAGCCAAGACTGATCACAAGATGTCACCAAAGCAAATAATCTCCAGTGTCAAATGGCTTAGCATGATTTCAGTCCATAGCATGAGGGTTTGCCTGCATGACCCACGACAGAAGTGCTGAGGTTCTGCAGCTTTGCCCGCCCAGTATTATCTGTTCCCACCTTATGACCTGCACCAGCTCATGCTCAGGGCTCTGACATGCAGGTGAGTTACTGCAGTATAACAGGCTCCTGCATGTCAAGTTCTTCACAATTGCCTGGTTCGTGCTCTTGCCCCAGTATCAGCAATGCAGCTATTCTCCTTTTTTTGTGGCAGGGGAAACTACTTTGTCTTACTTTATATTTGCCAAGAGGGCAGAGAAAGCACAAAGACAGTTCATAAAAATAGCTGATACCTGTTAACTTGCATTATTATTCCTGTTCCTAAAGTAACTTTATGTGTTGGGGTCATATTCATCATTTAGGGTATGAACTCTGTACCAAGCAGGCAAACACTTTCATGGATCTCCTCATTACCTTCAAGCCATAAGGAACTGTCTCCATTGGATGAGTGTAATAGATGTGCCTGGGGCTGTTCAAGCTTGGGCAAGATATCACAGGCAGAAAAGAATCAACAGAGGAATACTAACAATACATTTTGCCAGTGCAGTTTTCCCATATGATTACAAGTGATGAGTGCTCCGTGGGAGTGAGGGAAAGAAAGATCAGGCCCATACTGATAGGCTGTGCTCAGTTGTTCACAGTCATACACACTCTTTACTGTTAGTTCATTTGTTTGCTCTTATGCTGCTGTATTCTGTCCTGAAGGCTAACCACATATCATATATATTTAAAAGAACAGTAGCATAAAACTGGTGTAGATCTTAGGGTTTCTTTTCTGAAACATTATGATATTCCTGCTGAGAATATGAAGATAAAGGCTTTAATCCTTGGGAACAAAAGGGCGTGAGTAATTATTCCATTTCATTGCATGACCTGGAATCTCCACCCATATAAATACATCAAAGAGTAGGTATGATTTCACTCTCTGACACCCATGGGTTGAGGTTCTCATCCTGGGAAGCTAAACAGCTCCAGTGGCTGGCCTGGACAGTGCCCATGAGCCTGGGTAACAGGGATGTTTGCAGCATTCTTTGATCTTCCTACTGGACCAAAATTATTCACATCTCCCCAGTGTTGCTGAAAACTTATCCAAGCACTCAAGGCAATTATTTTTAAATGTATGTGTGTTTTGGGCCAAGTCCACGAATCCTGACTCATGACTGACTCAGCCCTTACTTAAGCAAAACTCCACTTGATTTCATTACAACTGGAGGCAGGGCTCTGTGATTTTGGCCCCTGCCAACAGGAGGAGGCTGCAAGAGCCTGGTGCCAGCTCTTGCAGCTGATGCCCTTCCACAGCTCCCAGCACCTGCCAGTGCACTGAAGCCCTCTGCACCTCTCTGAATCTTGCAGGCAGTGATGCTCTCTGCTGGTAAAAGGACCCATCCTGCTTGACTGCCCTGCTGAAGCCACCACGTGGGTGATGGAGAACCACGCTGGCCCGGCACTGTGTTGGCTCCTGGTGCTCAGAGCTAATCCTGCCAACTGGCTGCAGGAAATTCTGTGACCCACGTTAGTCAGGAGCTCAGACTAGATGGTTGTGATAGCCCGACCATCTGGTTGGAGACTTGCACTGTGGATTGGCTGTCACTTGGACTATTTAATTTTGTTATTAATTAATTTCAGTCACTCTCTGCTCACCGTTGCGTGTTAGAGGCCAGGACAGGTCAGGTAAGGAGAGAAACCAGATGATATGAGTACTGGGAAGAGTAGTCTAAAATACCCAGGGCAGATCAAGTCTAGCTGCGGTAATAAACTGGGCTGGCTCTGAGCTGCTCTCGGTGCCCTGTTTCCCAGCACTCCTGGCCCCGGGTACAGCGCTGGTCCTGACCTGGCTCCCTGCACTCCTGACTGCAGGAGTCAGCTCAGGTCTCGCCAGCCTTATTAGCTCTGGCTCAGCGCCGGCAATTCCTATTCAGGCTGGCTCCGTGCAACGTGCCGGGATGTCTGCGCCGGGCACATCCCGGCATGGGAGTGGTGTCCCAGTGTCAGGAATGTGGGACAGAGACGCTCTGGCTGCCTGCTGAGAGCAGCACGGCCACATTCACACAAACGAAGAGGCTCTGCTGAAGCGAGCTGTCCTGCCTGGAGGCAGCCCAAGTGTCTGTCCTGGCATGGGTAATCCAGAAGTCACCCAAGGGAGACTGAGAGTGAGAAAATAGTAATAAACTGTCTTGAAGTGTCCCTGCTGTCCAGCACTCCCAGGAGAGCCTATTAAAAACCAACCATTTTCTGCTTAGCAAGCGTGACTGCCAATATGTGGCTAAAGTAACCAAAAACTTCAATGGAAATGTTACTTATTTATGTGTCATTTAAGATAAAGCCACTGTGTTTTGCATGGCTGCACCTTGACAAATGGCCTGATTGATTTTATTCCTAACTACAGCTAGAAATAACAGAGCTGCTGTGCATATTCCCATAATTTGTGTTATTTAGATTTTTGACCTTAGAAGAGGAAGCATTTGCAGGATTGGACTCAGTGGATTGGCCTGTCAGCTGCTGCTGCACCCTTTGGTGCCCTTAACTGTTTCTTTCATCAAAGTAAACAAGTTTGGTCTCCAGTTTGAGTAACTTACTATTGTCTTTTGTAATGCTGCATTAATAGGCTTTGAAGATACATTTTCTGCCAACATAAACACTTTCTTCACTGTGATAGAAATGAGTCCTTGCTTGCATTAGTTTGCTGTGAACGTTACAAAGGCTATAAATTAATGGTGAGTAGATGTCCTTGTCTGAATCTCCTTTAGAGTACTACAAGGCTTCCACAATAATGACTAAATGAGGGTCTCCTCTCAGCAGGCAAGGGTTTGTTTGGGGGGGGTCTCCCCTTTTTTTTCTTTTTCTTCTTTGCCTTTTTTGAAAAGAGTAGAACTGGAAGATAAGGCTCAAGCAGCAACTCTATTCAAATATAGACAGCTCTTTGAAGAAATGTTATAAGTATCTTGTCTTCAGCACATTCACATCAAATACAGTTTGGGCTCTGTAGTTGTGAAAAAATATAGAAATTACTAGTCACCAAAATCTAAGTCAAGACTAGGGAAAGCTGGTGAGTAAGGAAATTCTTCAATATGTGCTCTTTTGTGTTCACATTCTTCTAACTTGAATTCAAATCTGCCCCACACTGAAGAACCTGGAAACAAGATCTTCAGGTCTTTCCTAGTTGTAATGAGAACACACCCAAACAGAGTACATGAGGAGAATTGAAGGAAGGAGATTTGCAAAACCTCTTAAAACAGCAAGCTTCTTAATTTTCCTTTAGAATTCAAAGGAGCCGTCAGCCAAAATATTTAAGGACTGGAGCAGCTAAGCCCCAGCAGAGTGCATGACTGGCTTGGTTTGCTCAGGCTTATCTGAATTTTGTCCTGTAAAAGCGTGAATTATTGACTCTCCTCTTTTCTCTGCTTTACAGTCCTCAGGTACCTGGAGGGCATCCCAGAAAAACAGGAGGGTGAGCCAGCCTTCTCAAACACTGATGTTTTCTGAATCTGACTGCCTAAGCCCAAGTTTGAATATTTAAGGGTCTTCAAAATTGCCATGTCACCTCCCACCCCAAAAGGAAAACCAGCTCAGCAGCACCACTCCCCTGTAAAGCCAGACCACGGCCTTGGCGTGCTGGGAGCCGGGAGCTGCTGCAAAGACACACCATTATTCCAGCCTGGTGGTTTCCAGAAGCTGGGCTTTTATTGCTGTGGGTGAAATTCATACTGTGCGTGGAGAGAACCAACAGGGCTGACAGTGTAGTGGGAGTGAATCATGCAGAGGTCTTTGCTCGTCCTGTTGCACAGGAATGATTCCCACGTCCTTCAGGCAATGCGGAGTGAATCCGTCTGGAAAAGCCTCTGCAGCAGTACTGCAGCAAATTAGGAAAAGTATTGCAAAGTAGAGAAGACTTTTAGCCAGATACTTTATTCTGGTTGGTCATCTGGCTACTTCATGCCTGAAATTGTGTTTTGTTCCTGCAGCTGTTTGCCTTAACATGCAGCTCCTTCTTGGGAGATACCCTGGGCAGCCACCTCCTTCCCATCAGCTGCAGCATCTCCAGTGAGATTTGATTCTTTGTGTGGGACAGGACTTAACACTCTCCCTTGTAAAACCTGGAATTAAAAAGCAGTGTCTTAGAAGGCTTAGGTGGGATTAAGCAGCACGACCGTCTTACACACAGAGCTTACACTAAGCTTTTCTAAGTTACCAGTGTGTGATGTATTAAGAGGAGACCTCTCCTGTCACTCTCCATCTCAGCTGGATTGTTCCAGAGGGTGTAATGGAAGCTGAGTTTATTAGACTTCCCCCAGGACTTGGGTGTTTGATACCTTTTTGGTTTTCTGATGTGCCAGCCGTAATTTCCAAAGACATTTGCCACCTTCCCAGGCCAAAGCCAGAGCTGCTGTGGACAGGTGTATTCTCAGCTGATCTGTGCCAACCTACAGCAACTGCAAACCTGGAGGGAGGTAAAACTGGGGACCTTGGCTAATTCTAGCCCTGTCACTGACCTACTGTGGGCCTTTATCTGCAGCTCTGCTATCCCCTTAGCCCTGTACTTATATATTTAGAAGACAAGATCTCTGGATAAGAACTTCTTTATTATTCTTTTATGCAGAAGTTAATATAAGGGGTTACGGTCATGCCACACTTAAATAATTGACCCATAATATCACTTGGGTGTCACAATTCAATGTGTGAAAAGCTCTCCTGTCCCATGCAGAGGCAACCTGGAGAAGAGGGGAAAGCACCTCTGTCCTTTGTTTCCTTGGCTGGCCTGCCCTCCCCCACAGACTCCCCTTTGGAAGATATTTATTAGGTGGGGAAAAGTACAGTAAAATGCTGCACTGCTCTGCAAAGCACCTTCCTTTCCCTCACACGTAGGGCTCTTGTTACATCTTTAAAGAATCACAACAAAGAAAAGGAGCTGACACAATGAATTTTGATCTGGAAAATGAAATCTGACATAACCAGTAGTTACATTTTTGTTATTCCCTGGTAGTTTGCCTAAAGGCAGCTTTTAAATAATTCCTGCTTTTCACCTCCTGAGAAATAATCTATTTGCTTCTGAATTAATTAAGCAGCATCATAAAAACCCTTGAGAAGCTTTGAAAGCTGCTGATCTCACTTTTTAAAATATATAGTGGGCCTGATCCTTGGGCCAGACAGTGGGAATTCTGCTCTTAACTTTGATGGGAACAGGAGCAGGCATTTTATGTGTGATGCTACTGAAAAAACAGGGTTCCTAGTAAATAGAAATAGATGTTGCTTTTTCTGTCTGCTTTACTGGCATCATTGTCTATAACATCTTGAGTCTCAAAGCATTGAGAGAGTTCATCCTTTCTTGTTTCATCTTTGTTTGGACAGTCAGTGTCAGTATTTCTGTGCTTTGCTGCCCTGTGCAAACGTGCAGGGTAGTTAAGTGCTGTCTCTCCACTTGTAATGTCCAGAGTGTGACTGATCCACAGGATCAAGGCCATTGTGCAAGGCCAGGAAATCAGTGGAGCTCTGAAATGCAGAATAGATCATCTCAAGCTTGGCTTTGAGATGTCAGCTACTCTGGAACTCACCAACTTAAATCAACATCAACACAGTCAGTTAATTCTTTAACATCATTTTCTGTTAATCTGAAAGATGACAACAAGCAAAATAATTTTGATCTTTTATATGATTTTTTTTTTTTTGACTGAAAAAACCCTCAAATGGAGTTTCATTGACCAAATTAAAAATGTCTGTGAAAGTTTGTTTACAGGGTGATGTAAAACCTTTTACTTGACAAGGTAGAAGAACTAGATTAGACAACTCAAGTAAGTTTCCAGCTTCATGAGTTTTTCATGACGTTGGGCTTTATGGCCTGGATGGTCTCTCTCTGTTCTATGTTCCTTTGTTCTTACATTCCTCACTTTGCCTGTTGCCAATGGCAATATCACCAACACAAGTCAGGACAAGGATTAGATCAAAAGATGCAAGAGGAACCAAAGATGGGCTCTGAGTGAGATTTGGAGCTCAGATTAGGAGATTGAACACGTGTATGTCTCTCAGGTGTAGGTGTGTGTACTGCTGGCACTCTGCTGAGGGCTTTGCTCACACAGCCCAAGAGAGTCTGTGGTCAGCAGGACATCTGGTAACCTTGTCCCATGGAACTGTCCTGCTCTGCTGGGTGACACAGGCTAGGAAAGCATGGATTTGCAGTATCCAGAGAAGGAATCACCATTTCAAAACTCATCATTCTGCTGGGATTTCTGCTAGCTTTTAGAAATGTCTAAATGATGTCCTTACTACCATTGTTATTGTTTAAAACTCAAAACCAAATTCTTTCCTAAACAGATATGCTGGACCCATTCCTCTCCTTGTTCTGTTACCTGACTTTTGAGTGCAGCTCTGACTTTCACTGCCCCTTCCCCAGGTAAGAACCCAGGCTTGGTTTCACTCGGCTGCTGGGCTGCTCTGACAGTACTGCTTTGGGAAGTAAAACAAGAGAAAGATTTGTCACAAGAAAGCCCAGACTGTCAGTAAGAGCAGGAAAGTAGATCCAGCTTTATATTAGTCTGATTATCCTCAGCTCTCCCTTGCAAAGTAGGTGATTCGGTGCTTTCCTTGTAAAAGTTTTGTGTGTTTGAAAGGTTCCTGGAGAGTCCAACACTTTGGGAGGTGTGGGCTCAGGATCCAGCTCCTAAACCAAGTCAACTCATCTCCAGCAAGATGTATATGGGGAGCAATTAAAGGTCTTAGGCCCAGAAGGCTGTTCTCTGGCACATTCTTTTTTCAGCTGATGTCAAAGACTTGCGTTTTTTCTTGGTTTTTCTTTGGTGTTTTTTTTTTTTTTTTTCAAGTCTGCTTATATATTTTATACACTGGAACTTTGCAAAGCACAAATAACTTTTTCTAAGATGGAGAGGTAAGTTACTTGTGTTCCTGCCATCAGCTTGGTCTTCCATGTCAGTCTGCCCTGGGAGGTTTCAGGGTCAGTGTGTTCTCCCTGCTCTGTATCATGCCTGAATTTCAAGTCAGGAAAAAACGTTGTTGTGGGCAAAGTCCAAAGAGTTACAGCTTTATTTACAGTTTAGTTACCACCTACAGCAATGTAGCTCATCACCAGCAGTGCCTTGGGCATGTTTCCACTTTATAACTTAGTGGGGCTGTTTACAGTGTTGTCAACAGAAGAAATACAGTTCCAGGGTGGAACTGTGGTCCCAATAAAATCAATGACAAAACTCCCATGGACTTCAGTGGACCAGCATTTCACTTAGTACTGCATGTGAGGAGCACATATTTTATTGTGACCTTAATGTCTGCTTGTTCAGCTGCTTTTCTCAAGGTATATTCACTCCATGAGTAGCCTTATGGGCCCTGGCAGTACCTGAGGTACCTTTTCTGTGCTGGTAAATTACAGCTTGTTTTTTTCTTTCACATCCATTCTTTTCTGTTTTTTCTGTCGGATCTTAGAAATTATTTTGCTTCCTTTTCTGTAGTAGCTCTAGACCTGAATCCATGTAATATAGAGAGGAGAAAGTAGAAAGGATGTTTATGGATTTTCCATAGCTACCAAGAGGATCAGGAGCTGAATTCATGGGTTGGTTCAGTAGGCCATCACTCAGGTTGGGCAGGCACATCAGTGAGAATTCCCTACACAGGCAATTCATCTAATTTGTAGAAGAAATGGATGAATCTTTCTGTTTCCTCCCCACAGCCTTTTTTGCCCTCCACCCAGTTAACTTCAGTTGTGACACTGTGGGCAGACTGTGTGTACATACCCCCACTCAGTACCTGGTAAAGGTACACACGTGGGCACACACAAACACCCTGCACAAGGATGCACTGCACATGGTACACAGGTTTGGTAATATTATTCCAAGCAATTAATCTCCCTCTTTCTGGGTTTGTATGGATTCCTGTCTAACCTCCAGAAAGATAATTTTTTTCTCTGTCCTGAGTGCCAGTGATATGCAAAGGCCGAACTGCAGTGCATGGTGCCCTTTGGGAAGAGACTCCTGCTTAAAAGCCTTCCAGATCCTGCCTGTCAGAGAAGACTATATTTGGAAGGATGGGAAAGCAACACGAGAGGCACATGGAGCAAAAGCTGTGAGCATCAGCAGTTTGCTACAAGTAAACAGTTTCACTTCTCGAGCTGTTGTGTTTGTCAGTCTAGTAAACAGGAGCTGACTACAGTGAGATAACAAAGCTGTAGGCCTAAACCTGTCCTCCTCCTCTGCAGTTTGAGTTATATACTGCCCACACTCCTGTCAGCTGCTCCGTTTCATCCCTCTGTGATCCACCATTGCAATATTTAAGTCCACAATTGCAATATTTAATTCCATTATTGCAGTGTTTAATTGCCCCTGCAGAGTCCTTTGCTTTGCTAGAAGCAAAAAATCACCAACCTGGCTTCCTTATTCGTGCAGGGATTTACAAAAGAAGGACTTAATCAACTGTCTGGGATCAGGCAGCATTCCATATCACTCCCTAACTGTCCTCTGCAGTTTGGAGAATAGAATATTACTGTCCACTTTTTGTCCTGGTCACCAAGAGGTAGTGCTAGGAGCTGTCCCTGCTCACAGTGTGATCTGGAAACTGATGGTGCAAGCTTGTCTGATAGCATCTGCTTTTCCTGAATAATTGTGGGCATTCCCACCTCCCCACTCATCTCTCCAAGCACCTTGGAGTCATAAATTGCAATGCTAGAGCAAATGGAGTCATGCTTAGGGAATGATCTTCCATTCAAGGTGAATCTTGATACCTGATGCATGAGAAGACCAGGCACATGCTAAAAATTCCTTGCTAATTTGGGTTGCTAGTTCATCAAAAACATCCTCCCAAACACGCACAGGATGTATTAAGTTATGGTATAGTAAGTGATCAGCTTGTCATACTGACATTTCTGCTCCTTGCCAGAAACTCCTGGACTTCATTATCTCTCTCAAGAAATCAGATCTGTTGGTGTCACCCTGCAGTAAATTCGTGTAACTGGAAACCTCTCCCCAGGCATACAAACATCTGAGGACAACTGAGCATTGCTGTTCTCTGAAGGGTGATGTATAAATATATACAGGACTGACTAACAACATCCCTCCTCTGGGACAGGTCCAATGCAGCCTGAGCCTCCAGGTCTTTGTTTTGAAGTTGGAGCCTTGGTCCAGTGGCACTTTAGAATAGGCACATAACATGTTGTAAAGTGGGGCTTGGCTTTTGGGGCAATCAGACAAGGGGGTTTCATTGTGTCTAAGTTAAACCATGGTGTTACATTCCCACTTTCCATTCTACTTAAAAAAGCCTGGAAGTGCCACCTGTCCTGCTGCAGGGGAGGTTGGCCGGGTGGCCCTGGAGGTGTCAGGACATGCTGTCACCCTGGTGACTTACAGACCAGCAGGAACAGCACTTATAAATGAAACTTGCTCTGTGTGATGATCCTGTCAGTGATGTAGTAGGTGACCAGAAAATCTGGACTCTCCAAGCCATTGTCCCTCAACATGAGCTCTGACCTCTTCTGTTACTCGATCTCTGCCTCAGTTTCCTTATCTGACTGTTGGGAGTGCCTGTGGTGTGTGTCAGTGCAGCTCAGGGCAGCACAGCAGCTCTGAGTCCACCACTGTGGCTTCTTGGGGTGGTGTCAGAAGTGAAGAGCAAAGTTACACCACACGGTGTAGGGCTGGGAGCCATTCCAGTAGGGCTGGAAGTGAGCATCCAGGCTGATCTCTGGCTGATAATATCATGGGCCAATGATTTCTTGCAGATGATGAAACTAGTAGTAAGGAATCTCATGGTGTAATAATTTTCCATATTAGCCTGCAAATGCAATGCGGCGTGGAATAGTTTACCAGGTGCTCCTTGACTTCTTTCTGAGGCTGAATTTTGGGATACTTTCTCAATTTCAACATTACTTATTGGTATTCTTAAGGAAAATCAGTATAAATAGTCTGCTGTGTTTTGCAGAGTTCATGCCAGTCCATATTCTGTTTTATCTGGTTTCATACCAAGCCATTAGCCCACATCATGTCTATTATTTGCAATCTTGGCTCATTAAGGCGATAATTTGATAAAGCAGGTTGTTGTCTTTACCTTGGGGGCTCTCCTGGGTTGATGTATTGATACTGTGGACAGCCCTGTCAATGTGCTCCCCTGTTCCCAGCGAGTGCCACGGCACGTCCCGCACTGTGATTTATGGCCCCAGCGTGTGCAGGCTGCCAGCCCAGCACACTGCCTGCGCTTGGCAGAGGCATCCAGGGAGTGTCTTGGGAAAAAGCTGTGGATGGGGCATGGGGGAAGGACTGGGGAGGTTTCTGAGGAGCCCCTCCATGGCTGTGTCTCTCCCTGACTCCTCTTAGGTGCTGACAGGACCTCAGGAAGGAGTTTCAGCTCCTCAAAGGGAAGGCCTGTTTCTTCAGTAGCTCAGGTGCTGCAATGGGTTGAGGAGGGCACAGAGATCCATGAGGATGTTCCAGATCAGTTTTCCTTCAGGAGAAGTCAGGGCAACACACAAGAAATGAAGAAGGATTATTTCACCCCAACAGCAGAGCAGGGGCTTGGCTGGCACCAAGCTGCTGCTTCAAGGCTCAGTTTGTCACTCAGGTGCCTTGAAGGGACCCAAGGGGTGAAAGCAGCTTCATCCAGCAGGGCTTGTGTCCCCTGCCAGGACAAGGCAGGAGTCAGAGACATCCCGAAGGGAGCGGATGGCCGTGGTAATTGTGGGTCATGTGCACGTGATGGTGATGCAAAGTGGGGCTCATTTGGGAGCACCTGCAGGGCAGGTACCTGCAGGGAAGCTCCTGTCCCATCATGTTCTCTTTCCTGTTTGAGAAACTTGCATATAATCCTGCTCAGCACTGAGAACAAGTAATTTCCACACAGGGCTGGCTTGGAGATTAATTAATGACATACAGTGTATGTTCTTTATTGCTGGTAAATGTATTTTTGAAGACTGATTGCTGATAAAGACCTATTTCTGGGGAGAGGAGCAGCCATTGGGCATTACTGCAGTGGACCAGAGCAGGTATGGAGCCTGGCCACCTGTGGGACAAGGCAGAAATACCACAGCAACCTTTTCATTGTCCAGAAACTTGGTGCCAGAATGTTGCCTGTTCCTCCCCAATGATAAAAGGACAAGTTAAATAATTATCTGAGTCTCAATGTGACTACTAAATAATTTTCAGTTAGACATTATGTAAATTTGCAGTAATTTTCTTGCTGGTCATGCATAATAAAATAACTATGGTGATTAATTTTTCACCCTCAGAGTTTAATTAAGATCATTCAGGAGGTTTGGATTGATACACCATGCTATAAATCACAGTCCAAGCCACTGAAATATCTGCCAAGCTTTCAGATTAGATAACGATATTTTGGGGGTGGAAATCTTGCTGACAGATAGTCACCCGAGTTGTCCTAATCAGGAGGCCATTTGGTCCTCTGAGCACTGGAATGATATATACTGGTTATTAATATATGCAATTCAGTGTGTGCTTTTCTGGGTTTAATTTTAGGGATGGACTCATTCCATCATCTGTATTCCTGCACAACTCATTGTAGAATAAACAGAGCGTTCTGTGTTCAGTCTAATCGGCTTTTAAAGCCAATACAACTGAACTCTCCTAAGGGATAAAGTGGATAGTATCGAGTCACATTTTATTCCATGATAAATGTGTCCAGGTGTGGTGTGTTGTGGGAACAGCCTTGTGCTTTGAATGCACAACCATAGCTGGAATCACTCCTCGTGCTTAGACAAGCCTGAGTTTCCCAGTCTCAGCAGAAGCTGTGGGATGCACAGGGTTATTGTAACTGCAGCCTCTCAGAGCCATCAGAACTCCTCCAAAACGTCCTGAGCCCAACACCAAGGAGCTGCTTTTTAGCATATACACAGCTTTCAGTGTGGAGCAAAGTGAGCAGCATGCTGATATCCTGGGGGAAAATGACTGGGGTCTTTTTTTTTACAGAAATGGCTGTGTCCTTTTGCAGCTCCTGGGATGCAGAGTTTTCCCTCTGGTTTCTCTGGGTGTCTCCCCATGACTGGGCTGTGCACCCACAGCTTTGCCCCACGAGTTGGAGCAAGTCTGCAGGATGTGTCAGTGCACAGAATGGACCCTGACTCATGGGGAAAGCATGTATGGAAAACGTTGCCATACTCCTACAAATACTTGGTTTTCTTTGCTGTGTGATTTTTTTTTTTTCCACTTTAAATAAATCAGGAGTTTAGCAATAAAAGCTAATGCTGAAAGGAAGTGGTGCAGGTGAGCCCTGTAGAATTTCCCACTGTATTTATGAACAGAAACTCTTTTCAGGAGAGTCAACTGGGTTTGAAAAAAAATAAGGGAGTTTCTCTGATGCCCAGAAGGTAAAGCATAAAATGGCCATCTTGCTAAATCTTCATTGCTAGACTTGTTATTCCAGAGTTGTGAAATAACACAATACTACTCTGGAGCACCTATTCCTAAATCCTACTGTTTAATTCCAGAATGAAGAGTATCTTTGTTCTAATTGAGTTGTATTCTGAGGAACAATTCAGTAGTAACTACTGTGCTTTAAATTAACACCTTGTATTCCTCCCAAATTATTGTCAGGGATAGGCAAATTCTGACTTCCCTTTTAGTTTCATTGCTGTAAATGTAAATCCAGAATAACTCTGTTGAAATAAACCAGTAGTTTTCAGTCATACCTATGAAAGATGGCATTTCAAAGGAATGACTCTAGATTTTACCCCACAAATCTGGCCCACAGTGTGTAAAAAGACAGTCTGGGTTAATCACACCAACCCCCTCCCTCGGCTGAAGCATCTTCGGAAGCACTTCCCAATGGAACAGGCAGCACTTCTGACTGCCACATCAGGGAGAACAGAATATCAACTCAGTAATTAACGTCTAATTTAGCAGTTAGACCAGGATTTAGGCGGGTTCCTGCATTAAGTAATTGCTTCCAGAGGTGAGCAATGCTGGGGCTGCTCACTCCACTCCAGGCACCCACGTCCCTCCAGCTCCTCCCCAGTCAGGGAGAGCAGCTCATTAATGGATCTTTTGAGGGCTGTGACTGTCTGTGAGTGCTTCGAGGAGCCCCTCTCTTGTGGATTCAAAGGAAATGCAGGGATATAATCACATTCCTACAGTCAGGCATCCTGCTTGATAGGCAGTGTAAATGGTTTTAGGCACATCTTAATTTTCCTTGAAGCTGAGGATCTCAGTATAAGCATCCTTAAAAATCTGCCAAAGGCTTGTGGTTTGTGTTGGACAAAACAGCCACCTGGAGACAGGTCTCTTCTGGAGAATTGTGATTTGCCGTCCTGTATTCTTGGTGACTAATTCCTCCATCCTGCAGGTTTGGGTATCAGTGCACAACGGAGTGCTGGGATTTTCCCTGCTGAGCAGCTGATTTCAGGGCTCCCATCACCAGCCATTGCCTCACAGTGACACAAGATCTCACAAGGGGTTCAGGAATTTACGTTCCCACCTTGTAGCTCTGCAGCCTTAAAACTAATTCAGATGGTTGAACCATAGGAGGAATAAAATCTGCATCCTTCTCTTTGGAAAAGGTCTATGATGAAGCCATGGAATCTTTCCTGCTCCCAAAGGCAGGGACAGCTCGGGCTCCCTGCCGTGCTCACGGGTGCCTTCACAGCCACCTCCTGTCCCGAGGTCCCCCCTGTGCTTCTCCTCTCGGCTCGGACCCGACAGCTCCAGCTTTCCCTGGCGTTTGGCTCCTCCCCAAGGAGAGTGCACAGCTTCAGCACTTCTCTTTTTTTGAATCCTAGATGCGGATTCTGGCTTTGATAATTTATTGCTGTTTGAAACATCTTTTGATTTCTGCAGCTTCTCTTCCTCAGGTGAGATGGAGGCAGTGAGTCCTTCTGGTGCACAGCCCCCACTGCCCCTGCAGGCAGCTGATACTGAGATTTGAACTTCTGTCACTGACTTTCCGGTCCCTTTGTTCAGCCTTTTAAATTTTCTTTTATTGTTTTAGCCTGTCTGCAAATATATTTGTTTTTCTTTCACAAAAGCCTTCGCTTGCTCAATTAGCAAGAGAGCTCTTTGTGGAGAGAGCTGTAGCTCACTTTGTGCCATGGCTAAGTGCTTCTGGGGGATTTGGCTTCTCCACAGGGAGGATTTACTGCTGCCATCCTCACACCAGGTACCACTGGACATCCTGCTCCCCAGGTTACTGGGTGGTGCCTTGAGAAAAGGAGATTTTGTGACACAGGAGTCTAAATGTGTTTCCATGGTTCAAGCCAATCCATGCTGGCCCAAGTTACAAGTTTAGCTGCAATTTTTGCTCCCTGCCCTATTGGGTCAATACCATGTTTTCCACACACATGGGCTCTTTCACCATCCAGATTTTTTTATTTGCTTTTGTCTCACTTAATGATTTTGGTGCTTTGTTTAGAGCAGAGGTTACAAGGATACAAGTCTAACCTCTCACATGTTGGGAGAGAAGGGTGAGTTCTGGCTGGTGTAATGCTGGGAATACCTTTGGAGGTTTGTGTCCCACTGACCTCGATCAGAGCTGAGCCCTGGCCTGAAGACACCGGCCCTCGATGGGGACCTGGACTCAGCCCAAACAGCACAGGAGGCTTTTGTGGAAACACGAGTGGATCTGGAAAGGCACCTCCCTGCCTGTCCCCAGGGCAGATCTGGAGGCTGTCCCCAGCCTGCCCTGTGACCATCTCCAGCCCAGGTCACTGCAGGACAGGCTCCCATGGAGAGCTCCTGCCATCCTGCTGCTGGGACACCTGGGGGGAAGCCTTGCAGAGGAGGCTACAGAAATCTCTGCCATTACATCTGCAGTGAGTGTTTGCCTGAACACTGGGTGAAGAATTTCTCCTCTCAGGGGATTTGTGGCACTCTGTGTTGCTATTTTCCTTGGGTTTGCAGCCTGTTCTAATTGTGGGTTTGCCCTTACAAGCTGAGGGCAAAGGCCTAGTAGAAAACTGTTTACAGTAGAAAGTAGAAAACTGCTTATAAAGTCTTCATAGAGTTCAGGGGCTATTTCAGCAAGACATTCCTGAAGAGTTCTTCACTTTGTATTGACCCCAGTCTCTATCCACTCTCCATCCTAACAGCGTGAGAGCTCGGGCTGTGCCAGCAGACCCACAGCCTTCCTGAGCTATTTAACCACCACGTACAAATTGATGTCATGCCCTCTGAGCACAGGTAAATATTAGGACAGCTCCTGGAGCCTTGCAGCTCACTGTGGACGTGGGAGCTGCTTTGGCCAAAACATTGGTTAGAATTTATTCATTTTTCAGGACAGAAATCGTTCTTGCATAGGACCCTTGCTGTTGGGAGATGTGGCATTAGGCCCTTTTCTCACAAGATCCTGTGATCTTCTCTGAAGACTCTGCCCTGGGTGAATGAGGAGGCTCGTGGGCTCTCTGCTGGCACAAGAGTGACATTTGCCCTTTCTGGAGCTGGGTGGTTGTTGGAGCTGGTTGTTTGCTCGGAGTGATTGATCACATCTGTAATGCTACCTTGTGAAACTGCCCTTTTATGTGTCAAACTGACTCACAGTGTGACCTGGGGTAGACCTAAGGAGATATTTAAGGAACAGCTGAATTTCACAGAGAACCATGCTATGTTTTTAGTTCTTTTTCTTTCTCCTGGAGCAAAAGGCCTTTTTCCCTGATGAGAACAGGACACAATGACCTGTGGGACTGAGGGGGTCCCTGGTGATGGCCTTGGATATTGGAGCTGTGTTGCTGCTTCTACACTTCACTCCTGCCTCTGTCTCACCAAGGTGAGCCTGTCTAGCTCACACCTATGTAGTTTGATGGAGAGGGTGATGGACCACTCCTGATTTTCCCTGCTTTGCTGCACCCCACTGTGTGATCTCAGGGAGGTCAGTGTGAGCCACTCCACAGCAGCACTGAAACCATGAGGCTGCAGTTGAATATGTATCCTTCAAACTGCAGGTGATTTGTCAGTAGGAATTGAGCATCTAAAATGGATCTGAGCCTGCATCTCTTTCCCCAACTGCCTTTTGGTGGTTAACTTGCACATAAACTTTGCCTTTTACCTTATGAACACACCCAGCACAGAGTGAGGTCTTTGCAATCCCACTAGGGTCTGTGGGCACTTGCTCAGTGTTGATGCTGGGGCTGTGGAACAGAGAAAACCAGTGCCTGGCTGGCTCCTGGCCTGCTGTGATTACAGAGATGGAGTTCCTGGGAGGGTGGGCTTTATCCCTTCAACACCTTCCTATCACTGCTGAAGTGATGCTCCCCTTACATGTCAACACTGGGAGCATTTCTGCTGCACACAATCCTTCTGTTGGCAACCAGTGCTGCAGTGAAAGATGATCTTTAATTAATGTACTTCATAACAAATTATCTGAAAATGGATCCGTGCTTGGAGCCAGGCTCTCCTGCAGGAGCTGTAGGGCTGCTCGTATGAGGAAGGGCTCCTCATGCACTTGCATGGCTGGGCCCTGAGCATTTGACACTGAAGGATAAAATCAGTTTCCAGATGCCCAATCTGCATTTTGGATGCTTTAGTGAAGCAAGGTCACTTCTAAGCAGGGATTAACGAGTGTCTCAGAAAGCTGGGAAGAGCCTTGGAGCCGATGAGCAATGAGCCCTGCTCTGCCCAGGGTTTGCTGTTCCTCTTGGTGCCCGTGGAAGCTGAGCCCACACACAGGGCAGAGCCCAGGCGAGGTACTGGGGGTGTTAGTGCCAGGCCTTTGAGTCCTGCTTGAGGTTGGGCTGAAGAAGACAGATGATGTGTCATTTAATGCTTGTTTGTCTGGCCCTGCTGACTACAATGAAATAATTTGCTTTACCAGGGAAGCCTGGGCAGGCCTATCCCGTGAACTTTAGGGATCTGGTTGCAGGTGGAGGATGGGAATGCAGCCCAGCCCTTCCCAAGATGTGATCCCTGGAGGAGCCACTGCTGTGTCACTGCTTCTTTAACAAACACATAACTAAGAAGTCTCCTGCAGAGGTGTAGTAACTCCATGTGACTCTTGTGGATAAAACCACAACAGCACAAGATGCCCTTGTGCAGCTCTGATGCCTTGGTGAACCCCAGGCACACGTGGCTTTAGTCAAGCACTCAGGGCCACCAGGCCCTTGCCTTTCCTTAAGCAAGTGTGTGGATGTCTGTCCATGGGAGCTGCACCAGCACATGGATCTGCATGGTGACACTTGCTGTCAGTCACTAGAAGCACCATGAGAACAGTGAGAACAGCAACTTTCTGAGTAAAAGTTGTGCAGGAAAACTGAGGGGAAGCAGTGCTTGTTTGGAATTGATCAATAATGCCTTTTTTTTTTTTCAGTGTTTCCTGAGGGAAAAAAAGTATCCAAAACTCTGCTAAAGGATATTATATTTTAGGTTGAACCAAACGTTTAGTATTATTTGGAAATACTCTTTCTAGCCTGAGATCCTGTTTGATTTGGTAGCAGAAAACCTGTCAAATAGTAAGCTGAAAATCTGGAGTTTTCAAAGGGAAGTAGAAACAAGCAACTGCTGCATGTGTTCAGGGCAGTCTTAGTTCCTGCTTAGTTCTCTGAGCTTCTCAGCAGAAAGGTTTCATAGGGATCAGGATGTGTCAGCCCTATGCCAGGTAGTGGATTTGAGCCTGCAATGGCACCAACTTTCATGATTTTTACCATAAATTTTATTACAGTTGTTTTTCAAAGCTCTGGTTCCTCATATCCTGTAATTAAGAGGGTTTCAGAATTCTTTAAAGCTGAAGGTGAATTGGCAACTTTTGTGATTGTACAGAATAGCTTAAAAACAACTAAAAAGTATTAAAAGGGAGAAAGGCAAATAGGGGAAATCCAAAATTATATTTCTTTGAAATCTCAAGATTTGCAAGGCAAACTTGTGATTTTGTGGCCTCGAACAGGACTGTTAAGTGCTTGGTGTTGGCAATGCTGTGTTTATTTTCCATTCTTGGATTTCTGCATGGATTTATACATGTTATGAAAAATACAGTATTTTATGTTATTTTTTAAAAGGAAACAGATTGCTTGGCTGGATGAACTCCAAACCAGACTGTAACATACAATAAAAATTCTATAGTGCACTGTAACAAGCTACAATAGGCTAAGATGTTACTTTACCAGCACAAAAACCAGGCACATTATGGAGAAAGAGAATTATAAGGTATATTGCTTTTGTTCATGGCCAAAAAGAGGAAGAAAAAAATATACACTGTGTGTGTAAACTGCATATTGGAATTACAGAACAAAATTTAATTAGATCTTTATAAATAAAATCCACATATGCTGATTTATGATATATTTCTTTCTCAGCCTTTGAAATGATGGCTGCCTGTGCTTTGAAAACCAGTCATTTGAAGACAGCAGGTCTGTAATTCACAAACTGGCACAACCAGAAGTTTGTGGATTTGAGTCTGGCAAATGCCAATCCCAGCATATCTGTTCCAGAGGCACAGGCTGGGATTCCCACTGGAGGAGGCAGGGGAAGTATGCTGCAAAAGCCATTTGTAACCTTTTTTTTCAAATGTGTAATTATAAAGACTAAGTCACTTGTTTTGTTCATTAAAAAACCAACACTAATGTAATACATAATTACAACCAAGGAGAATCTTTGTAGGCTCCATCTAAATGTCCCCTTCCCTAGAGGGAACTCTTCATGCTATATTAGAAAAAAATAGTACCCAAATCATGAGTGAGAACTAAAAGCAACTGGAACACAGACCTTTCTCATGTGAGACAGAGAGAGCTCAGGACTGGATCAAGCCCTAATTAAACACACATATGAGAGGCAAGATTGAGATGCCTTTGCTCACACTAATGGAGCATCAATTCTCCTCAATTGCTTTGATATACCATGAACTGCCACTTCTTTGCCCAGTACTGGCAGCAAGTTAGTCTGACCTCCAGTCCTAAAGACAGGTTTATTTAATGTCTTGTGGAGGGTTTTTTGTGTCTTATGGAGCCTTCACGTCACAGGGCCCAGCTTTCCTCTCCCAGTAAATTGGTAGAGGTTGAAGGAGACAGCTCTCCCCAAGTGGGACTGTCAGGAGATGATGGCTCTGTCCCTGTGATACTGAAAACAGACGTCAAGGCACTTTTCACTAACACATTCCATCAATGCTAGAGACTTGTCACGCAGGGAGCAAACACAGGGGGAAGCAAAGGAAGCATTTACAATTTGCTGCCTTGAAAGGAGACAAGATAAATCAATAGGAACTAAATTAGCACAGCCAGCGGCCCTCACACCTACTTTGGGAACTCTATTAAAATCCATGGCCTAGAATTTGCAGGAGGGATTATATGTGTGGAGGGTGAGTCAAGATTTTAGAGTGAGCTAATGTAAGTGACACCCACTTCTCAAACTGCCTGAAAACACTTACTGCCAGCATGTGCTGCCAAAGACAAGAGTTCTAGTAAGTATTTGCTGGCTGTCATTGGCCTCAGATAAATCCGTTGGGAGGGGAATAGTGGAGGAGTCAATCAAAAGATAACACTGAGTAAAGCTCAGTTGCATAACACAACAAGAAGTCAAATTTAACCAAAACTGAACATATGTCTGAGTACTGGGGGCACAGTCAGAAGTGTGATGGCTCAATCAGAATCTAAAGAGAGTCATATTTGAGAAAAACACACGGGAACGAGATCTGACAAATACCTCGTGTGATTGAGTTGGTTGTGTTATTGTGCTGCTCTTGGGTGACCTTTTTAATTCAACTGAAATGATATCTGTCCTGGGCGTTTGCACAACTTTATAGATTGATGACAGCATCCCACTGACATGCTGAGGTACAAGAAGACTTGCTAAAAGCGAAGTTGAGGTAAATATTTCCCTGCAGAAATCTGTCTATTGGAACAGTGAGTGCAGCGTTTGCAGGAAGCATCCAGTGTGTGTGTTCTGTGCAGCTGGTCCTCACACACATGGTGCTCTCAGACACTGGGATTGTTGGAGGAGCACAGAGCAGGCTCAAATCTCCAGGGCCACGTGTGTGTTGTGGAGTTGATCCCTGTGTGTGTGACAAATCAAGTATTGCCAAAAGTTCAGCAATTGCTACTCCCAACCTGGCTGCTGGATATCCAGGAATCCTAGACAAGCAGTTGCTTATCTCTACTTCCCTTTGAAAGTCCCAACTTTTCAGCAAATGTATAAAGTCCTCTACTTCTGCCATGAACAATTTGTATGGGAAAAAAAATAAGTATCCAGGAAAACCTGAACACATGGCAGCTCTGGGTAAAAAAAAAAACATTGTCAGCACACTTAGTCCTGGCTCCCAGACACCTTCAGGAGAATTTCTGTTTTTCCTGGTACTGACAGTAGCATGCTGGTAAAGCCCTTGGGACTTGCAGGGGAGGAAGAGCTGGATCAGGTCTGGCTACACAGCGGTGGTGTTTGCAGCTCTGCCCTTTCCCAGAGCTTCCCAAGGAAATCAGTACGTGCAGGCACTGGCTCTGCGCTGTGGAAAGGGTAGAGAGCTCAGTCATTTACCCAGCGCCTGCCAGGGGAACTGCAGGGATAAACTAGTCTGGTCCTGCACCAGTTTGGCAGCCGTTTGCAGAGGAACACAGGCTTCCTGCAGGAGCAGAAAGGCACCACTCAGCAGTTACAAGACAACTTAAAGTTGTCGAAGTAGTTACAGAGAGGGGGGTTCTGCCAGACTTGGTGGTATTCTTCAGCTGCATTTACCTTTCTGAGTGTATTGAGTCTTTCACCTGGGAGATGCTATAGAAACACAAGCCATTAATAGCATAGAATATACAGTAAGAGCTAAACAATGCAAACCACATGCAATTTAAGTGGGAAGAGAATTCTGTGCATGCTCTCTGCAATTGCCTGGGCCTTAAGCATGCAGTAAATTGCAGCAAGTAAAGGCTGTGGAGTACGGATCATAAACTTGAATTCCACTGCAAAACTGTCAGGGGAGAGACCTGACCAACATTATAAAATGTGAGAAGTGATTTTAGGAGCCTCTGTTTTGATGAGAGGGATTTCAGAATTGCTTTTCAAAGGTCGGCTGCACAGCGTTTTCAGAATATCAGGCGCCAGGATTGCTCTTCTCTTTTGTAAACCCCCTGATGTTTCTTGTGTGCTGGCACTGCACCTCGCTGGGGGAGACTTTGTTTCACAATGGGATATTTGGGCACTGCAGTAAAGGGAACTGGGAAAAACCCAGAAGGACTTTCATGCTCAGTCACAGCTTATCTTCTTCACAGCAAAAGGGAGGATTCCACATCTTTTCTTTTGCTTTTTACCTTCAATAGATTTATGGCAAACATCTTCTAAAAAGGACACAGGGAAAGAAATGTCCATCCTCCCTACGTTTTATGTCTTGCCTAGAACAACTGGGACGTAATTCACCCAGAGGTGGTTGGTTGGGCTGGCTGTGCTGGTTAAGTGCTCTGTGCATGCTGGAGGTGAGCTGTGGCTGGCAGTGCCAACCAGATCCTTGGGCACCACTCCAATGTGCTCTGTGCTGCCCTGGATTTAGCAGAACAAGAGCTAAAGCCTAAAAGATGGGCTTGTAAAGTTTCTGTAGTGGATTGCTGGTGGGAAAGCTTGTCATTGCCCAGTGGTGTGCATGGGGTAGCTGTTGAAACCAGACCATTCTGATGTGCAGAGTCTCTCTGATCCATTTTGGGGGACCTTGGGACTGCATGGGAGGTAAAGATGAGAAGGGCTGCTCAGGCAAAGCCTTTGTGGTTGTACTTAAAAATGATTGTTAGATATGTCTAATGTGGAACAGATTTGCTCTTCTCCCTGTGTGGTTTGGTGGGTTTGGGAGAGTCTCTGGTGCAGGCACTCTGCCTTGGAAGAGCAGAAAGGACCTTGCAGGGCTTCACTCAAGGCTCGGGATCCTGCAGGCCTGGACCTTCTTCCAGCTCCAGCCCATTTGTACTTCACATCTGGTTCAGTGATAACACCTGCAAGTCACTCGTGGACCAGACACTGCACAAACTGAAAGAGACTCTTTTCCCATCCCAGCAGAAAAATGCTTTTGGGGAGAGCTGGAGGGCATGGGGTGGCTGTACCAGCACCAGGGAGCACTGCAGAGGAGTCTCCTGGAGAGACACAGGGCAGAGGGCACGGGAATGGCCAGGTGAGATGCTGGCAGACAGTGGGTGCTGTGAGAAGTGCCCAGGTGCCTGGTCCTGAGCCTGGCCTTGGGCAGAGCAGGGGCAGGTGCCTGTGGGATAGAGAGGGGAGGGTGGCAGGAGCTCCACTGGCTGTGCCAGTGTGGGAAGCTTCCTGTGCTCAGCCTCTGCCTGCACCTCTCAAGCGCTGGGCTGGAAAAGCACTTCAACATGTGTTTAAAGACATATGTGGTGCCCTTGCTGAGGGAAAGGTGTTCTGAGGAACATCAGTTTCATGCCTTGTTTCACCCAGGACATAAACCATCAAAAAGAGAGGGCTAGAAAACACTGATTTAGGAAATTTTGGATTCCCAGGAATAGCTACTGACTTTTCAAATGCATCCAGCGTAGGCTTACAGGAATTAAGGCAGAAAGGAGGTGAGGTGGGAGGGCAAGGGAGGTCCCAGGAGCTCCTGTCCCCTGGGCTGCTCTGCCCGGGTGCTGCAGCAGCGTGTGAGGCACGAGAGCTGCTGTGCCCGCCGTGCCTGTGCCCCGGGCATGGCACAGCTCCAGCCTCAGAGCTTCTCCTTGGCATTGGAGCGAGGTCACTCTGCGGCTCCCTGCATCCCCACTTGTTATTAATGGCACACCTGGTGCCAAGCAGGATCTTTTCCATTCTTAATCTGTGATTAACAAGGTTGTTAAAGTCATTCTCAGCTCTGCCGAAACCGAACAAAATTTTATATGACATATGGGGTAAAGGCTCTGTTTGAAGTAGTGTTTAATCTTAGTTCTAGGATTAAATCGTATGTAAACAGTCACGTTTTATCAGCTCAGCTACAAAGTAATTTATTTGTTAGTCTAATTTTAGTAACTTGTAGGTAATTCGATATTATTTGAAAGAGGTTATATAGGAGTGAACAGATCTAATTTTCCACTGGTAGAACAAGTAAAGGAGTCCCATGGTCCTGCAAAAGGCCTTGCCTGTTATGGATAACTGCATGGATTTTAGAAAAGCTATTCCAAATGTGTGAAAAAGCAGCGTGACTGCATGTGTGGCTTTGCAGGACCAAGGCCTGCCATTGTGTTTTTTTGGCAGTGCTGTTTGACATTGCAGTACATTTTTGTAAGTGCTCGTGTTGCATCTATTTTTACTGTGTTGTGCAATTAAGACTTTTAGGACAGAGCTATAACTATTGAATGTTGTGTTGGAAGTTGCTGTTTCCCAATGGAAGAGATAAGCTGTATTTTCCTTAGAACTACAGCAGGATATAACTGTGGTATCTCTGTGGCAATTTCATGGATATTTAAAGGTGGGGAGTGATCCTTGTGAACATGATTATTAGATTAGCTTTTACTATAGGACTTGATTTCTCCTATTGGAAAAATTATTCTACACTGGAAATCTGAAAGATGTTCCCATGTGAAAGGTGATGTGCAGGATGTGAAAGTATTTCCCTTTGCACAAAGGCATTTCAACATGATTTCTGAGTGAACATGGTTATGGTTTTATTGCTGCTTGGTGCTAACAGCTGAAGTAGGTTAGAGGAGAAAAGAGGCTGAAAGTTGGATCAGCAGTGAGTGATCATACCTAAAACTGAGCTCTGGCCAGGAATATTTTACAAATCAGACTCTGCTCTCATTACAGCACCTGGGTTTTCCAGGTGATTTTTATGGGAATAGGGGACTTTCAAAGGCTCTTACTCCTGCTTCTAGATAGACCTTGTAGAGTCTAATTCCAAATGGCCTGACTGTGTGTGCCTTAGCTCCTCTTTCAAAGGGAAGCCTTACTGTGTCGTGGGGGAATTTCACCCATAAATGCCGAGCTTTTGGTTTCCTATTGGGAAATTCAGGCTGAATAAATGCCATATTAAGCTTAAAATTTCCCCCTGCTTTTCTGCCCAGCCTCTTGCATGCTCGAGTATTGGGATCCAGATCAGTATGAACTCACACTGGTAGCTGAAATTCCCCCTTAAAGGATCACAGTTGTGCAATGTAAAGTTGTAATGCCTTTATTTGGCTAAAATGGATCTAAAAATTATAGCGGCTGGCTTGAGTTCTTGGCCATACACATCCCAGTCCTTTACAGAAGCAATGTTTGCAGGAAACCTTCCCTTTTTTTTTGCAGTTCAGCTGGTTGAAGACATCTTATCATCTGCCTGACTTCCATATCTGCATTTGGTGAGGATTTGAGTTTAAAACACTTTAAAGAATCTTTGAACTCATAATCTTCCAGCACTCTTGCTGGGTTTGAGTGGTTGGGAAATCTGGACACCAGGGCTGGAAAGGCAAATATGAAAAGAATAATGTGACTCAATTGACTGTGAAATTCTTCTAGGAACAGGTGTAATTGTGATCGTAAACATTTGTGAGATATTTTACTACCAGCTTTAATCCCTGCAGAGGGGAACATTTAGGAGTAGGAGAATGAATGCGAAAGTGACTTCAAAGGCTGAGTTAAAAGATCAGGAACACAACCCTTGGGTCTGGCCAACCAGCAGCTGAGCACTGAGGGGGCTGTGGCTCTCTTTGATCCATCCTTCTGCTCCAGCTCAGTGCACCTGTGACTCCAAGAGTCCCTAATGGGGATCCTTAGGGTGCTGGTCACCCCAGCCACTGTCCTCTCCAGCAGAACCTTGAATTTTCCCATTAGTCTTGTTTCTTTAATGGGGTAACACAAACTGTGTAATAAATTGATCACAAAACCCAGAAGGGATAAAAATGAAGAGCAAAATTTTGCAGCTGGGGCGCTGTCTGTGCTGGAGAAAGTGGCACTGGGATGGGAGTAGCTCTTTGTGGAGGGGGCACAGAGAAAATAGGTGAAAAAGGTCATATTTCCTCATGCCTTGCAAAGGGCACAAAGCTTTCCTTCAGTGAACGCACAGGAAATGTAAAAGCAGGCAAGGGGCTGAGAACTGCGTAAGAAGTTTGATAGGGGTTGAAAGTCCTTCCTGTGCTCAGGGCTGATGACAGGAGCAAAATGCCATTTATGTTCCACGGGGGCTCAGGTTTGCACAGCTCCTTGCAAAGGCCTCTCTGCCGGGTGGATTTTTCCCACTGCCATTAAGGAAACACAACTCATTGGTGATTTCAAAGAGGGAAAACGAGAAGCTATAAAGACAAACATGTAGGAAGTGCTATAGAGTGATAAGGAAGCCACGATGGTAAATCAAAGCCAGAGGAGGAAGGATATGAAGGGGCACACAAGTATAAATCTTTCTGAACCGATCAAGGAGCCGGTGGGGCCTTTAGAGGGATGTGAATGGAGAGTCAGTGGTTGGAGTTGCTGAGGAGCTGAATGAATTCCTTGACTTGATAAGCAAGGGAGAGCAGCTAAAGGTCACATACTCTATGGAGGACAGGGAAACACAGTGGTTTTCTATGTGGGGAGACAGAGAAGGCATATTATTTAAAGGTTTTATGTGTGTAACCCAAGCAGACAGTTGGGAAATTAGAACTATTAACATTGACAAGTCACCAATTTTAGATTAACTGCAACCTACAATTCCTGGACTTGGTTTCTGGCCTTGGTGTTTGAGAGGTCCCTGGGAGAACAGTGGTGTCTGAGGAAGGAGACACAGAAAGCATTGTCTCCTCATTTAAGGGGAAAAAAACCCCATATAACAGCAATTAAAAAAAAATCAGGCAAGTTGCAGAGAAAATAAAGTAGATATTACCAAAGGGCAAGCAGCAGGCAGTGTTGAGAGCCATTTGGTAGACATTGAAGTGGCCCTCAATACCCAGTGGTCTCACAGTTCTGATATCTGTTCTTTAAAAAGGTTGAATGTGCATTAAAGGTAGCCCCAGCTACCACAAAGGTCTAGTTTTGGAGAGGGCTTTGAGGTGTTGCTGCAGCACAGATGGTCTCACGGAGCAATGCAGTGCCTGGGGCTGCACAGGTTACTCAGAGCAGCCTGCACACCATCTTCCCATTCCCCAGTCCCAGATAAAATGGCAAACACGTTCCAGTTTTACATTAATGATTTTTCAGACTGCCCTGTGAGTTTAAGTGCCACTAACCTACAGTATTTTACATCCACTCAGTACTACTTGTCACCGGCTGGAGCAGTGGCAGAGGACAAGTTTGTCAAACTGGTGCTTCCAGCTGCCCCAGTCCCCTGGGGTAATGCTCCCACCACACTGAGACACGGGATGCAGCAGGATGCACCTCAGATATCTTCATTATGGTCAGAACTATTGCACCGTGGGTTTCATTGAATGTCAGGGTCTGAGCCTTCTGGCAGAGCCTTTCTCCCACACCCAGTGTGAATGGTGAGATCCCATCCTGCAGATGCTGTGCTGACAGCAAGAGGACCTTTGGTTATTTTAGCTAAGACACTGTTTTCCAACCTTATTTTTAGTTTATGGAGCTCTAAACATTTAACACTGCAGGTCTGAACCCCTTTACAGCAAATCTAAGCCTATTTACTGTCTCCTTACTCATGTAAATTCTTAGGAGCTTTTCCCAGATCTATAGGAAGAGTCTGTGTGCCTGGAGGGAACACAGTTTAATGAAGCTATTGCTTCTCGGAGCCTTTTATTTTTATAAACTGCATGAAGATGGAGAGAAGCAAAGGGAGAAGGATGCAGCACTACAAGCTCTTCTCACCTTCAAGAAACTAGCAATACTCTTTATTTAGAGGAGAATTTCAATAGAGTTCCTAAGACTCATGTCCCACTAAAGGGCAGAGGCACAAGGCTCCTCTTGTGAGGTGAAGTTACCCAGGAGACAGACTGAGCAACTGAGAAATGTTGCAAGTTTTTGGAAAAGAGATTTATATATAAATGTGTTACGGGAAAAATACCTCTGGTCATACACATGGTAATTCTTCTGTCTTACTTTGTTTGCTATCTTTCTTTCTTTATTGTTTTCAAAGATTTAAAGGAATTTAATTAAAAAGGCAGTTTAACTACCCTCTTCTTTCCAGATAACAAACAGTAAAATAAAATGAAGTGAAATACTGGAGGGCCTGCTTTATACCCCTTTTAAAACCGAACACAAAAGCCAAATGAGATCATCAGGTTTATCGGGTAAGCTATTTCCAGAAAAGATGAGGAAGCTCTTCTGCCACTGTACAAGGAATAGCTGAACCTTCATCTGAAAAGTCACGGTCAGTTTTCTTCACCCATCTTTGGGAAGGATAAATCCCAACTGCAACTCAGAAGGTGACTGGGACAATGGGTGACACTCATCAGGAGTAACCAAAGGAGTGAGGATTGTTCAGCATAGGAGAGATGGAGTGAGGACACTGCTTTCTGTAGATGCTGCAAAAGGAGGGATATTGTATAAATGAAAGGAAATCTTTGGTTGGCAGAATGATTATAAACTGTCATGCAATACGCTTAAGATCAAAACAGGGCTCCCTGTCTCAGAGCAATGGGTTCTGCAAGACCTTGGATCTGGACAACCTGTACACAAAAGGGATTGCATGTGGAGCTGTGAGAGTGGAGTCTCGCTGCACTGGTCATCTCCACTCCCATATGCTCCCAGAATACCCTTAATTTCTTCCATCAGCCTGGTATTCCATAGGCAGCTGTGATCTTCCAGAGAACCAAAAGTAGGTTTTACTATTTAGCTCAACTATAATGCATCATTTAGAAAAGACCCTGCTGTGTTAGTGCTCATTCAGTAATGTGGCAGCACCCGGTGTGTGTTGCCCTGTGCCCGGTCAGCAGGTGAGTGGCACCAGCAGGTGAGTGGCAGGGCCCAGACCCCTGTGCTGCTGTGCAGGGCTGAGTCTGGCTCGGGCAAACCCTGTGCTGCCACGTTCCTAACCAGCACCCAGCACACTGGTACGGGTGCAGCCCTGCAGGGAGGAGCAGACTCTGCTTTGCTCTTGGCTGTGTATCCACTTCCCGCCTTTCTGCTGTTTTCCTCAGGAAGGTTCCAGCTGCTTGGGCTCCTCTGCTCGAGCCACGCTGCCTCCTCCCTGCACACCCTTCCCTCTGCCAAATGCATTTTGAGGCTTCAGCTGTAGGAATCTGGGGGTGCCAGCACCATGAACCCTCAGAGGGAACCCTGGCCCTACATCCTCTGATGGAGTTCTCTCAGAGTTGTCTTGGTGCTTGATCTGGGAACTGCGACACAGGTGTGTAATGGCCAGCAGTGACACGTTACGGAACAACAGGACATCCATTGTCTCCACTGGAGGTGGCAGCCTGGCTTTTCTCCTGGTGCCCGCAGCTTTCTCCAGCGTGTGTTGCCGTGCCTTCCCTGCCAGCAGCTGCCTCTGGGAGCCCTCCCACTGCTGTGGGAGCACTTGTGTGGCTGCAGGTCATCCCACCTAGTACCAATAGCTGCACAGGAAGCCTGGAAATGGGAACGCATGGAGGGAAGAGGCACGTAGGGCTTCTTTATTCTGTGTCAGCACTGAGAGCTGTCGGTGTGTCGGAGCAGGGCTGTGCCGGGCACTGCTGGGTCTCCCCGCCCACCCCTCTGGGCAGGAGGCAGGGAGCACAGCCCGGGTGTCAGATGTCTGTCAGCCTCTGACCAGCGACAAGGTCTCCATCTAAATCAGCAAGAGCTCTCCAGACTTCGGACCATGGCGGGTGGGTATTTTTAGAAGCCAATCAATCAGTGGTGACTGTTCAAGTTCAGACAAGTCAAACACAGCCTGCAAAGTTACACAGAAGCACTGTGTGTCCTGCAAGGGTTGGTGAGCCTGCTTATCCAACAAGCTGTGCCAAATTCATGAGCTACCAGAGCAGAGTTCTTTTTAGGGAGATAGCTATAAGAAGTGTAAACAGATTGTGGATTGTAAAACACACACTTTTTTTAATTGAAGCAATAAATTACACTATGGACTTCCAAAGAAACCTTCTTTCAAGGTGCTAAAATTGTTTTCCAAAACTGAACACAGCCTTAGGCTGAGGCTTTTTCATCTTGGCCTGATTTGCAGATGAGGAAATTGAGGCACAGAAGCATTTAGGGGCTACCAAGGTCCCACAGAATCTCTGAAGAATCCAGCTTGTCTCCAGGGACGTAGTGCTGTGCAACAGGGCTGGAAGAAGAAAACAACCACCTGTGCCCTGGCATTTCCCTTCACAGTCTGATTAGCTGAAACAGCAGTGTTGGGATTAGATCGGCCTTGGGCTCCAAGTAGCAGAGGCAAGAGGGTGATGTTTTGGGGGTTCTGCCATAAGGCAGCAACATCTGAAGCCCTTATAGATCCTTCCTCAAAGAACACGAGCAGGAGTTCACTAACACTGAGCACAAGAAAGAGCTGATCCTTGCAGGATCCTCCAGATGCTATTCTGGTGTGTGTGTATGAAATAAAATAATAAAAATGAATCATCTCCATGAAAAACGTCGACACAGTCTGGACCCAGACTGAACCTCTAACACCAGACACCAACCCAGCTTAGAAAATGCTGGTGTTCTGATTTCCAAAACCTCAGTTAATGCAGCTGGAAAACGGGCCTGATGTTTTCTGTTGTCATCGACCATAGAGAAAAGAACCTGTGGCTCCTCTGTGCTGCTTCTTGTCCTTCCCTCCATCACCGCAAGGCTCTGGAGCTCCATGCTGGAGTCTTTGCACAGCTGCACAAAATGTAGTGCACAATCTGATTCTCAAATTGGCTGAACTCGTATGTTCAATGCCAGCTGGAGTTTTGCTGATGCATCAGAAATATATTTTTAGGAAGGTTTCTCTATAATTATTACATTATTGCTACTGCTGGGTTGCTCAGAGTATAGTAAACAATTGCTATGCTTGTTAGAGGTCATGAATACAGACAAACATTCCTCCCTGTGAGGTCTGCTGTTAAATAATAACTTGTCGTTTCATGGTGTAGGAGGAGAGAATGCCCTCGAAGGGACATGCTGACATTGCTCAAGCCAGTGATCCAGCTCCTGTAATTGACACCACTTTCTCAGAGCTGCCTGGAACAGGAACAATGGATGTGCCCAGGGACAGTTCTCACCCCTCTGCAGCTCCTCTTGTGCCTGGATCCTCTCGCTGTTTCCTCTGTGGCCCATTTTGCAGCAGCACTCAGGTAACCTCATCACCTGGAATTTGGGCCTCAGGATGACGGGCAGGTGAGTGAGGAAAGCTGTGAACATAACAACTGTGCAGGGTTCAGCTCCAGCAGGAGTGACAAGAGAAGATGTTCAGGCACATTGAGATTATTAAGGAGTAATTTCATGATCAGCAGGTCTAATGATCAGTGTTCACGTCTGTGGCATCTCTGCTGTCTGATGGAGGGAGCACTTACCACTGCCTTTCCCTGAGGGAATACTAATGGTGTCTGTATCCTCCATCTGTCATCTCCAGTGCATCTCTGGGAGCTTCAGAGCTCTGAGAGATCCTCTTCTCTGTCACATTGAAATTGTCTGACACATTCAAGAACTACTCACACACACAGACACACAGTGATTACATGAAAAGCTTTGTTTCCTTAGGAATTCCAGGCTTTACAACAATCATGGTCACCCAAACCTAATGTGCAGTTGTGATTTTCATGATGCAGAAGAAATGTGAGGATACAGCCATGGCTCAGATCAGTTAATAAAATGGGTAAATTAAAGATCCCAGGGCCTTAGGAGTCCTATCTCAAGGCCAAACAGAAATCAAGAAATCTGAGCTGCAAAAGCTAGAGCTCTGAGCACCAGCCTGGGGAGGTGACAGACATGTCACTTGTGACATCTCTCAGTCCCTCCCTGTGGTGGTGGTGGGGATCTGCCCTTCAAAAGAAAATGATGGAAAAACATGGCAAGTGTAAGAACTCAGTCTGGAAGGAGCTCAGCAGGGATGTGTAGGAGCTGTTTGCAGCATTTCAAAGCCTTTTTAGAGCCACTTGCTGGAGGGAAAAAGGAGATGACATCTTCCATGTTGCTGCATGCAGCAACTCTTGGTAGACACCACTAAAAGCACAGCCAGAATGCATGTGGTTGGTCAAAGACAGTCCAAACTGGGCTTTAACTGTTGTCTGACTTAACTGGGGACTCATCCCTAGGGAACAAGTCTTGCTCCCCAGCAGAACTGGCAGCAAAGCCCTTGGGCATCCCCTCCCAGAGCCCTGTGATGAGCCCAGGTGCTGCACAGCTAAGGCATGAAGGCATGAAGGGTTTAGGGTGACACAGTTAAAAATTCACAGATCACTTGTGCGAAATGGGCCTCGAGGTTTGCAAAGGACTGCAGAGGTGGAGGAGCATCTTCTGCAGAAGCAGCCATGAACAAGCAGTGCAAGAGCTGAAGTGCATCAAATGAACCACAGCAGTGTATGAAGGTGTGTTGTGAGGTGAATTAGGATTTGAAAATGATTCATTAAGGTCGACATCTGTGACAATGGTCAGTATTTGCAGCCTGGGAGGCTGACTCAGGTTCCAGCCGCTGCCACTGGAGTGGTGACATCTCTGTTGCCAGTGTCTGTTCCCTGTGCATGCTTCTCTGCACCTGCTGTGATTCCTGGGGTTGGTGACATGCACATGATCTGGAGGGAAGAGCACTTTAGATGCACAGTGGAACACAGACTTCTCTTTAATGATGCTTTATGTAGATTGGAAGGAGATGTAGCTGAGGACAGACACTTGTTGCCTCTGGGGAGATTGCATTGAAGCAAAAGTCTGACGGAACCTTCAGTTTTGGGAGCTCAGTACTTCTGAATTGCCAGCTTGCATGAGAGTGAAATATCTGCCCCCACTTCTGACCTCAGCAGCCACCCTGGCACTGGAGGAAGGAACCAACCTTGGATACAGATCTGACACTTTCCGGACATGTGGTGACCACTGGGCCCTCCACCCCTCCAAACAGCACAACACTCTCTGTATTCATGGAGAAGAGGATGATTGAGGGAGGGAATGGCAGCCTCCATAGTCAGCCCTTTTGCTTTTTTAGGTTTGCATTGCAAACTCCATGTTGTTTTAATGTAGTTCCTTGTATTTAATGCATTTTTATTGCTTTCTCTAATAACACCAACTGAGCAGTAAGAGCCAAATTAAACAAGCTGTGCCAATAAGCCAAATATTCATTTCAACCAGTAAAGGGGATACCTCTTACCCCTACTCCAGCTTAGACATATAAATGAAGGACCTCACTGCTGACAGGTGAGAACAAAGCAAAGGGCTGCTGGTGCAGGGCTGGGCTGGGCAGTGTTCCTGGCAGTGCTGAGCCTGCCCTGGGCTCCCTCTCCACATGTGCTGGTCTTACTACTCTGGGTCTTGAGGTGGAAGTTGGACAAGGTAAAGGCTGGTTGTTCTCAAGGTCATAATGTGGCACCTGGTCTCTTGGGCTTTATCAAGTTAGGTCTTGTTTTCCTGTGGCTGTAAGCACCCCTCTGACTTCAGTGGGAGCTGAAGTTCATGTTCTGAGTCACTGAAAGCCTTTCCTTGCAATTAAAAAACAACTCCAAACCTCCTCCCCTGGTGCTGATCGGTGGTGTGGTGTTGACGTAAGTTTACTGGAGTTCCACTTAGAGCAGCTGGATAGCTGGCATTTTCATAGGACCTTTTCCTAATTTCCTCTGTCTTTTGCACAATATTCCTGAAGTTTTTTTCCCTGTTTGCTTTTCCCCAACAAGTCCCAGCCTTCATCTCTGTCCTCATAGTGCTGCTGCTTCCTGTTGTTCTCTGTGATCTCCCTTGTTCCATCTTTCTTCTCTTCTCTGGTTTCCTCCCTTTCATTTTAGCCCTTTTTTGTTCACACTGGCTCAGCCCATCCTCCCAAAGGGGAAGCATATCTGTTTCATTCCCCTGTCTCTGTTTCCCTCCCAGCCCCACAGCTGCTCCCTCTCTTTCCCGTTCCTTCAGGCCCCTCTCCTGCTCACAGCACCATCCATTGCCTTCTCTTTTTCCCCTCCTGTCCACCCCCTTTCCTCCATCACTGGAGGTCAACAACAGCAAAACCAGAAAATGAACCAGGAGGGGGACATTACAGTCAAGAATGATTGTGCCTATGAGATGCCAAGTATTGTCTCACCAGCATTAGTCCAGGCTGCTTTCATCTGGCTGGGCAAGCTGAACCCACCAGGCTCAGGAACTGACACAGTTTTTGATGTTTCATTCCACACAATCTGTCATTACACCTGAGAAATTCCAGCCTTTCACTCTGCCCAAGCCTGAAAGCCCTAAGCTCTGCAGTGGGGATGAGGTGGATTGTACACTTCATTTCCAGCTTCCTTTTCCCCCCATGAGCTGCACTTTGCCAGTTAAGCACCAGTATCTCATCTGTAGCTGCCGATGCCTGTGCTTTGGCCCATGTAATTATGTGTTTTCTAGTTCTGCTCAGTCACAAGTAATCACGGAGCTGCAACCTCAGCTGGGACAGAAAATGATCTAACAAGTTGGCTCGTGTGTGATTACAGAAGATACATTCTGCCACCGATTTGTTCTGCCAGCGTTGTGTGCTCCTGAGTGGAAGGCCCTGGGGGAACAGATGAACAGGGAGGGTGTCTGGTCTGTGGCACAGGTCTGTCTGCCTGGGGGGAATCAAACCTACAGCTGAGAGGGGCAAAGAGCTTTTCACTCGAGAGGGAATTGTGTCTGTCTGCCTCAGAATCCATGTGACCTGCCCCAGGCTTCTCTTTCTGGATTATGGGAATGACCAAGTCTGGAAGGGAAACCTGATCTGTCAGCAGGTGAGCAAAAACCTAATACAGCCCACAGCTACCCCATGTGCAGCCCAGAAAGTGGACTGAGACCCCAGAGTTGCTTTTTTCACTGGCTCCCCAGCTGCAATTGCATCTCCTGCCCCTTCCCCCTCGCCTCTCCCTGTAATCCCTGGTTTAGGCTTTGCCTTGTGCAGCAACAAAGAAAATGTCATCAGAACCCTCCTTACACTGCTGCAGCGGGAGGCTGCGATAGCTGCAGTCACGGCTGGGGAATGAGCCGAGCAGTGCCGAGCTGTCTGTGCCATTATTGTTCTCTGCCGCGAGCTGGAAGCAACTGAGAGAACTCACAGTCCTTCTGGAATGACCCCCCCGGGATCTGAGCGAACCTTCGGTGTTGTGGGGGGTGCACAATAGTCAGGACTGACGACTTGTGTGAAGATAAGGACAGAATCCCTCACCTAAAGTCAGTGTCAACAGCCAGTACGATCATAGTGATCGACATTTAAACTCTGTTTTAAAAAAACCCAGAAATGAAGGAGGGGAATATGTGACCTTCGAGGGCCAGTGCAGGGTGTGCAGAAAGGGAAAGCACTGCGGTGATTGCCCCCCGCTCAGACCCTCGTGCGGGCAGTGAAACGACTCCTTAGAGGGCTCTTCTTGTCACGGTTTGGGACAGTGAGAGGATGTTTCCTCTGTGAGTACAATCTGCTCTCACAGGTTCCCTGTCTCCAAACCCAATTCAGAGCAGTCTGGGACCTCAGTGTGTAGCAAAAGCCACAGGTGACGACTCTGAAAGGCCCATCAGCATTTTCAGAGGGGGGTACATACAGAAGTGAGATCAAGGAAAACTCGAAGAGCACTATCAGGGCTGTTACCCCATGCTAATGTAGATGATGGAATTACAAAGTTATGCCATGCAAACTGTCCATTTCTGAACATGTAACATCCCTCTGCCAGGCTTCATGGCCCATGAAAATGCCCACTCTGCTCATAGTATTTGTTTCAGCTTTTGATAAATCATGTTACAGCCTGTTGAACATTTTAAAGTGTTTCTCGCTAATGGATTTTCACAATGTGGTTTAAGGAATGTTGTTATTAATAAACGTAACTGCACTGAATAGTAATTTGATAAAGATGAAAGAGAATAGATTCCACTTCCATTTCAGCTTTTGCTAGGAATTTTCGCTCCTTCAGAATATATTGAATTTAATCTTGACTACTTTTTATTAAAACAGGGCTATTATATTCTGGTTCTGTAAAGGGAATATGAGTGGGGTTGGACCAGTTGTGAAGTCCCCTATGGTGGTGAAAACCCAGTTCTTCTCAGCACATCAGAGAGGTTTCCTTGCTGTGAGAGAAAACAAGACTGGCCAGGTATCCCATACAGCACTAGTGGAAAAGTGTAAAGGCAGTTTGAGACTCACGCAGGGTTTTTTTGAAAGATGATTAATCAATCTTAGTATTGATAGAAACACGAAAAGGAAATAATTTGTCCATGCCTGATAGCCAATTTTTTGCTAATGGGCTGCTCTCCATTGCGCTTTCCTTGCAATGGCTGAAGTGCTTCGTTGTGTATAAATTAATTAGGAACTTGCATCTCAGTACTGAACAGTGAGTGACTGGCTCCAGTGAAACAGGAAATGTGGAATGTCTAAAGGCTGGTATCTGCCACAAAAATGGCTCTGTAAACACTTGTGGCACACAATAATGGGAAGTACTGTGAGTTATGTTGGGAGTGCATCATAAAATTACCATAGGGCTAAACGAGGGCAATTGTGAGGAGGAATGTTAGCAGAAAAAATGGGAAATGTTCTTTTCTGAGAAGAGAGCTTTGCTTTACTAGGATTTGTTCCATGCAGAGACTGATGTCTTCAGCATAGGGGACAGGTATTAGAATTTGTTTGCACAACTAGCAGAAAGATGGGTGTCTTGACAAATAAGAAGAAAAATATTTTCTTTTTCTGGATTGAGCTTGCAGTTAAAGATGTGTCACATCCACATGCAGAACCAGAAAGGAGCAAAGGCAGTGTGAAGCTAAAGTGGGCTGAGACAAGGACTTTGTTCCTGGCTTTCTGTTGCCTGCGATGTGACATTGTACAGCTCCTCTTTTCTGTGGCTCTTCCACAGCTCCCACCCTCTGTGTATTTTCTTTGTTAGCTCTTTTCAAGAGCAGAGAATTTCTCATCCCCTGTGTTAGTGCTGTGTGTAACTGCTGCAGATGCTATGGTGATATCATCGAGACTAATAGCTCGTCTGCCACCCAGCTCATTCCCTCAGCTCATTCTTTTGCCAGGCTGCGCATCCTTGTGAATAGGCAGTAAGAGATTGCTCTAAAAGCAGTAATATGGATCTGCCTCTTATAAATCAGGGGCAGGTTCAATGAAATTCAGCAGGAATAAAATGGAAACTTCTTATAGAGGAACTGAGACGTTCTGTACAAAATACACAACAGCACTTACAGTAAAGTTTATAGTTCAAGACAAGAAAATGGTGTGAGATTTTGGCTGCACCTTGCACTAGACTTCTCCCTGGGGGTGACTGCTCCACATTATAATCATTCCGTTTTTCTGGACTACTTTCCTTGCAGAGCAGACCATAAATAATCATTATTGGTATTGCAAGGAGGCAGTGAGTTCCTGAACAACCATGACTGAATTCTTAATTTGTCAGTTACTGATACAATGCATTTGTTTTTCTAATTATTTTAATATATGCTTTATATGCAAAGGAAAGAATACAAAATTACTTAGAGTTTTGGGTTGGGATTTTTTCCTAGATTCCTGGAGTAACTAGAGGACAGCTGGACAGCCTACCTGTGGCTGTCTGTGTGTTTGTAATTCCTGGGTCCGGATGGTGACTTTCAGGGGTGTTCCATGTGTACAGTTTAGCAATGTCAGCCCTTAGCCCCCAGCTACTCTGCAGACGATACCAATATGTTACCAGCATCCCATGGGGAACATCTGATTACTGAAGGAGGATTCTCAGCAATGAAAATGCAGTTTTATCCTTCTCAAAGTGCCCCTTGCCAAAGTCAGCCAGGCATCCAGAAGCACTTACTCTGAGTGATGCATCGTTAATATTCCGCTAACTCACTAAGTCTGAGAGGCAGACACAGGCTTTCCTGGGATTTCAGCTTCTATCATGTCCAAGAGTTGCTGCCTCCATTTCTTTGGCCCAGCCACGCCTTCATGGACATCCAGGCCTCATAGCTCTAATTTTACTGAAGTCAATGGATCTAAAAAATCAGGTATTGCTGTAGGAGATGAATCAGGCCACTGTGGTCACTGTCGTGTAGGTCTTGAGAGCAGGATGCTTCCATGACTTTGTTCTCAGGGGTTGAGCTCAGTCACTGTGCCATAATAGGCAGCACAGCTCCCTGACCTGGGATGCTGAGTGCTGATGGGTGGCCTAAAACATAGTTGTGGCCAGAGCAAACTTATTTCCTCTTGCAGATCCAGTCTGGAGAGCTCCTGATGCAGTCCTGCTCTCCTGCTCTGCCTCTCCCCAAAGGAATGCAGGTCTTGACCACACACACTGTCCATACAGGACCTCTGCCTCGAACTTCGTGCCTCAGGCTTCAGCCTTGTGAGCCCTTAGATGGCCCTTCTGCAGCTGCCTCAGGCCACACACAGTGACAGGTCTCTGCTGGAGGTGAGTGGCACAGATCTGTGAATACCTCTCCTCTGCAGACAGGTGAGCACAATGCACTGAGCACTTGGGCTTAGCACTCCCTTGGGCAGCACGTGTGTGCAGCTGGCCTGGTCTCAGGAGGCAGCAGGGACCTGCAGCCCCTCCTCAGCTCCCTCACACAGCGTGAGCAGCCCTGTCCTGAAGTGCTGGAAGGGCCGTGGTCACTGTGGGACAGGGACGGCTGTAGTTGTCACTTGGTGTCACTGATAGGTGATGTACTAAAGTCTGGGATTGCCAAAGAGTCAGACCCACCACAAACTGAATATAGAGTTGTGGGATGTTGGTGTCTCCTTGCCCTGAGCAATCCCAGCTGGAAAGGCTTTGCAGGATGAATGGAAATGTGGCCCCTGGACTTGTTACTGTTACTAAAAGCCTCAGGCATCCAGCTCTGGCCTGTTTGGCCAGTTGCTCTGTGCTTCTGAGGATGCTCTGCTCCTTTTCACTAGAAAGCAAAAGCAATTTTGTGCCCGACAGGCAATAGATTTTTCTCTTGTTTTCTGTTGGTTTCCTCCACTGCCTTGCCCTGCAAAGGGGGAGCAAAGTGATGGTGCAGCCTGTGGGTTTAACTGGACACCATCCCTTTAATGTGGAGTTGTATTTTTCTCTCAAGGCCAAAAATAAATGCTACTGAAGGACTGAACAGACGTGAAATGAAGGCTTGGACACTTGGAAGACAAGACTGCTTTGTGTTTCCCAAAGCAAAGAGCCTGTTCACAAGGAGGTTACTTTTTTAGACAAACACGAGTCCTATGACTCTGCCAAGGTCAGTAGGTGCCCAGCAGAGCAATGGGCATTCAAGCAGAAATGCTTTGGGAGAGGGACACATTTTTTTCTCACTCCAGAGTATTTTCAAGTATATTAATGGAGAGTAGAGGAAAGGAGAGAAATTTGCTTTGCTCTGTCATTTCATCTCTTTCTACAGGGTTTGAACAGTGGAAGAGCTTCCATCTATTTAGGATGGCAGCATGACCCTGGCACTGTGGTAGTGTCACTCTTACGCTGTTTTGGGAAGTTGAGGCTGTGCTGCTACTGTTCTAAAGCTGAGAAAGCAGGTAAAGAAAGGATGTGTCATGGGCAGGATCCCAGAACAAATCTCAAGGGAGTGGGGAAAGTCAGTGGCTGGGTGGGTGCCCCACTTCTGAGCTTCAAATCCCACTTTGAAGTACAGATCCCCCCCATGACAGTGATTTTTAAAGGTGCTTAGGTGACAAGTACATTTTTGCAAAGGATTCGGAGAACTTGGCTCCTCTTTTCTAACATTGTCCTGTACAGCCAGTCTCAGCTAAGCCTGTCCTGGCTGTGTGTCTGGGATAGGTCAGTCTGCAGCCTGGATGTGCTTTGCTTTCTTCAAGAACTAGACAGAATTCAAAGCAAATAGCTTGGCACAGGCCCTTTGTTTTCAGGTGAGCCAGGTTCGACTGCTGCAGTGATCTCAGTGGGGTTAGGAGGCTTCGTACTTCACCTCAGGCACTTAACTAATTCCTCCTACAGTGCAGTATCTTCTGAAGTGTGATCTTCAGGCTCTTTATGTCTCAGTTGTCCATAAATGAAAATGCTAGTTACTCTTGAGGAGGGTTACAGTGTTTCACACACAAAAGAAAGGCAAGTGAAAGTCTTCCACTGTCTCTAAAGCACCGAGCTCTGAGTCATCCAGAGCCTCTGAAGACTCTGGTTAAGAAACAGGAGCTTTCAAAGGCCTCATTAGGGCTGAATCTCCAGCACTGCCTGTAGTCACACACCAAACATTCACCTCAAAAAGGACAAGTGCTGAGAAATTAAGGGAACTAATGAGTGGAATCTACTGCACTGAAGAACTGAGGAGTTGAGTGTGATGGAAACTGGATTCCAAAACTAGCTGGAACATGCAGTAGGATGAACCCTGGAGGGAAACACTGCAAAGCCAGTGGGATAAATAACCAGCCCCAAACAACATGCAGAGTTAGCTGAGAGCAGGCAAGGGATGGGCAGAAGGTGTGGGCAGCAATGGGGTGTTCAATTCACGTGCAGCCAAGGACTGAAATCAGGAACCCTGCAGGGAACAACCCCCTGCTCTTTGCTGGAGCCCATCACCCTGACACAAGGCTGACTGAACTGCTTATGCAGCAGGTCCTGAAGAGCCACTGTGCCGGTGACATGTTCACTGCAGCAGTTCTGGACCTGCTTTATGAGCTGCTCTGTCATCTTTGCCACAAGGGTGGCATTGGAGAAGAGTGCTGGGGCAGGACTGGAGGCACTATTTGCCTCAGTCATCCCATTTTAATTTGCTGAGGTCAGAAAATGTAGGGGTAGAATGATAAGTGTCAGAAGTAAAGATGTGAATCAGGCTTTGGAAAGGAAATTAAACAGATGGCAGAAGGTTTCAGCTTGATAAATATAGAAGAGGAAGAGAGGAGAAATGTGGTCATTGTGTAGTGAGAATGAGGTTGGGATTAGACCAGTCTACATATGGACCAAAATGAATTAAAACCACTTTACCTACATTTTCAGTAAAGATGATCATATTGAACAGTGGGGCAAAGACAGGATTTCTAGTAGGAACATACTTAAAGGAATGAAAATTATCACATGTAAGACGGAAGGAAAAGCTTAAAGAATTCCATGTGCTCAGATCAAGGTGCACTGGCAGATTTCCACCCCAGGATTTGGAAAGAACTGGCACATTAAAGGAGCTCAGCTTAACCTCATATTTCTCTTTGATGACTGATTTTTTTTTTTCCTAGACAAATGAAATACAGGTGATTTACTCTATCCAGACTTGAGTCAAGAATCTGATATTACACCACATGGGAAATTACTAGTTGAAGTTGAGAAGATGGGGATTAGTGTGGATGGCAAATGCAGAACTGCTGAGGCAAAAGACAGGGAGCTCTGTGGGAAGGAGAAACTCCAGACAGAGGCAGTTAGTGAGTGGAACTCCTCAAGGATCAGTCTTCCTTTTTCTGTTAATGACTCTGGCACAGCTCTAGGAATGTCATAAAGAAATTTGCTGAGGACACCGGCTTTGCTAATACAGAGAAGGATCAGAACATCAACTGAATGACAGAATTTGAGAAAGAATAGACAAAGCATAAAGACCTGCAGTTAAAAATTAATTAACTAGAAGATCACATTACTCACTTGAGAATGACAGAAGCAGGGTGGTGGAAAAAAAACATTCTGAGAATTACTTGCTCTGAGGGATAACTGTGAGCCACTGATCTGATATGGGAAGGCAAACACAGTCCTAGAAAATACAGGTTCACTCATGTTCAGGGAAGATTAGCAGGTACAGAGAAGGGCACTGAGGATGATCAGAGGGTTTAGAACAAGAGGAGACTAGAAGAGCTTCATTTGTTTAGCTTCTCAAAACAAAGACTTGAGCAGATAGGATTGTTTTCAGTAAATACATCTGATAGGTAAAGATCAGAGAAAAAAGAGAGTTGTTTAAACTAAATTACGATACTGGCACAAGAACAAATGATGTTAGGGCTGGAAATTTAAAATGAAGTGTTGGAATAGCCTGCCAAAAAGTGTGATGTGATGTAATTGATTGTGATAGTGGGAGACTGGATCTGTAATCCAGAGCACTGTGTTCCTAGAAACGTGCAGCAGACAGGATTTTGGCAAAGTGGGCACTGGCCTCTAACAAGGAGGAGGAGCCTTGCACTGCCTGTGTGAGCAGAGAAAACCTAACTGGCCAGTCATCAGCTTTGGAAATGGGGGGGGAAAAAAAGGTTTTTATTTCAACAGCTAAAGCGAGGTCCTTCCCTCCTCCTCTCTTATGGGAACTGGCAAACTCAGCTCTTTAATGGTACAAGCTCATCTCAGCTTTGCCTATAAATAGATAAATGAGATTCCTCCTGTCCCAGTGAGTAATTCTGACATCCTCCTGCTGCCTCGCAGAGAGCTGAGTCACAGGCACTCTGCACTCCAGTCCCTGCATTACTTACATGGTCTCAAAGGAAAGTTTAACACATCCAATGAATCATCAGGGATTGGATCATGTTTAAAGTTATTCCATTGGCATTTCCCTTCTATTGTAGCAAGTCTGCCAACACCTAAAACTTTAGCTAATCTGGACTCAAAATGCATTGAGGAAATAGCATGTTGACATACACAGCTCCTAATAAAAAGGATAAAAAAGGTCCTTTTAAATTTGCATCAATAAACAAGTGACTCTTAGTGGATTCTTCTAGTGCTTTGGGCCTTCTAATTTTGTCAGACTCTTCCTTGTTTTGTAGCTGCTTATTCAAAGGAATTCAAAGTTTGAAATGTTTAATATTCAGTCGTTAGGCCCCTAATTTAATCTGCTGCAGGTTTCCTGCCAAAATATTATTTGCACTGAGACGAAGCTTGCAGCCCCATGCTCTTTCTCTCACAGAGACACACACATTCCTGCTCTTACCCCTGACAAAAATAAAATGCCTGCAAAGCAGAGACAAAACCAGAGCAGAGACAAAACCAGAGCAGTGTTAAGTACAGAACACTGGGCAGTGAATGCTGCTGTACAAGAGGTTCCTGAGGCAGCATCTCCTGATGGGGCATTGTCACCTTGCCTTGTCCCAGGTGGTACAGTGTGGTCTCATCAGCTTAGAAACAACACAGCCTTTGAAATCAGAGCATGTCTCTCTCTCCCTCAGAAAACATCTGGAAGAGTGGAAAATTCTCCAGCAGAATTTGGGGGCTGTGAAACAAATACAGAAATATTTCTCTCTGTTGGTTTTCTGGCTTGCCTTTCGTATCTTCAAACTCATTGGGACATTTCACTCATTATTACCAGACTCTTGGTTTCAGTGAGCAAGAAATGCTAACATTTGCTGTTTTGCTGCTGTGGTTTGGTATTAGACCTAAAACCTGGTTTGTTCTTTTGATAACCCTAGGAAATCTGTGTCTTAAATAACATTTTTCTAGTACCTTTTCATCAAGCAGTTCTCTGCTTGTGCATAGATTGTTAACAAGTGTTTGTTCAACACATTCCAGCGTGAGCTGCAGTCACTCCATGAGATGCTTCTGCTGCGAGGCTTGTTGTGTTATTTATCAGCCCAGCACAGCCTTCACTGCCAGTTTGCTGCCAGCTGTTAACTATACAATAGCACTGGGAACAAAATCAGTTCTGGCTCTGCCAGCAGAACTGGACACAATTCAGCTACCTGTTGACAAATGATGATTTGTTTACCAGCATAAACTACAGTATTTTTGTAGCTGACAGTTTTCACCCTCCTCTGCAGCTGAAAGAAATCTGAGGAATTCCCAGAAGTTCCTCTCTCATGTCCTTTTCAAGTTTTCTTACAGCGGTGCCTTGTCTTGTTGTCTGTGTGCAGGAAAAGCCATCTTTAATGGGCAAATCAGTGGTATCAGCTAAAACAGAGTGGCTGCATCCCTTGTGTCATTTCTTGGTTGGGCTCCACCCTGCAGCAGCAAATCCCACTGGACAGGGCCACAGGGATGCTCCAGGACAGAGGCCTGAAAACCAGCCCGTGTTTCTGTAAAGCATTAATCCCCTGTGCAGGGCTGGGCAGTGGCAATGGGGTGAGGGTGCATAGAAACACACACGTGTTTTCTATCTCAGCTTTGTTTCAGCTGAATCTTTCCCACTAACGAATCCTCCTTTAACACCTTGTACTCATTTACTGCGGGGCTGTTTAGCAGCACAAATCAATTAAGTGCTGCAGAAGCCCACTGAGACAGACAGTTTGCTATCCCTGGTTCAGCCAGGGTGGGAGGCAGGCAGAGGTTAAGCCTGTGCTTTTTGCCACCCAGGGAGTGAGGGTGGAGCAGCCCCCAGCTCACCTCCTGGGTGGGGTCCAGCCCTCCCCAGAACCCTCACAGCCCTCCCCACTCGCAGCTGCTCCTGGAGCTCCCAGGGCCCTGGGGAGCTTCTCCTATGGCATCAGATAATCTGGAAGCTGGACAGTGCCAGCCCTGCTGCTGAGACTGGCTGGGGGCCCTCACTCCTGGGGCTGGGCAGGTCCTGAGGTGCCCGGCTGTGTCCTGTAACAGGGCAGGGGAGAGTCAGGGCCGCCGAGCTCATCTCCATGTGTCCCGTGGGATTCTCTGTCAGGAGAAAGCCACTACTCAGTGGCTCAGCTGCCACTGCCCAGAGGGACATGCAGGGGTTTAGGAAGTAGCACGGTGACAAAATGTGAACAAGAATAGAGTCAGAAAAAATGAGAGACTTTAAAATAATCATTTGGTTGGTCTTGTTCCAGCTGGAGCACCAGCTCAGTGTGCCAGGGAGGGCTCACGGGAGCCCTGTGGGAACGCTGGGTGCAGGGATGCAGCACTGCTCCTGGTTTTGTTGGGTTAGAGCTACTTACACACAGCACACGCTGCAGAAATAGGAAATAACAACTCCAACCACATGACATAACTGATCCACACCATGAGGGAACATAAAGCCCAACCAACCAGTTCCTGCTCGCGCCCTTAAACTGTGCTCGGCCCAGCAGCACGTCATGGGTGTCTCAGGAGGGCCAGATTCTGGAGGACATGTCCTCAGCTCACAGAGAGACCATTAATCAAGAGTGTACCTTCATCCCGGACTATTTTAATCGCTGTTGAAATACACACGCAGTTCCCACTCCTAAAAATGGTATTTGACTCCAATGCACATGATTTCCTTTGGCTTCCTTCCCCCAATTAAGAGCAAGCTGTAATTACTTGGAAGTCCACATGTCAGGGTCCACAAATTTATTTCTCATCTATCATGGCACAAAAAACTTGGTAAACACAGCATAAGATCTGTGATGCCAGACACAAATATCAGAATGTTCTGTGACTGGGATGTGGCTGCTGTGCCAACAGACTGGTGTGCAAAACCTGTCCTGTGTAATGGCACACGGGAAATGTCACTGGGCCTACTGGATCATTGGTCATTTTCTGTTCTACTTTATTATATAATCATTGAAAATGTCTCTTGTATATGCTGTAATTAGTCTGTTGTGGGAGAAGTGAATGAATCATCAGAAGTGGATGAACTAGGAGTATATTTGTAGGTAGACTGTACAAATCAGTATGTCTTCAATTTTTCCTTTAAGAATGCTGAGGAAAAGTCACAGGAAGTTCAAGGAGAAAACAAACTGCTCCTCCACAGATTCAGGAGCACAGTGAATCCATGTACTGCTGAGTTTCTCTCATGAGGCAGATGAGCAGCCTGAGGAGGCTGGGAGTGTGCAGAGGAAACTTCATTGTCTTCCCTCAATTGTAGACTAATAAATAAATGTATCATGCCATGGGCTTACTGGTACCCTAATTTGCAAACTGAGTTGCTAGGACTCTGAATTTCTCTGCATTTTTTGTCTATGAACATTCAGTCTGAGTTTACAGACATTAAAATAAGTGAAGTTTACAGGAGTATGAACTTAAAAATATAGGGGCAGTTTTCAGGTACACAAATCATCAGGGACCCCCTCAGTGTTTCAGGTCAGTGAGTCAGGCCAGAGGCACCATGATAAACAGCCAAGAAGAGCACTGACAACAATAATGTGGGATTCAGCTCTTTACACCCAACTGCATTATTTACCTGGAATAACATGATTTTTTTTCTTGTATCATTAATAGGAAACAGCGTGTACTCGTGTACCTTTTTTCTACTTGAAACTGCATATAAAGCAGTATCAGCCTTGGTACAAGAGGACTTTCTGGCTGCCAGGCTTCCAGGTTAAGAGCCAAATCCTGCTCAATGACATAACAAAGTTTGCAAACTTGAGTCATGCTCTCCTAGGTCAGCTGATGAGTTTGTGTGCTGAACTTGAGACCCAGGAAAGTCTGCTCACTGTGCTGGGGGGTTGGTTTGGTTTTCCTCTTTAAGAAGTACCAAATATCAACCTTTGAACCCCAGGCAATACACACTGGGCACCAGAACAGGATCCAGCTGGTGAATGTGCTTTTTTTTCTTTCCCACCAACTTCTGCAAATGTTCTCCTAGTTAAACATGGCCAATTCTGCTCCAATTAAAATGACAAAGCCCAATGACAACCTGCTAAAGCCAAAGGTTCCTTGAGAGCTTAGATTTCTTCAGTCTTGTTGAAAATTAAATGTTTAAATTATGACAAAAGTTTGCCTAAATAACTGTATTTCCTCCATGAAGCAGCTATTCATGAGAAACTACAGCAAAGTACCACAGGGCTTCAGAAAAAGAAATCAACAAATTTTCATGCAAAATGTATTTCCTGCACTGTTTTTATTCCATGTATGTGGCTGACATACAATTTCTGTTTGATTGAATGTACCACATTAAACTGTTCTGGACAGCAGTTGTGCACTGAAAGCAGCTGATAATAGTGCAGGGCACTTCAGCAAGTGTCCCCTGCAGTGAGAGACTCCTTGTAGCCTGCAAGGCATTAACAGGATTGCCTGTACTTGAAGAGAAATGTAATTTCTTTTTTCTTTTCCCTGTTGGGATCTCACCCTGCACCCTTTGCTCTTTGCTGCCTCGGGTCTGTTCTCTGTGGGCTGTGGGAATAATGTCACCAGTCTGGATGCTCTGCACCTTCCAAGGCTGTGCAAAGCAGCATGAATGGTGGCTCAGGTTTAGTTCATCTGCTGTTACCTGGTTTTCAGGGAAACAATTGTGTGCATGTGAGTACCAGTGTGTTTTATTTAAGCAGGGTCCATTTTAATGTTCATACTACTTGGCACAGACTGGGGATGGCAATTTCAAGGGTGTCTGGGACAGTGCTTAACTGCAGTAGGAGCTGATGGCATCACCTGAGAAAAAACCCATGATTGCCTGCATGTACTTTTAAAAACACTTTTATTTTAGGTATTTCTGAATTTTTTTCAAGCTAAATTGAAGGTGCTAAGTGACAATGAACTTCAGAAAAAAAGGAAACTAAAACCAGTCAGGTATATTCTGGAAGTCTTAGTGGCTTAGAGTGGGCACTGAGAAATGGGCTCATGGATGTGCTGAGAGTGTCCCAAAGTGTTGAAGGGGGACAGGCAGGGCTGGATCCCACTGCAGGATGTGCACAAGGAATCCTGCCTGTGATCCCCTGGCCACATACCAAGTGTCCCTACAGACCTCTGCTGCACCAGCCCTCCACTCTGACAGGCAGGATGGCAACTGGGAGAGCTGCTTTGGGAACAGCTTGGACAAAAATAGCCCCAAGCCAGCCTGCTCTCCTCTTCACCACGTGCAGTCACACACATGAAGGTTTCATCCACACAGGCCGTACAAGATGGAACGGGATAAGGAGGCAACTTGCAGCTTGCCACAAGGAACAAGACACAAGGTTATAAAGCCCTGGAAGAGCTTGTCAGACATTTATATAGGCAGAGTTCCCACAGCAAACAAGAAAAAGATCCATTGATCAGGGCCCCAGCTGCAGGAGCTGCTCTGTCAGAGCTTCAGACTCATCCTTCTGACTTTAACATCCACGAGAGGGTTCTCTTCACAGTGGCAGAGCTGAGGTAGGAAGAAGCTGGGAAGGTGTATTCCATATTTCAGGGCAAAAAAAAGTGTTTATTTTAACATATAAATATTCTTATTTAAAGTGGTGATACTAAAGATAAAAATTGTAACATAGAAACCCATCCGAAAAAGTTACAAACCCCCATTCCTGATCTTCCTGTTTTCAGCACAAATATTCCACAGCAGTAAATTGTTGCTCTGCAGCCTGTTAGCAGATGAGGTGATTGGGTCCAGTTGACTTGGTAGGAATCAGAATCAGAACAGATTAAACTAATTCCATCCACCCATCTTTCCAGGGAAACATTCAAGCCCTTCCAATCTCATTTCAGTGTGCAATGAAGATGGGAGCTGCTGGATGCCGAAATCCTTGCGGAGAGGAGGAGCAGGTCTGGCATTTCCTACGATGGGGGAGTCTCAGAAATCAAAGGTGTCAAAGCAGGAAGTCCTGACACAAACAGTTCCAAAAGTGTCCTGTTCTTGGAATCACCTGGCAGGGCAGGACACTCCCGGCAGTCCTGTGGGGCCTGGAGCAGCCCAGGTTTCTTTGTTCCCATCTGGTTGAACAGTATCCATCCTTCCCTGATAGCAAGGGCCTTTCCTTGTGCCCATTGTCCACCTTATCTGTCACAGTCACTGGGACCAGGATTGTCTCTTAGGCCTTGCTTACACAGCAGCTGCTGACTCGGGAATAGCTATGGCAGGATGACTCCATGTGAACACTCATTCCACAGCCTCGGGATCAGCTCCTGGTTCATACCATACCTTAAGTGGAGCAGCCTCAGTGTGTCACTGTGCCTTACAAAGTTAAGCAAGACCTGGGGCTCAGTTCAGGGTTTCTAGTCACTTCTCCTTTATAAAGAATTCAGCTTTAAGAAAAGCAGTTGAAATACTCCTGAGAATGACAAATAACAAATGAGTAAATCTTGCTCCAGAGTCATAAAACCCAATTAAAAAAAAAATTTAAATGCATGCACTTCTAATCTGTTGGCATAGGCATATAAAGCAGAATTAATTGATAAACATATCAATTAATTGATAAAAATTATAAAAGCCATAAACAAAGCCTTTTTGAAAAGATAATGAATGAGTAATCCAAGAAGACAGTATGAAAGGACTGCTGCTGCTGTGGGGCCAGAATAATTTCAGTATCCATATCCCAAGGTAGTTATTAAAGGATAAAAGCTTTGAACATTGTTGCAGGGTTCAATGAAAATAAAAACTTTTACTCAACATATAGAAGCCCTCAGAAATGCAAATGAAGCGTTAGAATGCATAAAGATGGCAAATAATTGAATATTATGGTTCTGCTTAACAAATTGCTTCTTTGCATGCAATTACAGCATCCTGGGCTGATCTGAGAAAGGAGAGTAGGACTAAAGCTCAGAGAAAGCTGCAGGTGCAGAGACCTGCAATGACTTAACACAATTTGCTGAAAGAGAAGAAAACAGGGAATTGTGAGGGGGGAATGGGTTGGGTAAGGACCCTTTCTCTGGGGTTGGGTTGTGCATCTCTCTGGTTGCATTTTGCTCTGGTGGAGATGTCAGGCCATCACACAAAGCACTCACTCCATACCACAGGTCACAACACGTCCTTTTAGTTCCATTCCAACAAAAACATTTTCCCCAGCTTGAAACCCTGTTCCCACTTCCCAGCCAGCCTCTTCCCGAGGGCCTCCTGCCCTTCTGTGCTTGCCCAGCCCCGAGTGCTCGTGCTCTCCTTCCAGGCCTCCAGTGCTGGGGGTCACAGTTGACCATTGCAAGAACAATAAGGATTTTTAGGGGCATTATGACTGGGTTAGTAAAACACAGCTGCCCCTGAAAGTCCCTCATTTTTCTTGCTGCCACTCAGTCCATCCCTACGAGGGCAGGGTCTGGCAGGGTCCTTTCTCTCCAGCACGGCTGTGCCATCTCACACTGGCACACACAGCTCTGCTGATGTGCCCAGTAATGCCACAGTGCCCAGTAACACCCAGTCCCAGTGCCCAGTAACACCAGTCCCAGTGCCCAGCTGACACGGCAGCAGAAGGTGTGGAACTGCTTTGTCATCCCTGTGGGCTCCTCCCAACTGAATGCTGTGCTGAGTTTCAGTGTAATGCCAGATGGCTCGTCTGTCACTCACTGGGAATGCCACCAAACAGAGGAATGCCACCAAACAGAGCCTGGCACAGCGATCTGCAGGCAGCCCTGGAATACCTGGGCCACTGGAGCAAAAGGCAAGAATTCAGGTGAGCAGTGACACTTTGTCCAGAAATGGAGACTCCGGGGCTGACCAGCTCTGCACATCCCACACCTGAGTGTCATAATCCGTGACCCCTGGGGCACTCAGAGCTTCCCAAGGACTTGGAGCTGCTCATCCACAGCACCCAGGACCCAGTGGGAGAGCTCACACCCATCTGCAAAAGCAGTTGCTTTTAATTAATTAATGAAGCTGGGATTTAATTAGGGAGTTACTACTGATGTCGCAACAACTTTCAGCTTAAGAAACATCTGAAAGAGATCTATACATTTCCAATTAAAAAGGTGCCAAGTGCTTGGCTGGGAATTTTCAACCCTCATTCGTGAGTCCTCCTGGAAATCCCAGCCCAGCCCAGCATGTCCTTCGGGCAAGGAGTAACAGTTTCCTTTTCATTGATCAGTGTTTTGAACTTTGATGGTGATAGACCCAACAGAAAATACAGGCAGATTCCCACAGTTCTGCTCTGTTGTTTCCCCATCTACTTTGTCTGTAGAGAGCTGGGATGGGCCCCATCCTGTGGTGGGCTTGAAGTATCCCAGCAGGCTGTTGCCCTTGGGAGGGAGTTTATGGCACGCTCGAGGTGTTCCAGAGTTTGTCTAAGAGCAGGGAACCCCTGAGCACTCTCGGGGCTTTTCTTATTTTTTTTCCCCCTTGCAGTAAAAACATCACATCGTGTCCCTCAGCAGGGGACCCTTTCCCCAATTCCTGGTTACAGGCTATGGAGAACACAAGTGGCTGAGTGTCTCTGAAACCCTTTGAGGTAAGATGTGAGTGGCTGCACAGGGATCTCCTGGAGCACAGCATCGTGTTTGGAGGTGCTGCTGTTCACATGTGCCATCTCCAGGGACACACACAGCTGGTGTGGCCACTCTGAGGCTTGGGGAGTCACAAAGATCCCAGCCCTGTGCAACACAATATGAATATCCTCACCAGTCCCACAGGGGGTGATTTTCCACAGTAGCAGTCAACCTGGCATCCAAAAGCCCTGGAAACCCTCTTGGAACTGTACAAAACCACACCTTATTTTCATCTAGAATTTCTTCTAGGGCTTGCAAATCAACAGAAAGCAAACCCTGTGCCCTGATTTGGTAAAACATGAGCCGTGATGTGGATCCAAATATTATTTGCATCTTTGAAAAAGTTACAACAGCAGTATAATAATAATTAAAAAAAAAAGCAGCAGCCCTTTGAATGCTAATGACGTTGGTGTCCTAAATGAAGCATAAAAGCCAGAGCCTGTGAGAAGCAGAGCATGAGTGAGAGCGTCAGCAGTCCCACACTGAAGGCAGCACTCACGGCTGCTTCATTCATTTAAGGAATCAATTCCTTTGTAATGAGCATCAAGTAGTTTTTAGGATTAAAATGAAAATGAGATGCATGCTGTTATTATTTTCATTTTTTTTTTTCTTGGATTGACAATAAACAACTCTTTGTAGTTGGAAGGAGCCCCAGGCAAGGACCAGGTCCCTGCAGCACTGGCTGCTGTACCATCACGGAAGGAAATCTGATGAGCCCCTGCCCCAGGGAGACCACAACCTTCCCAGCAGCCAAGATCCCACCAGGGGCAGGCTGAGCACATCCAAGGAACAGCAAAGCAGGTAACTGGGGGTTGTTGCAGATTGGTGTCTGTCTCATCCCTGATTTTATTTTACTCGCATTGGGTCACTGGCAGACTCCTGCAAGGATGGATATGTGCTGCTCCAGGGAACCCCCTTCCTGGAGGCCTTACATGTTCCCTCTTGGACTGCAAAGCCAGCGTGAGGCTGTGTGCTACAAGAGGGAATTCTGCCCAAGCTGCTCTCAGCTCCCTGCTGCCCCAGTTCCTCTTCTAGATAAAGCACAGTCAGATTCCGATCATCTCTGAGTTACACTGATGTTCACTGGGTGATTTGGGACTCTTAATACTTCTGGTGTGTTGGATCTGAAACCCAGGAAATGCAAGAGCAGCACAAAACCAAAGCCAAGGTAGAAAATGATTGCAGTTTCTAGAATTCTTCCAGCTTTAGTCATCCAAGGGGATTGTTAGAAATGGACAAAGGGCTGTTTCCCTTAATTTTTTTAAGTGTGAATTTTGTCTTGACAGTTTCCTTTCAGAAACAAAAATTGAAAACAAATTGTCCCATGCACAAAACAAAGGGACAGATCCTCAGCTGGAATGGACTGGTATTACCAAGTGAGTAACACCCACTCACAGGAGAGATTCTGGCCCATTTAACAGCAGCTGCAAATCCTGCTCTGCCCAGACAAGAGCTTCAGCCTCTGGGTTTAGATGGCAGCAGTGCTGGCTCCATATATCCTGGAAAAGACGAAGGGCTGCCTTCAGTGCAGATGAAAACACACCAGGGCTCCAAGAACTCTGGGACTGTACACTTCCCAAAACTGGAGCTGATTCCAGGTATGTGAGCCAGTGGACACAACAGCAAGAAAACAACTCATACCAGTGTGGCCCTGAAGTTAATGAGCTGCTTTGGAAAAATGCAGGCAAAGCAAACTTCCAAAAACCATGACGTGGGGTTTGCTTTCTGAAATGAGGCACTGCTCAGATTTTTCTCTCAAAACCAAGATCAGGCTGATCACCATCTTGAGCAGTCCCCAAGAAAATATTAGCTGTGCAGCACAGAATGAATGCATGGTGAACTGGGATCCATCCCAGCCAGTCCTGCTCCCAGGAGAGGAGCACAGTCCAAGTGCCCCCTGTGTTTGGGGAATGCTGTCAGCCATGAGCAAATTACTCAGAACAGCAGCTACTGGCTTTGGGTCCTGCCAGCACAAACCGTGACACTCGCTGGGCTGTCCTTGTGCAGGCCCAGTGGCTCCAGAAGTGCTGGTGTCAGCTGTGCTCATTCATCTCTCTCACCCACGAGAGAACAAGAAAATGAAAGTACACACATTAGGCCAAGGAACAGACCGTGTCCCCTTTGCTGCTGTGTCCAGCAGCAAGAGCTTCTCAGTTGAGCTCCAGCACAGTCCCCTGGAGAACCAGTGCACAGGGGGTGCCCTGCCTGGGACCCCAGTGAGGAACCTGAGCACTAAGGGAAGAGCACCCATCCTCCAGGGCTGACAAAAGCTGGGTTTGGTCACCTGCCTCTGACATTTCCCCTTTGGAGCGTCACTTTTTTCTCCCACTCCCAATATCAGCAGAGGAGCTGGAAAGCCAGAGTTATTTTTAGGAAATGGTACATTTAGGCCCTGTTAATCTTGACTGGGTCTCTTTGAAAATGGCAATGTTGGGTAATCAAACACATTACACAGACTTTCCATGGAGGCTGCTTTGCAAATGAGCCTCCCATCATTCAGATACACAGGAGCCAATAGTTTGAAGAGGAGCTGTTTGATGCTGCACTGGTTTGTCTCATTGCAGTGACCTCACCAGCATTTATACAGAGCCTTGGAGAAGCAGCAAATTAAAGCAGCTGACTTCTAAGTATATAAAATAAAACAATTAGTCATCACCAAGTCATCTAGAGGCTGCCACATTACACTCATCTTGAGAGGCACGAGACCATTACCTGGCTCACTCTGGCAAAGAAGAGGATGGCAGCGCTGCCTGGTGAAATCGCCTGCGTGTGGGCAAAACACGCCCAGAGCAATTCAGAAGGGAGTTTGGTGGTGTGGTGACTAACAACTCAACTGGCTGGCACCAGGATGGGGACAGGAAGGGAGAACACCAGGAGAAAAATGCCAGGGGAGGAGCTGTGGCTGGAAGAGGCTTCATGGCTCCTAGAAAATTAACCAGGGCACAGCCAACCAGCCTAGTCTGGCCACCGCTGTCCTATTAAAGCCAACCACAAAAAGAAGGGGAAGGCACATCCAAACAGCCTGTTGATAATGGTCCCTGGCTCATGCTGACTTTCAGATCAGGTCCAGGATGGGCTGGAGGAGTCCCAGGCCACAGTTTTGCCCAGGACCAGGCTCAGTACACGGCCATCAGCTGCTGGGGTCACTAGTGCAGCTGTAAGCCAAGGCTCTGTAAGCCAAGGCTCTGTAAGCCAAGGCTCTGGCACAGGGCACGGCAGTGCTGGAGAAGCCTGAGCAGGCTGGAGGTGTTTGGATAGTGAGCAGCAGTGCACAGGTCCCTGCCAGGGCCCAGGGGAGTGTGTTACCACAGAGCTGTGCCTGGACTGAGCACGGTGCTGGCCCCAGCCTGCCAGTGCTGCCACTAGTTCTGAGCCTGCCTAAACTCTGACCAGTGAGGTAAAGGAGAGAAGCTGCCAGCCAGAGGCTGCCCAGCTCTGCTGGAACTGAGTCTGGTCTGGCCAGCATTAAGGGAAGCAAAAAGTTACAGGAGAGCAGCAGGAAATTACTGAGCAAAAGGGTTTTTTACATCATTTCGCTTTAAACAAAACTAAGGCATTACCATGAGGTAAATGGCCACACCTTGCTACTTGCTCAGCTCTGCTGACAAGACCAGCTTTTCCGTAGCTATTCAAATCCAACGAGTTCTGGGTGCCTCACTCACTCTTTCAAGCTCATTTTCGAACTCCGGCCAAAAATCACTTTCTGATTCACCACTTTCTCAGGCACACCAGCATTCAGAGAACGCCTGCAGGCTGGTACTGTGCTGTGCAAAGTACATAAGCACGAGTTTAATTACTCCATGGACCAGGGATGTGATTAATCGTTTGCTTTAAGTTAAACATGTGCCTAAGCACGCTACTGACCTGGAGCTTTAAGTGGATCTATGTGTTCTGGTGCTCTCCAGTTCATCTGAGGCCCAGTAAGTGGAAAGAATATAAGAATATTCCTGTGATCATACACTCCAAAGAATTCACCCAAAGTCCAGCTTTTGACTTTTTTAAAAATTACAACTTTGGACTTATTCTGCCCATGTTCACACCAATGCTGAATCTGGGCATTACAATAGTATGTATACGGTCAGAACACCTTAAAACAGGAGCTAATTATTGTAATTTACAAGCTTTTCAAAAGCATTGGGCTTAGGTTTTACTTTGCCTGAATAGGGCTTCAGGTAAGAACTTGGATTAATTTGATTTGCACATTTTGTGGATTAGTCCCATTATGTCTGAGCGCTGTACAAAGCCCTAAAAAAATTATGAAGCATATAATTAAAACTATTACCCCTGCTAGCAGTGGTCTCATCACATGGAAGAACTCAAGCATAAAATGTGCATCAGCTATGGGTGGTCACGTAAATTCACATTTCATTGGCCACAACATACAGGATCCTGGGCATCTTTTTCACTGCGCTTTTCCACCTTTTCAGCAAAGGTTTATTCCTAGTTCGTAATAATTTAGGAAGGTCAAATTGCATCCATCCTCTGGGAGGCGCAAGCAGGAGACTGGGACCTGAAAGCGTCACTTTTTTTTTTTTTTTAAAGACACAACTGCCCCTTTTATGCCTCGGGAAATCCCCGTCGGGGGAGCCTGGATGGAGCCTGGATGGAGCCGTTTCTCGAGGCTGGCGTGTGACCCGCGTGCACTGCCAGCATCCCAAAGGCAGGAACACCCATTCCCAAGTACACCCAGTCACACTGACATGGAATGTGAACAAGCCCAGAGACTCCAGTCCGAGCAAAGCGTGTGCAAATCAATTTTCAACAACCAAGGGAGAGCACAGAGGGTTCCATTACAAGCCAGGAGACATGTGCCTCTGAAGGGAGGAAGAAAACAGATACAATAATTGATAAACGTTTTGGCTGCTCCTCCTAACTAATCCCATCACATGCCATTCCTTGCCAGTACATTCATTCATGAAAAGTGCCTATTTTGGATACTGGGGCACAACAGAGATGACAAAACACCCCACAGTTCCCAGAGGACGGTGGGCTGAGCCCAGGTGCACTCACTCTTCTCACAGCGCTAATACAGTGACCTCCATCTTTTAAACTATATTGCTCTCTGCTTAAGATGGTCTTTTATTGTAAGTTTACAGCTTTTTTCAATACAAAATGCAGTAAAATCTTCTGCAGAAAATGAAGTTTACATTACTAGGGAACCCAGCCTTAGTGCTGCAGGTGTGGGAGAATTTACATGACTTTATCTCTCATTTCAGTGTTACTTCTCACTGATAACTCTGAGATGTTTTTCTAAAGGGACCAGATTGCCAGGTACAGATTCTGTAACCCCTGGGAATGCCCATTGTTTTGGGTCCAAATCTATATATCCAGAAGCTCCTGACAGCAGTAAGTCACAGGACACCCCCCACATTCGCTGAATGTCATTTATGAAACCAGAAAGGATTTGGCAACATGAAGCTGAGCCAGTGAATTGCTGATAGTTTAGAGCCATAAGAATAGGTTAGAGAAACCAAATTCTCTTGCCATAAAGATTGAGACAAAGTCACAGCAAGTTCAGAAAAGCTGAATGCTTACAGGAGCAGCTTCTCACCTACAAGTTTTACACCTCTCATACCAAAGCCATCAAGCAAATCTGAGTTAGGTGAAGTTAACTGAACTCCATCTTAAGCAAATTAGGAATCATTTTGTCAGATACTTCTAATGAGATACTTCAGTAAGAATAAGGAGATGTCACTTAATGCTCTACAGCGCCCAGGTTTATGATTGCTGTTCAATACTGCATGGGGTGCACAAAAAATGCTTGGGAAAAATCTATCCCTTTAAAATACTATTAACAAACAAGAGGTTTCTGGCTGTCAGGTAATGGCTCAGCAGTGCTGTTTACATTCAAAGCTGTGCCTGAAATAGTGAAATTGTAGCAAATGTCATTAAAAGAAAAACGTTTAGTTGCTGTGTGACAATCATTGTGGTGGGAGATTCTTTCCCGAGGCTGTGTTGGGATGGACAGTTCTTTCACCTGGACTGAAGTGTTTCCTTCCCGGTGTGGATTTATCCAAGGGGGAAGGCAGAGAGGAGGAGCCCAGACACCACATGGATCCCATCCCCTCCTGCACAGGCCACGCACGAGAGGCACAGGTAGCACGAGATCCTGGCCCTGCAGAAACCCTGCTTTTGTTTGCAGCACATCAGGTCGGGGGGAATAAATCAGTGCAATCCCATCCCCACCACTGTACAGCACAGCTTATACTGTGCTGTGCAACAGCCTCTTTAGATGTATTTTTAAGCACTTAAACCCTGCTTGCTGCCTGCAAACAACTGACCATCATTCAGCATTAAGGTAGCACTGGTAGCTGACCAGTTATAAAACATCTCTGTTTGGAAAACAAAGTTATAAAAGGTTTGAAGGCAACAGAATTTCCAAACAGTTATGAACATACTGCTATAAAATGATAGAGTGCTTGTGGCTGTTTGTCTGAAAATGTTACCAGCCACCAAAATTAGAGCACGGGGCAAATCCTGGGCTGGTGCAGATCAGGAGATCTCTGCTGGCTTACAGGAGATGTTTTATTTAGCACTGGGCACACCTGCTGTTTCTTTGGAGAGCTGTAAATTCATTCTGTGATGTAGGCAATCTACAAGCCCAATTTATGTATTTCAAGATTAAATTCCTATCAAATGTTTTGAAATTAAACTACAGTTTGTGTTCTTTTTGAAGGCAATAATACCTTAAAAGTATAAAGACATCCAAAACTTTATGTAACTAGTATTACATAACACCTTAAACTGGCTCATAAGCATTTTCCTTACTCTGGATTTATTATATTTGTATTTGGGGCATGTGAAACAACTCACTGTACAAGTGCAGTTACTCACATGGAGCTGGGCTGGGGGGGAAAGGGTTCATTCCCATGGATATTCTAAAGAGAGAAGCTTATTTCTATGTTTGTAAAGCAAAATATGAGAAAAAAATGTTGTTTCATTGTGTCTCACCGCCCTTGATGACCACTGATAAAAAAATTAAATAAAGTCCTGGAAGGGGGCTAGAGATAGTATTAGTTTTAAAGGCTGAATGCATACAGCCCTTCCACTGCATATAACATTAATGCCATAAATATGTGTGAATGTTCTCATTCAGGCTATAATTTATTCCCCAAGGAGATGCTCGAATATGCTACAAGAGAACCAAACTCCTCCAATGAAGTGAGTGCAGTATGTGAATCCTGGAGCTAAATTTAGGCTGGGATTTGGGAGTAACATAATTCTAATCTCAGAGTAGCACTTTGAGTTGCAGCTACAACACTGTGCAATGATTCAGTGAAGTTCTGCTCCTTTGTTACAATCCATTGTGGATGACATTTTGGGAGCTCTTTACTGACTCAGATTTGAGAAATTCAGCTTAATTTACTCAGATGAATTTAACTGTTCAGTGAAATTGTTTAAAAAACCCCCTTCATTTCAGTTGTTTTTAAAATGTGGATTCAAGCTGGTTTTGGGGTGTGTAAAACAGCAGACATTATATTGAAAGCTCTGTGTAAAACACTGTTAACTATAGGACTGAATAATCTACAACATGGAAAAAGTGGATACTGTAAATATTATGTTTTTTCACAAATTACATTATTAGTTTTGTTTTATGGTCCAAGGAAAATTAAAATGGGCAAGCTCATTTGTGATTAAGCACCTTTGTGTTTCCTGTTCTATACATCTATTTGCATGGGACTGTTTTCCCCCTCCAGAAATAGTTCCCTCAGAATTAACAGATAAAGTCACAATTATACAAAATATCTCTGTAGTCAAAGCAGATTTTGTAATAAAAAAATAACTTTAAATGTAGCTGAGACTTCAAGTCTACTTTTATAGTATCCTTCAGGTGTAAAATACACCCGTAATGCCAGAATTGAGGGAACTTTTATCTTCCATACAAAAAAATCAAAACAGCACTTACAGTTTTAAATCAAGCATATTTTAGCTGAGCTACATTTAAATTCTTCTTTATGAAACAATCTCTCTTTTCATACAAGATTTTTCATGCATATTCTGGCTCCAAAGCTCAAAATCAGTTTGCCACAACTTGTTTCACTGGAATTCATCAAAAGACTAAAAAGCCAAGTGCCAAGGAGCCAAATTCCTGGCCACAGCATGAACTGTCTGACCAATCCCCACGGCCTGGAAAGCCCCAGTTCTCAGAAGTAGCTGGTGCTTTAAACAAGAAATCATAACCAAAATCAAGATTCCTGACAAAGTCTCAATATTGCACTCTATAAATTCGTAATTCATTTTCCAGCATTTGTAGGTTGCTGCTGGCTCCACCCTCTCAAATATCAGCAATTGCTGCTGCTCCTAAAGAAAATTCCACTTTGGGGAAATGTGATATTATTCCAGATGTTGCAGTATATGGCAGTTCTGCCTAACCCAACCTGATTGTGGCTCTGTAATGCAGCTGAGCCTTGAACAGCTTCTGGAATTTATTCCTAAACTACTGCACTTGCATATTTGAATTTTAACCCTACTGACAGTCATGTGCTCAAAAGCCCTGTTCTTTGCAACAAGAGCCACTCCTAAGGAGTTTTTTTTCCAAAAACATAAAACCATGACTAATTTTAGCAGGCCTTTGGGCCACTGTAGATTAGTTCCTACAGGCTGCTGATTGAATTAAAGTGTTTAAAATGGTGTTCCTCACCGTATTTTAAAAGTTATCATGCAAAGAGATTTTGCTGAATAGAATCTGTTTTCAAATTTTATAGTTTGAGGACATTCCATACTTGGAAGTGG
>WEIV01006679.1:59180-182101 GCA_013390005.1 Calyptomena viridis | reverse complement strand
CCCGCCCGCTCCGCGGAGGCTCCCGCGGGCACGTGCGGGCGCGGGACGGGGCCGGACCCAGCCCCGCCTGCAGAGATCGGCCGAACCCTCCGCGGATCCCGCACGGTGTCCCCCGGGTCCCGCAGCATTACCGGTGAAGGTTTGCTTTCCTCTCCCCGCGGTGCTTTCTCAGGACGGAGTAAGGCGGTGCGTCGCTGCAGGAACACGGAGCCGGCTCAGGAAACAACGGCTGTTCCGTGCCGAGCTCACACCTCCGGCCTGTCCCTCGCCAGTGCCCCGGCACTTGCTCCCGGTTTGGGGGTCGGGAGGAATTCCCCCCCAGGGCAGGAGCCGAGCGGCACCATCCCGGTGGGACACAGCCATCCGCAGGGCCCGGGACACCGAGGGATGGTGGGGACTGTCCCCGCACGGCCCGGCAGCAGCACACGCAGCCTCCCGTCTCTCCCTGTGAGCCAAACAGCAGCGTTTCCACCCCTTCCCTTGGGACAGTATCAGGCAATCTAATGTGGTCTGTGCCAGGAAGTGTTTCCTGATATTCAAACTGAATTTTCACATTTTACTTCAATCGCATTACCTTGTGTTTATATAGTCAAATCATAATAGCATAAATCATAAATACAATACTGCATTATTAATATTTCCTCCTTTGGGTTTCCAGCTACCAAATATTTAGTCTTATGGCTAACGCTTGGTTAAAACCCAAGAAATGAATCAGCTCTCATTTTTATCACCACTAGCTGAGGGAAGAATTTGAAGGTTGTGGTTTTGAACCATTATTTAGCTTTGCATTGGAATTTTTCATCCTGGCTTCTAGTTTTCAACCAATGCTGGGCAGCAGAAAGTAATCTGCTGCTTTGTGGCTTGCATATTCCTCCTGAAAAACACAAACTGAACCAAGCAAACAGAAAAAAATCCAGGCCCAGTTAGAACCTACTACCATTCTGCCATAATAGAATCTCTATTTTTAGTTTATATTATGAATTTGTAACCAGGCCGAATCAGATCTGAGTTGCACAACCTTTATTACTGGAATGCACCCTGTGTTTGCAGTGTTCTCCTTGCTCAAATAAACCAACCACGTGAGGTCTGAGCAGCTCATTCCAAAAAGGAGCAGTTGCTTTCCTGAGGATCCCATTTTTAGGTGTTAATACAACTATTGTACTGAATCTATCCAAGCCTGTCTCTGCTGCTAAAGTTTATTTTTTTGAGGGTACGATTGCTTGTGAAGTCACCATCCCAGCAATACCAGAGCCTGGGAAACCAGGGATGGCAGGAGCTGTTGGGGTTGCAGAACTCGCAGCTGTTTTTCAGCCACGTCCTGTACCCTGGACTTTGCATTTCAGGTGGTGAGTGTTTAACCACATCCCTCTGCACAGGGCAGCCCTGGCAGTGCTCCTCCTTCCTCCCCAGCTCTGGCAGAGTGATGGGAAGAGCCTGGCTGTTTTCTGCAGCCACAGCCCAGCCCTGCTGCTCCCCAGCACGGGGGCACTGAGGGGAGGCTTCAGGGCTGCACCTGCAATCCACCCTTACACAGTGTTTCCATGAACGAAAGCAAACGCCTCTGCTGCTGCTTTTCTTCAGAGCGACCCCCCAGTTCCCTGCTCTGCACAGCAGAGCTCAGCTCCTCAGTCCACACTTCGATCCAAGAGGCTGAAGGACAGGCTCGGTTGGGAGTTATTTCTCTGTCATGCAGGACAAGAGTTCAGACAGACCAGGATTCCTGACGGGCTGAGAGCAGCCCTGCCCAGTAATCATTCAGGTTTTAAAAGCCCGAGCACGTAAAGAAAAGCCACAGGGTGGCCAAGAGAGACAGTGTTTCATAAAACACAACCAGCAATTTGCTCCAGTACAAGAGAAAGAGTGAGCAAAGCCTTTCAGCAGCTGAGTTCCATCTACCTCAGCTGGTGCCACAGCCCAGCTCCTGTCTTTTCAGAAACACCTGTATGTGAGTCATAACCCCTGTGTTACACACTATTGCCTCAAATACAATCTGCCTTGTCAGTCAGTGAGGTAAGGCACAAAGATCTCCGTGTGAGAGAATGCCAGAGGACATGCTGACACAGTATCATTGCAAAGTTGTTTTAAAATCACCACTAACTCCAATAGTTATGGTTTTACATCTGGGACAGTCTTCAATTTACTGGTCATATGCTCTCACCTCTTTTTTGCATCCAAAAAGCAGTTGGCTCCAAGGACAAGTTTCACCCTGAGTTACATAAGGTAGGAGAGTCTCTGCTGCATTGCATGGGTCAAAAGGCATTTAGAGTGGAGTGATACATCCCAGATCCCAGCCTGCCCTCAGAGATTCAGGAAAACACTGAAACATGGGCTATCATGAGTAGTGAACAGAGCAAGGGAAAAGCATTGAAGTCACGACTCTGAACAAAACATGTCAGCCAAGACAGCATGAGGAGATCAGAGCGTGCTGCCAGACTACAGGAGTTGGACAATGTCCTCACTCAGTGCTCACATGAGATGTATTTCCTCTCGGTAACAGCTCTCCTTGTCACTGTCCAAGTTCTCAGCAGTCAGAACTCCTGCAATCTATTTTCCACTCTGCTACTGCCTCATTTAACCTGTCTCCTTTCAAACTCCCAGTCCCTCCTCCCAAAAGATAAGAGCAAGATAACAATCTCCTCCCAGGAGTTCTGAGCTTTAATTCCCTGTTGTAAAATGACCCAAGGATCTCTGCTTTCCCCAGCTCAGTTAGAACAACATTATTTGTAAGAAACTCTTACAGACTTTGTGATACATAGCATTGGTGATTCCTATCCCCAGATTAACAGGTGATTTGCTTTTCCCCTGTGTCTTCCTTGCATACCAGTGAGTAACTGATCTGGAATTAGGTCAGTAGTACATCATGTTAGCCTGAGGTGCCGAGATTTGGGAACAAAACTGCTCTGGTGAAGTAGTTTAGCATACACAGTAGGGAGTTTTCTTTGCATCTGCTGTTATAAATCTGAATATTCAATATATCATTGCTGGGAGAAATCTGGGAAAGGGAAATCCTGAGATTACACACAGGTATGTTGCTCCATGGATTATTTACACACTATCTTTGCTCTGATTCCCCAAATACCTGTACCCACTGTGAGAAATGCTGCCCCACAGCCACATGGGGTGATACTGTAAAAGACATACACCTGGTTTAGAGACTTTTGACAGCCAAATGAAAGTTGTTTGGTACACTATGATCACTTGAAGATCATCAAAATGTTTTATAAGGAAAAAAATTGCCTTTTAGCATTTGAACTGATCAGTGAAGTCTTTTCAAAATTCCCTTTCCCCTTCTCCCTTGCTCCAAGCCTAGCTGGAGGCAGAGATCTTACCACCTTAGGCTCCACTTTGTATTTTAGATAATACACCCCAGGCTCGGTTCCCTGGCTTTACCATCTTCCAAACAGGTGAAAAATTGTGACTTCTTTTACATCAAGGGCACAAGTGACACCTGATGAAGCAGCCAGGCTGGGGGTGGGAGGAGCAGATTTTCAGGAGCCAGACTTCAAACCCAGTAACCCCCTATGGAAACACATCCCTGATCCACCTTCACCCTGTGGCTGTGTCAGTGTGGGCTTTGCTGGTGGCCCCAGGCCAACCCTGATGGTTTCCTCCAACAAGCTGCCAGGCAGGTAGGGCAGGGCAGGGAGCTGCACGGGGCTGCTTGAGGACATGCTTTGCCCCTGGTGTGTCCTAATATGTAAGAAAAAAGGCCCCATTTTTCCCAAGTAAGAAGCACCCAGCACCTCTCCAGGCTGGCTGTGTCTGCCCCTCTGTCAGCAGCATTTTCCCAAAGCCAAGGGCCCCTTTTTTGGGTACACACTGCCCACAGACCAGCCCAGGGCCAGCTGTCCCTGAGGTGACAGTGCCCACAGCACCCTGCCCTCCCTCCACAGACTCCTGCCAAAAGCAGCCTTGAACCTAAACTGCTCCTCACTTGTTATTTTTCACTCTAGCAATTAAAGCAAAGCTCAGAGAAGAGGCCAGTGGGTCTGGTGGCTCAAACAGATTAAAAAAATTACCTCAGTGTTGATTGAGGGATTCTCGCTGTCCTCCACCATCCCACCTCCAACAGAGCCTGTTCCACCAGGGCTGAGGGCTCGGTGAGGCCTGGCACGAGCTCACGCCGGGCTGAGGGGCTCCTTTGGTCTCCACACACGGCCCAGCTCCCAGCCATAGGTGTCCCAGCACCGACCTGGGCCCTCACAGTCCTCGCTGTCCTGTCCCAGGATGGCTCCTCCAGGCACTCCTGGGAGCCTCAGCCTCTCCCGGGGGCAGGCCAAGGCAGCTTTCCCTCAGGCTTCTCCTGGCACAAGTGCCTTCAAACAGATTAGAACCTCCCCTCCAGACGTGCCCTGGGGTGGTCACTGCTGGCCACGTGAGGTCAGACCAGATTCCCCCAGGACTTGTGGCTGTGCCCTCCCCACAAGAGCTCACTGCTCCTCAAGGAAGGAGTCACAGCACGTGCTCATTAGCCACACGGGTCAGTAAATAATTCTATTTAAGTCAGATTAAAAAGCTGGCTCCAAATCCTGCAAACAGCTCACAGCTGGAGTTCCCATCAACTGAGAAGGGGAGCGCTGTGGGTGGAGAGATTAATGGGTCACTCCCACACAAAGCAGCTCTCTATTTAACATAGTTGTGGCTGTCAGGTAAGGCATGTACTGAGCAAACTCCTTCTCTTGTGCATCCGTGTAAATCGGCCAAATTTAAGGGATCTGGTGTTTGGGCAGGTTAGAGCAGAGCTGTGCAATCCTTCCTTGATGAAGCTCAGAAATAGAGGTGGACCAGGAGGGAAGGCAAGGAGGGACACCAAAGCAGTCACCCACCACAGACAATGTTTTAGTCATGCAGGGAAAGCAAATAATTTATTTACATATCTGATTGTACATTACAGCTACCTGAAGGATCCACATCAGCAAGGACTTTATTGTCCCCAGAAGGTATTTCAAGAAAATACAGAGAAAATAGTGTAATGGCACATTGCAACAGTACTGACATCACGTCACTGGTGTTGTAAATTACAGAATGAGATTAAAAATAGGCATATGCCACTTTTGCTGGCTGCTTTTTTTCAGTAACAATGGAGTAAATGGACTTTGCTCATTTTCATACCAAGCAGCCTTTGAAGTAAAAAAATAAAACCACCTCCTTGCTTCTAAGGCAGCTTTTTATTCTGTCAAATGGGTGCCAAATTCAGTCAAAAAACTTCTGCTCCGTGAGAGCCGAACATATTATTTATAGATCAAAACTTTGCATTTTGGAAGATTTAGGGGATATTTCTTGTGACTTACCACAACTTACTATCTCACTGTGTCTGGGGGCTGGTGAGTGGGGTACTGATAAACCACAAGGTGTGAGAGAGGGAACAATTCGAGGATCTCACCAGATCAGGGGTCAACACTCCAGAAATGAAACTACCAGCTCGAGAGGAGGCTGGTAGGGGGGAAGGACACTTCCAGGACCAGGTCCCTGGTAGCCAAAGCTACAGATGTCCAGTCTCACAACACATCTATTCAGCTCCCCAGAATGCTGCAGGAGAGTGCTGTGCTACAAACCCCAAGGGAAGGAGTTTATTCTGCATTTGCCAAAATGTGAAAAGCAAGACACCTGATTTCTCACACCTCCAGTCATGCAGATCCAGGGCCTGTCCTTGGGAAATGCTGCCAAAGAAGCCAGGGAGGGACCAGAAGGAGTAATCTAAAACATTTTAGGCACTCCAAGACAGAGAGTACAAATTGGTAATGCTATTTCTCTTTCCATTTCCATGGGCAAAGTAAATCACTTGCCCAACCCACAAAAATAATCCCAGAACTGAAGCTAACCTGAAATGGGCAACGTGTTCAAATGGGGTTTTTGGTCTGGTGTCCATTTCAAGTAAAAAAAGCAGCAAATTGGCTTTAATTGAAATAAAAACTGTAATTGCCAAGTCCAGAACATAACATTTAGTGAAGTGTTTTATTATTTTGAATTAACTGAAGCCAACAAGTGGATAAAATTGGTCTCATAACGAACTAGAACAATAAATCTGTGGAGTGTGTGTGTAACATTGCCTTACAAAAGAGACCAGCCATCTGACACAACATTTCTAAAAGACGAAGAACTGCTAATTATGTTAAATTTCATTTGCTACGTAATTTAGACCATGACCTAGTGCTTCTAAAAAAACCTGTACAAAATGAGTATTTTTTACATCTCAGAGGCACATGAATACAAATCTGATTTTATATATACACATGTACAAGAAACCAGATGATCAAGTGAAAGAAATGTATATAAAAAGTGCCCAGAATAGATGATGTGGATATAAAATGTATCCTCACAACAGAGAAGTAAAAGGCACACAAATATGTAACCATGCAAAAATCATGAGTAGTCTGTGCAACAAAGAAAAACAAATGGCTCTCACAACTGATTTTACAGTAATTCTCAAAATGTCTCAGTATTTAAACATACATCAGTGCAACATTTACTGCCCTGTAGCAGGTTCACAAGATATGAAATTCTTGGTTTCTCTTCTGGCATCTTTTCTCCAAAGCCAGAACAATTTAGCTGCAGAAAAGGTACTGAATAAAATAGGGCTGATGTTGGGTAGTGTAAGATCCCTGTGTGGAGGAGTAACTGCAGCCCTCCTGCCCCCTTTACCCTCTGCACATTGACCACGTGTCTCCCACAAGAGCCACCTGCCCCTCTCTGGGCCACAGCAGCTCTGAGGGGTTTGCCAGGGTCACTGTCACTGCTGAGGACAGGGATGTGAAAGCTACAGCTCAGATGTCACAGCTGCACCACTAACACCTAAATTCTAGGGTGGGTGGTCCAACTACACCATAGAAGCCCGTGTTTGTTACCATATGTTTTCATTAGGTTTAAAATTTAAGTCAAAAATAGTCTCTAATTTTATGTTTGAACAGCTATTACTCTTGCAGTTGAGCAAAACCTCCAGACTTAAGCCAGGAAGATCAAACCCAAGGTATCCAAACACCACGTAGCACTGTCAGCTGGCTCCACACTGTGGCAAACTCTGGTACCGTGGCTCTGGCTGCAGATGTTTCTGTCTTTAAGGACTGCTGCTGTTCCCTGTAAGAGGTGCCTGCCAGGCTCAGCTGCAGGGCTGTGCCTCTCAGAGGGTGTAAGTGCAATGGGACACCTGTACAGAACCCAGGCAACACCTGTGGCACATCCCAGTGATCCTTCACCTGGATCACCTCCAGCCCTCAGGCCCTACCTGTCTGCATACCATGAAAATCAGCTACATTTTGTCACCTTCCTGGGGCACAACCAGTTTTTGTGACCACACAAAAGGCAAGGACAGGACTGGCCTGGTATAGAAACAGATGAACTTCTTGTCTCAGTAGCTAAAGTCATACTTAAACCAAGAATACTGAGTTTGTCCCTCCCATCTGCCCAAAGTGCTGCCCACACAGAAACCCTGACAGTGCTGGGGACAAGAACAAGAGTGGAAATGTCAACAGAACAAATACTGGGGAAGAATCCCAGAAAGAAACAACTCTCTTGCACATCAATGCAATTCCCAGGGCATTATGCAGGATGACAGGATTCAGACCCACCACCTACTGCAATCCTTCTCAAACTCTAAAGGTACATGCAGAGTTTCATTAAACAGAAACCCACACATGCTCCAACAGCCAACTGCTCCTAGGATCAATATTCTGAATTCAAAAATACTGAGGAAAAAACCTCCAAGGATGATGCAAAAGAATGAAATGCCAACAACTGTGGAACTATATCCTTTAAAACCAACCAGCTGGGTTACATCACCTGTCATGACTTCTTGACAATGTTTCTTGAGAAACAAATGACTTGACTAGAACATAAGCTTTGCTACTTACATCAGAAACTGCTCAGTTAAAGTTTGAGTCAAGTTTTCACTTAAATCAATATAAGCCAAGCCACTGATTTGGCAAGTGTTTGATCAGCTGCTACTTCCTTCCTTCCTTGGAAAAAATCCCTCAGACCACACCATACAGTATTTAAGAGAAAACCACTGTATATTTGCTGCCATTAAAGAAGGAAAAAAAGCATTTTTTTATTTGTAAATTCTAGTTCTTAGACTCATGACATGTCACCAGCACTATGAGGCAGAGGCCACTGAGCAGTGCCTGGTGTAACAGACCACAATGTGTGTTTATGTATCAGCTTCCAAGCCCTCATTTACAAACCAGATTAGGGAGCCCAAATACTGTAGGTCCCCTCTGGAGAGCAATGCAGTTCTACCACAGTAAATGGAGCATTGCTGCTCTCAGACAGCAAAATATTTGTTGATACACATATCTTTGAGAATTAATAATCCTGTGTTCAACTCCCTACAGAGCTGGCTGAGAAACATCTGAATTTCTCCCAAAGACCATGAAAGGAAAGTTGGCAGCAAAAAACACATCCCAGCTTTAGATGGGTTTGGTTTTGGGTTTTTTTTGAGACTTGCTACGAATTTGCATATTGAAAATTCCTTAAAAAAAGATGGGATGGTCACAGCTTGTCACTGTTGCACTTCAAAATGACAAATTCTCAAACAGCTTGAGTCTTTAAGAGAAGTTATTTAAAAAGCTGAAAAATCTTTTGATGTCCAAGCAGTTTTGAATCAGCATCACCCTCTGAAATCAGAACTAGGCAGCAGCTGAAGATTAAAGTCTGGAGGGAAGCAGTCAATACCAGAAAAATCTTGAGAAACTACATTTCAGGTACTTTTATGTGCAAGTTTTGAAAGAGGTAATTTTTCTGCAGTAACTTGTGTGTGGGACTACCCTGACCAAGAGTAGCTTCCAGCCAAAAGTCTGTCATTTTTTTTCACTGTACAGAAATACCTGCAGTGTTTTTCAACTGGTTTGACCTGAATATCACTTGTTTTTTTCAGAATCTAAGGCTGAATGGACTAAGGAACAGACCAAGATACAGAACCTGGGATTGTGTTTGCATCCCCAGGGGTTAAATGAGAAGCACAGGTTTGACACAGGAATGTTTGCTGCATTTGTGCATTGCAAGAACAAGGTGACACCACATTTCTGTGTTTGAAGTTATTTACCCAGGGAAGTGAGGCCCTTGTTCCACCAACAGTAACACTGACAGAACTTTGTGACTGTACTCCCCCAGGTGGCCTGAGAGCATAAAGGGAGCCCAGAGCAAAGAAAGTAAGAAATTTATCAGAGAACAGACACCAGCACTGGTGCCTCCCTATCTGCCATATCTCTCTGTTCTGCCAAAGTGTCTGTCTGACACCTGATCAAAACCTGCACTCTCTGCAATGTCAGTATCAGATTACTCTTTCCCCTGCCCCAGTGACCCATCAAGTGATCCCTTATTACCAAGTTACCTGCATCTCATAAAACGTGACTTCTTTTCTGAGATAGAAGGGCTCCCCAGGGCTTGAACTGCAAGGTAGTCCAATACCTGTAGTTACCCAGTCTAGGAATGCAATTGCTAATTATTACTTTTAGAGGTGGATACCTTAGAGGAAAATATATCTGCCAGTGAAATGCCTCTCCCTCCTCCAACTTTAATGATTTGTCAGAGTAAGGATCTGGATGTGTCTCTGAACAGTACCAGACAGCAGTACCACACCAAGGGCCCCACAGGAGCAGAAGGATAACTCCTTTACACAATAAAACAAAGCTACAAACACCACCAACATGGTGGTAAGACAATCTCTTCAAATGTGAACACTGCAGCAAGGAAGAGCTTCTAAATACTAACACATTTGAGTACAGAGCTCAACAAGAAGTCCTGAAAGTTTTCAGAAAATCCACGGATGGGTACCCTTGGTTCAAATACTCCTTTCAGGATTTCAGCCAGATTCAGTGACTATTTGTTGACTATTCACTTCTTACATATCATTACCTGCACAAAAACTTGGCTATCACTAGTCAAGTCTTCCTCTGTTTGTGTCCATGGGCTTTGTGGTCTCAGTGACGTAAGTCAGGCTCTGCTTTCAGTGAAACAATCCTCAACATTTGCTGATGTTCCACCCTAGTGGGAATGGGGTTTGGATTATTAAAATTTTGAAGCCAAGTCTAGTTTACCTAAAAAAAAATTAGGGAAAAACATTCAGTCTAAGCTGCAACAGCTTCACTCATATTTAAATCCACTGCAGGAGAGCAGGACAGTAGTGTAACTTCCCAAACACAGTCAGCTCCAGAAGCAAGACTGCTGGGTCACCCAGCCCTGCTTGTCACAGCAGGTTAGCAACAGCCACCTGATGATGTGGAAGAGTCCTCTGTGGCCTTTAAAAAGAGTAAAATCCCTGGCACAACCCACAGACAGCACCAGGCAGAGGGAAATGGCACCACTAAAGTGCAGGTGAGGAGTCCTGCAGCCAGGTAGCACCAAGTGGCTTAACTGTTCCTCTCCTACCTTCTGGGTGGCACATCCAGAAGCAGCAGCAGAAAGGTGGATGTGTGGGGTTTCCATGGTGTTCCACCTGCTTATCCACAAACAGAAGCTACTGCAACACAGCACAGGACATTTTACCACCATTCCCAAGTGGCACAGGAATCTGTGGTCTTTAAATCCCTTCTTCCAGATTGCCCTGAGCCTCAGGAACCCAGCCCTGAGAGGGCACTGTTGGAACCAGACTGTACCACTTCTCTTGCAGACACCTTTGTGTGCTGGTGTTGTGTCCCACAGTCATTCCCCTGGTCCCTCTTTCCAGTTACTTTACACCTGCCTAATGCAGATACATAGAAACTGTTTTTATTTTCTTGCCTTCAAGAAAGCCTGATTTCAGCACATCCCTTGCTTCCCATCACTCCAGTAACACATCACTGAAGGCAAGAGCACAGAGATTGAAGAAAAATATATATATATATTTACATCCATAACTGAATACAGTTTTATGTATTCAAATTCAGGAAAAATGCATCACATATACACACCAAGATACATCGAGAGACTACTAGGGGCAAGACACTGCCAACAGCAAGAAATACAAAGAAAAGCACAGTCATTGCTACTGTAATGTTCTTCTGGGGAGTGTATTCAACAGAGGAGACATCTCTATGCACTGGGGAAAGCCAGATACTCGGGCCTATTTTTCTGTGCCAGTTGGTGTGAATCAAAAGTGTGAAACTTTTACTTTTAAAAAAGTGCATGGAATAAAATTTGTTTTTAGCTTTCAACTACCCAAACAATTCCATAAGCTCCTTCTATAAGCTACATTATTAATTAAAAAGGTCCTAGCCCTACAGTACACAGATCCAGCTCCGGAGAACACAGGCACATGTTGAAGTCATCCCTATTTAAGGCAGCATTTAAGCATACACTCAACTTTAAAGCTTATCTTCTGTCTCACTGACTTCTATGAGCAGTCTCAGCACACACTTGAAGTTAAGCACTTGCACAACTGCTCATCTAAGTGAGGATGAGTTCCCCACTCAGAGCTTTAGATATGCACGTGTGTGCTCAGTCTGGACTGGTAGTTCCTGCAAGACCAAGCTCCTTCTTTTTCCTGCCCTACAGGTAAAAGTCACTCCACATCTGACTGCTCTCCACTGCTGTGTCAGGAACCAGCTGATCCCCCCCCACAGCCTGCCCAAAAAATGTCATTCTTAAAAGGAGTGCAGCTAAATGGGCTGGAAAAGCAACTCAGTTAGTGATGTCAAGGGCTCCTCCCCCTCCGCCCCTGAAGTGAGAAATTTCATGCAACTTTTTTTTTTTTTGTAAGAACTGGAATGTCTTCCTTCAGTGAAATCTTTAAAATCAGGGTGAGGGGAAGGGGCAGGATCCCAGAATTCATCTTAGTGGCCCATGATATACCCCTGAAAATAGGGGAACAGATTTGAAGAGCTCTTCACCTCAATGCTACAGGGACCCCCCAGCATAAAAAACACACATGCACACACTCTAAGGAGCAGGCGGGCTCAGAGCATCCCAAAGCAGGCTCCAAAGTGATCTTACATCAAAAGCACTTTGTGCTGACAGTGGCAAACAAGTGGATGGTGATTTTTCACAAAAAGCAACAATTCTTCAGTATCTTCCTCTTCCCATTTACTTTGTGTCTTTTCCCAAAGTTTGGTTTTTGTTTTGTTTTTTTTTTTCAATCCGATGTGTGGTTTAAGTAATGAAACTAAATCAAATAGTAGATTACACAGTCAGCACCAAGTCAGGAACTGGACCTGGGTATATCAATTGGTTTGTGGTACCCAAATTCCTGGAAGAACGAAGAAAAAAATTCTTGCTCCTAAAGTTAGGGCCACATCCATATGTTTCCATTGTCTTTTTTACCTTTACAACTAGAGGTAGAGTCATTTTGTCCAGTATCTAAAACAGCATGATCCAGTTATATTGTTATTACATTAATATACAGTATCCATCTTACCACGGGTATTGAAAGTGCATGGAAAAAGTCTAACCAAGCCAATTCAATGACAAATAACAGTGTACCAAACATCATATAAACACACCCGCGCACCCACACTCACACGTAGTGTATATATATATTTATAGATTAATTTACAGTATCCGAGTGTTGTTTAGATCCAGTGGCATGTGCAGAAATATCAGGCAGTTGCTGCTTTTCCTTCTCATATTCTCTTCAGTTCTTTATCTCCAAGATAGACGGGTTGTGGTCCAGGATTGCCAAAATTATCTTGTCCATATACTGTCGCAATCTATAATTTATCTCTTCCTGTTCTTTGAGGGCTTCCATGAGCTAAAACACAACATTTCCAAGTTACTCTGGAAATAGTCTCACTAGTTTATGTAATAGAATGAAATTGAGACAGGTGACAGACTAGTGCCTGCTCAGGATCACCAATTCCCTTTTGTGATAGGTTTTCTACCTCTAGCTGCTCCCTGTATCTGTATTAGAAATAATCTATGTTACAGCTCTTTACTATCAAGAAAGGTGGTGAACTGTCACTACAGGGATCTTTTGGCAGATCATTTGAAACAAATTCCCCATCCAACATGCCAATCCATCTTGCATCCACACTATGGATGAGCTTCCTCATCTCAGTGCAAGACATTTATGATACTCAATATTTTTCATAACTACTGAAATCTAAAGCTCTTTGCAGGAAAGGCTGCTGAACAGAACAAGTTCTCAGTGCAAAACACTGAAATACAATGTGGACTACCTCTGTATCATGTGCACACTCTCTCTCAACTTCCCCTCCACCAAAACCCACCAAACTCCCCCCAAACAACCAGCTACATATTCCTCAAGAACAATGCACTGAATATTCTATGTTCTATATTAAAACATGTGTTTCACTAGATTTTTGAGCTGTGAAAGGCCCCCCCAACCTCTCCAAACTTGAAGACTGCTTTGCTTTTTTGTTTGTGCATGTTTAATGCCAAACTGACAAAGCTGCCAAGGAGTGTCAGAGCCCCAGACCCTCCTGAAGCTCGTGTCACTGGGTGTCCATTTCCATTAGCCTTCACAGAAGTCTCACCCCAAATCTGCAGTGTCTTACCTTCAATTTGATTGTACAGGAAAAATGGCACAATGGGAATAGTTCATGCAGGTGTGGGAGGTTTTACTGAGCTTGGACCACAGCTGTCAGGCACTTCCCTCCTTAAAGGGGGAGTGCTGGGTATCCCTTGCATGAGCCAGAGTCTTAAGATTCAGCAGGAGAAAAATCAGATTTTTCTCTTGACAACAGCAGAAGCCCAATTTGCTTTTAACTAATTAAGGATCAAAAACTAAACAGCTTTTCTTCACAGTGCTCTGGTTCAGCAAGAAACCCAAGAATGCACTTCACTTCAAGGGCCTGCCCAGGAGCAAAGGCTGACAGGTCATTCAAGTACAGAGTAGGTAAAGACCTGTCTCAGGACCCTTCTTGATCAAAAAATGGGGAGTTCCCTCTAGAAGAAATAGAGCATAAAGGGCAAACAATTCCTTTTCATCTCCTTCACCACTAACCTGTCTCCTTCCCTGGAGCTCAAACACCAGGCTGGACTCAGCCCACATACAAATGGGTCTCCCATCATATCTTCCAAAGCATTACCAGATTATTACTTGCACTCTACTTACTTTCTCCAAGAATTCTCTGCTATAAGGAATATAGGCAATATATAACTCAAATTTAGATCTAAGTTACTGAAGTACCTTAGGACTAAACCTAGAACAGAGAGTAAAATTTAAATTAACTTGCTGTGGTCATTTCTGTATGAAATTAATGTCATACTATCACAATACCCTTCAAAACAGATCACTGAGGTTCTAATAATTCAATTTTTTTTTGAGACATGAGAGAGTTATATCATAAGGAGCATCTCAAAATACTGTTAGATTTAAGGCACTCTTCTAACACTCTTGAACTCCTAGCAAAGCAGAATTTTCTGTTGTTCATGTGTCAATGTCATATAGTTCAACCTTGCCAGCTAATTACATTGAAAAATGTATATTCTTGGATGTAGTACTTGATTAAAAAAGCACATTACCTCATCTCTTGATGCAGAATCAATTTCAGCAGCCAGTGACTGGGCTTTTGTTTGCGTTGCAAAGAGATTTTTAGCTTCATAAAGACTGAGACTTAGAATCTGTCCATTAAGATCATCATTTTGGTCACGAAGTTTCTGATTCTCCTATTTAAGGATGAAGAGACAAATTGCTTTTAATTTTCATTAAAAAACAAGTAATATTTTACATCACAGGTAGTTTGGATAACATATGGTGAGGCTGCAAGCTAACAGCAACTCTCTTACCTCCAGTGACTGGTCCTCCCTGCCTGAATCACAGGGCACAATTCACATTACTGATGCAAAGGAGTCCTAAATAGATCCAACAAGGATCTTGTGCTTGTGTGAGAAGGAAGGGACAAAATCTAAAGGCAGTGTGCTGGGGGTGGCAGCTGTAGGCATTTTTCAGAGCAGTCCTGTGCATTTCATGTGGACCAAGAGCCTTTTCTGCTCACCTGCTTCAGCCGCTTTATTTCATGCTCCATTTCCACCTCTCTGGTTTTGGCATTGAATTCACTCACACTGGATGAAGAGCTTCTCCCACGCCCGGGACGTTCACATTCCAGTTTGTACAGCTGCAAGTGCTCCAGTTCCTTCCGCAGGTCTTCAATGAGCTGTGGGCATGCAAGGAGGTCATGTCTCTGCTGCACAACCAGCCCTCCAGCCAAGAGCCACCCCTGTGCTCACACCCCAGCACCCTGTGAGCCTGGCTGAGGTCCTGCAGTACAGCCACGTGCTCTTCTATGGAAGCACAGGTCACTTAACCCACTGCAGAGCTGGAAGGGGGTCTCATTGCTAAGCTTCTTGTCTGAGAAACATAATTCCCCTTGCAAACAGTGTATAGGCAATGGTAGGGCATGCATTAGAGGCTGCAAGGTCTCAGAGAGTTGCAAATTGCCATTTATTAAGTATTCTTGCAGCATGCATCATCCTATGGGCATCCTTCCCACAGAAACACAATCCAGCAACACATTCACTGGATGTGGTATTCTCAGTGTTCATCCTGTCTGTCCACCCTTTTTCAGATGGGTTTCCGTGCAGATGAGGGACAAGTGCCTGCCCTCACATCCCTCTTCACACCTACCTCCTGTGTGGCTTCCCTCTCCTTGTTAAACTCCAGCCTGTTCTGCCTCAGCTTGTCCATCATTCTCTTGTACAGATCCATCTCGTCCTTCAGTCGCAGACTCGTGTCCTCCAACCTGTCTGACATGCGCTGCCTTTCCTACAACAAATGGGGAACTTCATGTAACCAGCTTCAAGTGCAGGAGACACCCTCAGTTCTACAACACAAATCTACAGACTTGTGTCTTGGGGCATTCCTGCCTCCAAATGTTCCAACTCCACCAACAGTTTTGTTTAAGGAAGAAAAATTAAAGAAGCTGGGCCAACACTGTGTGAGTTGCTCTCACACAAATGAAACTGCTGTTACATTGCTCAGGCACTCAGGAGTTTTGTTACCTCGTCTAATCTCTCCGTTTGGGATTTCAGCCGTGTGACAGTGTTTTTCAGATCACCATTTTCTTCTTCCAGTTGCTGAACCCTGTGTTAATGACAAAAAAGTTACAGCAAATACCTCCTCAAGAAGGCAGACATGCAAAATAGCGTGCTCTAAAAAGCCATTTCACCTGCACTTGACAGAAAGACCAAATAAGAAAATCTTTCTAATCTTTGGACCTTTTAATATGAGCTTTTTGGGGGGTTTTTTTGGTTTTAGGGCCCCAAATGCCACGCTGACCCTCAGATTCTTGTGCTCCTAACAACAGGTATCTAAAAAAAATTAAGTCGGAAGAAACAAATGCAGAAACAAGTGTTTGCTGCATCTGGTCACAATTCCCTCCTTGAATCCATGCCAAATATCCAGCTAAGCTGTCTACATGGGCCACGTGGATTAAAGCATTAATGTAAAGCATCCTCCAAGCTTTTGGGCATTAAGACATGCAACTGCACAGCTACTGTACAGAGCTGCCAACCTGCCACCATCTGTGCACTGTCTGCTGGACAACAGCCCACGTTTACAGGTGAATTAAACATGAAGAAAAGACCTCGTGCTCTGCTCTGGATGGCACAGAGGTGTTTGTTACCTTGTATTTAGCAGTTCAATTTCAGTGCCTTTCTCTTTTTCATATTTGCTGTAAGCTTCTCTATGTCTTTTTATCTCTTCTTCCAGGGTCTGTTCTGCTGATGTTTCTTGGTCTTTCAATAGTTCCTCTAGCTCATGAACTCTAAGGGAACCAGATGTCCTTTCAGTAAGATCTTCAAAAGCACTTAAAAAAGTAAATGTGTAACTTCATTGCCTCCACCCACTCCCCTATTTCATTCTACTTCACCATCTCTCTTGGCATTATGTCTCCCAGTGTTTAATCTAGCAATAAGCATAGAATTAAGTAGTATCAGTTCATCTATTTCAGTCTCAAGAAGCTGGGACTATGACCCAACCTTTTCTTCTTGCTACATGCAAGAAAAACCCCCAACCACCAATGGCAGTACCCTCTCTTAGAGCAGAGGAGTTTGCTCTGTACAAGTCAGTAACATCTCTGGTAACAAAGACACTCGTTTGAAGGCCTCTGCTTGCTGAAAGTCAGCAAAGCAGCCCTATTTCTCCTGACTTCTCAGAGGAAGCCTTATTTTATCTGTCAGCATTAAGACAGAAGATTTGGTCATAATCTACATGTAGAGATGTTCCTTCCCTACAACTGTGCTCTGGCTTGGCTCTGACATAAGGAGACCTGGCTCTGTGCTCTGTTACCTGTGAACTAACTGTGTGTTCTCTTGCTTCAGTTTGCTCTTCAGATCACCATTTGTCAGGCTGTCATTCTCCAGTTCTGTCACCTTCTTCTCTAGGTATGTTACCTGGAAGGGGAAGTAGAAAAAACAGAGTTTGGATCTCTCTTCAGACACCCCTTCTACTGCTCCTAACTGGCATTTAGCTATTCTACCCTCTTAAAGGAGGCATATTTCTCTGCAAAGCCAGCAGTGAAACTAAGCTCTGAAATTCTGAGTTCCTCAGAGCCCCCATCTTCCTTGAAGGTGATTGATGCAAATACACCATAAAGAAGTACTGACACAATACCCAAATGTGAACTTGCACAGCTCTTGCATTACTGCAAAGCTAAGTCAGAGTATCCATGGAATGTCAAGGACATTTTGAATGAGCTACTTCAGACCACAGGTAACTGTGAGCAAGAGCTTCACCCATTGATGCAGGTCTCCAGCAGGATTTGGTTGGGTACATTAATCACAAGGCACACAACTGCTCACCTTTTCAGTGATATCATTATCACAGGAGTCTATACTGTCTCTGAACAAGTCTTCTGTGCTGCCATTACTGCTGCTGAAGTTACTGTTGTGGAAGAGTTGTCTGAAAGATCAGAAGGATAATTATTTTGCTTGATGAGGAGGGAGGACAAAGAGTCTGGCTTCAGACTTTGAACATCTGATGTAAAATCTGTGTAATCATTTCAGTGACAATTACAACTGTTTAAGCACAAGTCTTACAAGAGACTGGTAGCTAAATGAAGTCACACTGAGCACAGTCAATGACATTAGTTCTAGGGAGTGAGTTCTTTGTTGCTTTTGATAGGATCTGCCACCAGCATTAACATAGTTTAAAAAAATACTTAAGTCATCCACACTAGGTACTGAATTGTGTTTGCCTTATTAATTTTAAAAAGGTCACCACTGCACAATGGTTGGTACAGTTAACCTAGAAAATCTGATATAGTAAGAACTTTAAAAAATGTTAAAAAAAAAGAAAGCTCAAGCAGAATAGTGTCAGAATACATAACACTGGAGATTATCTAAAATGTTCTTGAACCTTAAAGGCCTCCCCAGCCCAGAGCTGGTTCATTCAGTCAAAGAAGATGACAATTCTGTATGTCCTTTTTAAAGGGGTGCTCTTGCTTTCCTTTGCGTTTTGGCAACAACAAGGCAAACATTAACATTACAAGGGTTAAAGAAACAATACCCGGACTGAAGGAACAGCAGTATAAAGGAAAAGTTGGCAGACAAGGAAGCAACTATCTATGTTTTTAACACAGCTCTTTCCAGTTCAGAGGCTTGCTCCAAGACTAGCAGACTTCTATATTCTGTAACATCCCTACCCAAACACAGGCCCCTTCCCTTGAAAACTTATCTTGGCACATTTTTGTTTTTCTAAACTTATTCTTATTCTCTTCTCATATTCCCACTTATGGAATTGTTGCAGCTGATTCCACAAGTATTCATAGAAAAGTTGAAGACTCTTACCTTCCAAAAGCTGTGCTTGATATTTTCCTGTTAGGGCTACAAGGATACAGAAGGAATGATATAGGAATTAAAAACTTATTTGATTCAATTTTAACTTAAACTCTAGCTGAATTGCAAAATGAAACATAATACTGACTTTTTAGTGAAGTCAAAGGTTATTCTGTGAACAATATTCTATAACAAGTTAAAAGCTGCAGTTACCAACAACGCAAAGATGAAGCCACAAATTACTGTGATCATTAATAAGTCAATCTGCAAATACTGTTATATTTAGCAGAAATTTGTCAGTGTAAATCAGAGCAAAACTAACATTAGAAACACCACAGAGGGACACTGAGTTAGTGATGGACATTTATTCTGGTTTCTCAGTTTTTAGACTATTTCATAAAGAGTTAGTTTATCCTTCCCCATAATGCTTCCCAGTTCAGCACAGGAACTGAAGTGCTTTCCATTTTTACAGTTCCTTCTTGCAGCCAGAGACTGGGATTACCTAAATGAACCCACAGTGCAGACAACAGCACTAGAACCAGATCACAGCATCCTGCTGCATGTCTCCATAAGAGGATGTCACATCCCTGTGCACAGGCACAGGTCTTTGCCAGAGCATCGCTCCCTTTCATCCAGGCATTTGCAGCCTCCCTCACAAAATTCCCAGAGCCCTGGTCAGCCATGGCCTGGGTGTTGGCAGACCCTGGCTAGGGCAGGAATATTGCTCATGTCAAGTGTTACAGCTGTGCCATCAAGAGAAGCAGCAGTGCAGTGTGCTCTGTCCCAAGGATTATGAGGACAGGCAGGACTCACATTCAGTTTCTAGGGGGAGCTAGAATCCCACCAAATAATTCCCTTCAAAATCCCTAGGTGATTGTTGGAAGCACTTTCAAAGTGCTCAGCACAGCTCAGAAGTGCTGATGGAATGCTGATGGATGGAGTGGCAGAGACAGAAATGTAAGGAAAAAGAACCCCAGAAGTAACTTCTGCCATAAGATTCATCATTTTTGCAAGTTCCACTGGGGGGAAAAAAAAAAACAAACAACCCACAGTGACCAAGTACCTCTGCTGACCAGTAGCTTTAGGAGAGGTTTATGTAAGGTTATATGCATTAGCTAAGGATCTGCAGATCCCTCCTTCCCACCTGGAGAAAGCAGTAGCTAACTGTAGATCTGCACTATGCAGCACAGTAGATCCTACTTCCTGGGAAAAATTCCTGGAAATACCACTCTCATTCTGCAATCAAAGAGCTCATTGGTTAAAATATTTGAGTTTATTAACACTGCCTGCACCCTAAGTCAGAAAAATACTCACTAGCTAATGAAGAACAGCATTTTGGTTCAGACTAGGTGTCCAAGTCTAAATTTCTTACTATTTTGTAAGAACAACACACGTGTAAGACAGAATAGGATACAGGAAAGGAGAGGGCTCATTCTCCCTCTCCTCCTGCTACTAACTGGTGCCATTTCAAGGGGGCATTGCCAAAAGCAGTGCAATAGGCTGCTTACCTGTTTGCTTTCAAGTTTTTCAGCCTGGCTTCCAAATCGTTGAGGAGATTTATCTTTTTGCAGCACTGTGAGCAGTAAACATCCAGTAACTCGCTGTTATAAACATGCCTCATTTTTCGGGGGGTTTGGCCAGCACTGTTTGCAGGAAAGGAGAGATGTTACTGGCTGTAGTAACCAACTCACAGCAGGTTTTCCTCTTGACTGTGCATCAGAATCACAGAGAGGGACTTGAAGAATCACCTCTAACCACAGCTCGTCTACTCAGAGCTGATGATGAAGTCTAAGGGCAAGTCTACCTGTCTGAGCTGAGGCTTTCCAGAGGATGTGTTCTGGGTGTCAGTGGAAAGAACCAGTCTGGGTGACCAGAAGAATAGCAAAAGGTGTACAGAGTCCATTGTGATCCATGTAGCAAAGGCAGCTACATTAGTATGTTCCATCCCAGCAATGTCCTCCTCTTACCTTGCCCATCTTCCCACTAGAGCCTGGCATGCAAACTGAAGGGTCTTTTCTCCAAGAGAAAGACAGCAAGATGAAAAACAGAGTGGTCTGGTAAGAAGTCACATGAACCCCCTCAGATGGTGGGATGAAAGGAACCCTGAAATGAGGGGGAAGGGAGAAGTACACACAGGTCTGAAGAGGAGATAACAGTAGCTCTTGGCATGATAAAGAGAAAATAAACTCTTAAATAAAAGAGAGCAATCATGGCATGAAGTGCACTGAGCCCCAGGAATGAGAATGGCTGCATAAACCTGAGGAAAGAAGGGATGAAGGACACAAGCCATCCTCATGAAGGGGCAGTGGAGAGGGGTGCTGGCTCTGCATGCATGATAGAAGTGGAAGCAGAAGTGTTGGAAACAGAGGGGAGCACGTGGGGGCTGCATGCAGAACAAAAGGATGCAGTGAGCTTGTCCTGTGTTAGCAACGAGGCACAAGACCTTTGTGTGCTATTGATCCAAGCAGACAAATCCTAAAGAATCTTCATGCTTGGCTCTTCCCAACCCTGCTCATCTATTCCCTTGCCTGGGGAAGGACTGGAACTGACTTGGTCATAGGATGCAAGAGCTGCAGAGACTGAGGTGACATAGAAAGAAGAAACCAGTGCACTTTTGTGCATTTCTAGCTCCTAACAGACAGCAGCTACTTGCTTATGATAACCCCCTGTCCATATGCAGCACTTCCCCTCACAGATTAGTGCTAAGGATTTGTAGTATCTGAACACTAAAGAGAAACAGGTGTCCTTTAAGTCTTCTATCCACTGTATCAGGGCTGGTGCATAGGGCTAGGCTGGTGTCCATTGCAGCAGATCCCTTCCAATACCAGCCCTGAACTATGGAATCTATTGTCTGCAATAGAAATTTCTAGGAGCAAAACAGCCCAGTTATTTCAACAGAACCCAAGAGAGGTTATCAGAAACAACATATTTGCTACAGCTCTTATTATTAAATGCAGTCTGTCAGTTGGAGGGCAGAAAATGAACCAAACACTTTGCTTTTAAGGTGAGTCTATATAACCAGTATAAACTCTGGTGTCACCCATGCTCAAAGAAGAATAAAAATGAAAAATTGTTTTTTAATGAATAAGGAGCAACCTGGAAGATACAGAAGAGCCAAGGTCAGAGTAGGCGTTGGTTCTGGTCTCATCATCAGGGCATGGGCTACTGGGAGTAAAATCCACATCATCTCCTTCCCCATAGTCTTCAAACTGTTCTTCATTACTGATCAGGGAGGCGGTGGAATAAGTGGAGAGGTCAGATGCTGCAGAAGGGTTGTGAGGACTTGACCTGAAACAAGAGGTCAAAACATCTCGAAGCCCAACTTTGATAGCACCTCACCTCACCTGGAATCTTCCACCTTTACAGCTTGTCCCCTCACCTGAAGTTGTACCCCACTTGCCTTGTGCCAAAAACCTAAAGTGCTAAATCATCTGATGTGTCATCAACATAGTGCCTTGAAAGGTAAGAGCGTGGGAACCTACAAACAAGCCACCTGTGAGACAGGTTTGGATCAACACAAACCATTTCACTTTAAAGTGCACACCTCGATGATCCTCAGTCACCATTTCCACCTGGTGGTGAAGACCATGTGGGGACTTCTGCTCTGACTGCAGGAACTGTGCAAACAACTCCAAAATGCATGGGATAGTGAGAGGAACATGTGTAAGACAGAGGCTGTTGCTCTATTCTACAATCACAGTTTCCCTGAAATCCCAATAAACCCTCTCCCACAGCCCATGAGTTCCAGCCACTCTCTTTTGTGTAGTCAGAATCAAACTCCAGCTCCCCACCCACCAGAGAGCCACTGAAGCTACTGAATTGACCCAGGAAGCTGAGTCCCTGCCCTTCCTTCCATCATGAACAAAATCTGTCTTTCACAAGACATATGGACCACGAGAAAAGGCTGCCCAACTACCAGAGAAATAACTAAAATCACATTAAACATGTAGGGAGTGACAGGACTCCATGACCTCAGAGATAAAGAGCACAGAGGTAAATAGATCAGCAGAGCCATGCACCACAGGAAAGCAGCTGGCAGAGCAGTTTTGAGCACAGCACATCTAATAAAAGAAGTTGGCTGCAGAGGGTGCACGGTGTTCCCCTGCCCAGAGTCCAGACTGCCCTGCAGCCATGCAGGCACCTGCAGAGCAGGTATCTGACACAGGTTTGCTCAGCTCCCACCTCAGTAAGGCATTCAAAGAGACAAGCCAGTAAATTCACATACAAGTTCTTACAAACCAATTTCTTCCTATAGAAAACACAGATGGAAGGCCTGGAACAGATGATTCATTTGTGAACCCCCAGCATTGCCCAACACACTGCTGTCCCCACTACAAAGCAGAACCCAGAGCCTCTGCAATACAGACAAGGCACTGGGGAATCTGCTGACACTGTGCAGATTGAGTTAAGTTTTTCACTCCCTTTGCTTTAGTGCAGTGTTTGTACCTTCAACTCCACCAGCTGAGCCATGGGACAGCAGCTCCCAGCTGTTCTACAACAGCTCAACAATATTTCCTCCTATGTTTGAGTGTAGCTTGAGCCTTTCAACCTCCCTACAGGGAGATTCCTCTTCCCGTAATACTACACTGGTGAGCTGTAAACACGAGATGCACCAGTGTTCCTTTGGCAAGCATTATTTGCATATCCCTTCCCTCCAAAAGCAATTAGTAGAAGAGGAAGCCTGCCAACATTTCAGATGTATGCTCTTTTGTTTCTCCCGTTTTGATGAGATCCATTTATAACCTGCAACTCATTTATCTAATTCACATTAACAGAAATTAGGGCAAGTCAAGCCTGGCACACTATTAAAGGATGAAGATAGGAAAACTCATACTAGAAATAGATCAAACTTATCTAACAAGGTTCCTTGGCTGAGGGATTAGTGGGAAGCTCAACACATCACACTAACATCTATTCTGAAGTGCTGCTGTGACCTGGACATACTGTGTATTGATAAGTTTTTGAGAAATCCTATGATTTGTGTAACTGCAACTGCTGTTTGCACCTCAGTGTAGTTACACCAAGTCAGTTTGGGAAGAAGCTCCTCATAACACTTCCACAGGACTGGAGGTCTAGGAATCACACAGTCATTTGCAAAGGAGTTGCTAAGAGCAGCTGATTTTTCTCATTCTAACACTTTCTGAAGGAAACTTTCAGGTGTTTGGTGCTTTTTTTGGTTGGTTGGTTTTCCAAAGCTATCTCCTGTTTTGCATGAAGCTTCCCAAGTGTTTTCCCAGAGATTTACCAAAGCTGAGGAGGCCTCAGAGGATAAAGCAAGGTCTATCAGCAGCAGCACAGTAGCTGACCTGGAAGGAGGGTACAGGATGCACAGTGCCTCCCTCACCCCCTTCACAAGAGCCCGACTGGCACAGCTGGGAGGAAAGACACTCATTTCAAACACAGTACAGGTAAAAGTCACTGCAAGGACGGGGCTTTGGAGAACTGGGAATGGCAAGCAAAGGAGACAAGTTTGATAAAGAGCTGATGAAAACTGTAATTATCTTGATAAATCTCTGAGATTACTTGGGCAAACGGGAGAAGGACAGAACTCAGCCAGTGGAGAAATTCAGGAGGAGGGCAGGGATAAGGCTGCACAGGGAGCACCTGAGGAGGCCCAGGAGAGAGAAGGAAGACTGTCTTAGCAAGGAACGAAGCTCAGGAGGCACAAATCAAGATGGCAAGCCAAAAATAGGGAAGACAAAGCAGAGCCTTACAAAGCAAACCCAGCTGAGCTCTGTCTTTTGGTACTGTATTAGCTCAGTTCAAAGTGGGATTAAATCAAGTTGGATCCTTTTCCCCCCACAGTCATCTTTAACCAACACCCCCAAGTACACACCTGGAAAGAGTCAAGTTAGGATTACAGAGACATTCTTGTGTTAACAGCAAACTGTGGTTACATACACACATGCCAGGACACCCCATGTTAAACACAATTTACTGCTGCACACTAAAGGTTATGGAAAATTAGAAACACAAACAATTAACTTAGTACATCAAGTAGCAAAGCAAATCTGCAGAGCCCACAGTGTCAGGTAACTAGATGTACAAAAGACTAAGGCAGCATTTCCCATATTGAACTGCCTTCCAGGAAGTATTTAATTCCAGCATATAAATCTAGGGGAACACAGATTCTAAGTTTTGGGGGACTCTAATGCAGTGATCCATTCTGGAGAAACCCAATGCTTTCCCTTCAACACACAACATGCAAGTCCTGCGAGTTCTCCCAGAACATGCCAGAAGGAGCCAGGACTGAGACTACCTAAGCCACTGAGAGGACCTGGACATCCAACTCCCTTACACTGTGAAGGGATGTTAAGTTTCTAAATCCATCAGGCATCCTCAGCCTCCCACAGCAGGGATTAGTCACATAAAGGCTCCTTCTTCCCTGGCACAGAGACAGAGCTGCCGTGGAACAAAAGCAGCACTCACTTGTCACCAGGCAGGAACAGGCCACCCAGCACTCCGTCCTTGTCCTGGCAGATGTCAGAGGCCTCAGAGCTCTGGGCACTCTCGATGGCACTGTCCATGTCAGACTCATGGTGAACCTCCTGCTGTGCCAGAGTCATCACGTCCTCATCAGGGAACAGCTCCGACTCGCTGTAGGCGCTCTCGCTGTCCAAGTAGGCACAGTCCTGGATGTCACCCTGGCAAAAGAAGAATCACGAGCCAATTCAGATCATCCCTTATGGCAGTTAAGCAAATAAAGAGAATCAATAACCCACTCTCTGGATGCCCTGGTAAGCAAGAGTGATACTGAACAAAAGCCACAACCTGCTTTACAAAGGCGGTTCCTGCAAGGCCCTGAGGTAGCTTGTACCTTCCAGAGGGGCTCAAATACTGTCTGACTATTTTATAGGAGAGAAAGGCACAACACCCAAATATAAAGTGCAGTCAGTTTTGCCCTAATTTACTAATAAACTGCATATGGAGTAATAAATATCCTCAAAGTTTTAGAATAGAATGAAGCATCCTTTGAAAGGAGATAATATACGAGTCACTGAGAGCTACTCCTGTGATTGATATTCCATATTAAACAAAGGCAAACCAGATAAGCCTAGCAGTTTACTCTGTCTTTGAGGATGGGCAAAATACATAAGGTGAAAATAGAGTTGGCAGGTGTTAAAATGTTTAAGTCTTGGTGATAATCAAGATATGAGAGAGCAGGGGAAAAAAAGGAAAAAATCATCTGTTCCTGCTTCCTGGAATCATGTCTTGATGAAGTATCAATCAAAATAAGACATCATTCTCATTACTGCAGCTCTGCTTGTGTTGTTCGTGCTCTCCTTCCCCTTTTTGCCCCATGAACACTCACAATAGCCAAGACAAGCTGGGTTCTATGTGCTTGCCCCTGAGGGACAAATAAAAATTCTCAATTTAAAAAATAAAGGCCAAGATTTTATTCTGTCCTTTGATAAGCACCATCACAAGGCTTCTTTGACAATTCCCATCCAGCATGACACAAGTAACTCAAAGCTCCAAAGCACGTCCTGCACATGAGCTCCACTTCAAAGCTCAGCCTGACCACTGAGCCACTGCCAGCAAGGGAAGACAATTTAAAGCTGAGTTCACTGGAGCAAGGAATGAAGCATTTCATTCACTGATACAACCTCATGTTTAGGCTCAACTGTCACATTGTGTGCCCAGCTCCTTCCCCGGAATCCCAAAGCACTGGCAGCCTGGCACCACTGCAAGCACCACCCGCCCTTCTGGCTGGGCACCTTCACTGGGACAGGGTCACAGTGTCACTACTTGTCACAGTTTGGCTTCAAGTCAACTCCCACACTCCCACTCTGGACACTCTGCTTGAGCCAGAGAGGCTTTAACCCCCCTTTGCAGAACCAGGGATGTTCTGTCCTAATGATACAAATTGTTCTCTTGTTCTCTCTGAAGTGTCTTTTCCACTTCGACGTGAGAACACTTGCAGAAGCTGCAGCCTTTTGAGATTTGCAACACCTACGATTAGAAACACAGGTCTCACCGTCCATCTTTTTCCCTGAAATACCAATTTTTGTAACTGTGAAATCTCCCAGCATATGGAGGCTGAAGAAATTCAAAACAACCCCACCTGCTCAAACCTCATTAAGTAATGAACACCCGAGCAGGGAAAAGCACAACATTGTCTGCTGTGTTTGAGATACATAGAGCAGATACCTGGATGCTTTTCTCTTCCTGGAATCAACAAGCCTTCCAGATAAACCAGTCAGTGAGACACCTGACATGTAGAGATGCCTTTTCCTCCTTTTCTGTGTCAGCCTTATTACACCTGAAACCTTCCCCAGGTATCGCTCTGAGAGATGTCCAGAAGGATTTATTTATTCTTGGTTTATGCCCTGTAGTATCTATTGAAGCCATGCTGACTCATGCAATCAAATTTATAGCTCTGAGCCACAGCCCCTCAAAAAAGCCACAGGTGGTGTGGCAGGTCAGACACCAGCCATGGAGCCTGTCCTGGCCCTGCTTTAGCCCCAGGTCCTCCAGCACATCTGACCTGCATCTTGCACCATCACCAGCAAGCAGGGACAAGGCCACTGTTGCTCTTTGCAAAAGTACCTTGGGATCTACAAATAGCATAAGTAATAAGACCTTTTTAGTAGGTGTTGAAAAAGCAAATATTGTTAAGAGCAATTAAAGTGTTCAAGAAGTACCCAGGAGTGTTTGTTTATCTAACATTTCCCCGAAGTTTCCTCCCGCTGAGCCCCACAGGCACAGAGCTCCCATTTCTCTTAACAAGTTTAATGCAATAAAGCCCTGACTGCTGTTATGGAACTGCACCAGCTGGTAGAAGTCTGATCCAGGAGGGAAAGGGAGGGACACTGAGCATTCAGTGGGTCCCCGAAGCTCCCAATTAGCATGTCTTTTTTCAGAGGTTTTGGAGAAGTCTCTGCTCAAGTAAATCTTCATAGCAGAAAAATCTCACTGGTATTAAAACAAATTAACGCAAGAAAGTAAAGGTCAAGAAGATCACAAAAGACTCCCTCTTTGCTCTCTGTAGGTAACACCACACATTTGCTTTTTCTAATAATAGCGAGATGCTCTTTAAAAAAAGTCCATTAGCAATTAAATGTGCAGTATCATCTACACAGGCTGAGGGCTCACATCTCTTCCTTGTCTCTTTCTGGCAACTTAACCTTCACACCTTTACTGGATGGGAGTGCTGATCTACAGCTACAGCACAGACTGCACTGTCCCAGCCTGCTGTACCAGGGATTCTTTTCTGGAGTGTAATTGCTCTATTCCTATACTTGTAAGTCCCATGGGGAAAAAAAGAAAAAAAAAAGGAAGAGAGAGAAGAAGAAAATAAATGAGCCGTAGGAGGTGATGACCCTTCATAAGCCTCAACACCTGCTTTACAGCTTCTGAAATGCCTCACTGCAGGACTTGGAATCCCTCCTGGAAGCAGGTCCTCCCTTCTCCTGATCCCATCCTGGAGCTGTGGGGAGCTCAGGGACTGATGGGGACTGGATAAATGAAGAACATGGGCCAGCCAAGCTCTTTGAAGGAGCTGTCCCTCAGCTGCTTCCTCACAGTGGGGGAAGCAGATCCCACATCCCAGGCTGCCAGACCTCCTCGAATCTGGCACCGACCCCACTGCCCGGCGCAAACAAAGTGGATGTTTAGGAACCACATCCCGGCTGCTATTCGAGCACCCGGCAGCCAAATCACTCCCTGAACACCCCTTTCAAAGCAAACAGCACCACAAACAACCCTGCCAGGAAGGCTCAGCTCCAGCAGCTGCATCAGCTGCTTATTCATGCTTTTAAGTGCTCAAGGTCCACCTCCAATCGGTGCTAACACTATTTCAGCAAGATGAACAGCAACCGGGACCAGTGACAGCCCCTGTGCTGAAGCCTGTTCTCGTGGGTAGGAACTACAGGCTTGAATATTAAGCTTTNGCTTATTCATGCTTTTAAGTGCTCAAGGTCCACCTCCAATCGGTGCTAACACTACTTCAGCAAGATGAACAGCAACCAGGACCAGTGACAGCCCCCGTGCTGAAGCCTGTTCTCTGTGGGTAGGAACCACAGGCTTGAATATTAAGCTTCAAGAAATTAGGGGTGTGGAATCGCTATGCCCCTAATAATGCAGCTTTCCAGGCACATGGATACCTCTCATGTGCAAATCCTGTAAATCATGAAACTCGGATTAACACTGATGTGTCTCTTCAGCTCTTTGGTGAAACCAGCCTTCAGTGTAACTGTTGCATTTACATATTCAATGAAAGGTTTTCCTTTTGCAACCTAAATAACGAGCAGGAGAACACTGACAAAGCACCTTTAAAACAGCTAATACAGGTAAGTAAGCTACTACAAAAGAAGAGAACCAGGACAAATGGCTAGTAAACAACAGACAGGCATCCACACCTTACTGACTAAAGCTTATTTGAAGCTGTAATTGTTCAGTGATCACGGTTTCTCACAGAACCATACTTTCAATGATGCCATGTAGCACAAGCTGCTTACAGGCCACACCTAAGGAAACTAAACTGCTAAAATAAAAATAAATAAAGGGTGATTGCACAGCTTAACTTGTTGAATTATTCCTTCACAATTTAGATATCTACAGTACTTCTTACACCAAATTAGAGGCTGGCAAAAACAAGTGTTACACAGGTAGCCTTAGGAAAGCTAACTTGAGACTCAGGAGAGTTTAAGAAGCTTAAAGATGAAGAGACACCTCTAGCCTGAGTCATTTGTTTCCAGTGCACATGTCATTAGCCGAAACCAGTAAAGAGAATGAGATTCTGACGCCCTGAATATGAATCACTGTGGGTGTCACTCTGCTAGGCTGTTCCCTTTGTTGGCTGAGTCAAAAAAGATAAGTTGCTGCTTTATGATCTGGGAAGATTCACATTAAAAAAAAAGAAACCAACCCTGAACGTTAAAATACCACCAACACAACATAGCTGTGGGTAGCTTTAAATCTGTAAGTGCTTTGCACTTTATCTCATTGGATGCTCAAGATAAGTCCAAGTGCTTCACAGGCAGCCGGCCAGACACTTGTATAGCAACTGTTGAATATTCAGCAACAGTTGGCTCTATAGAAGCACCTGCTGCCCAGAGATCCAAGGCCACTTCACAGAAACTAATGAATTCCCTTCCTCGAAAGAGGCGATTGTGTGGCTGCATTGAAGGCAGATGAGTAAGCCCAGCCCGCCTTTGCAACAGCCACCCCAAACAGAAGCAGGAGCCAGAAGACAGCGATTCCCATGGATTCTGATCCTTGTGGGGCAGGAAAGCATTAGGTGGGTATGGGAATACAGCTCTGCCTTGCCCTGCAGTGACCTGACTGGTCTTTCCCAGGTTGGAAGCAATCCCTAAAATATGCATATAAAGCAGCTGAAAGCCAGTAACTTGGCTGACAGACAGGCTACATGACATGCCTACATCAATACATTCATGCTGAAGAGCAAGCCTCGTTAAAATTCACTCCCATCACAGCCAAATCACCAGCACCCCTGACATTTAGACAGCCTCACAGTATGCCACAGGAGACAGGGAAGAAAAGAAGATCCAAGTATCCCACCACTGTGCAATTTGATTAGTAAGAGCTGGACCCATCACACACGACCAGAAACAAGAAATGTCACATCCATCAGCCATGGCACTTCCCTTGCCAGGATCATGCTCCCGACCTGCACTCTGATAAGGTAAATCTGCTTGGTGTGGGACAAATGCAAGTCTGAGTCCCTGTACCCCCCCATTCACCTTCTTCCCACCAAAAGTGCAGGAAAAGTCACCTCATCGCAACTGGAAGAGGTACCACGTGGAGGTGTGCCAGGCTTGGCAGTCTCAGATGATTGTTACTTACTGTTGCACATCCATCATATGAGAAAATCCAGGCTCTCCCACCTTTATTTAAGCAGCCACTGCATTGGAAGGCAAATATTTTCTTAATTACTGGGTGACAAAGAAGGGTGTGAAGCATTTCTCACTAATGTGTTTCACAAACATTTGCATATTTACACCAAGTGGGCTATGACCTTTTCTTTAAAGCACAGGTTTTCCCAGCGTACTCCCCTTCCCTGTTCAGTTGTCAGACAGAGGTGGGGAGGTGCTGATCTACCCTTTGATCTGACAGGGACAGGAGGAACTACGGCAGGGGAAAATGTAGCAGCACAAAGTGAGACCACACGTGTGTATCCGTATCCATGATGTGAGCGAGAACTTGCCGGCTCTCGCCCACGGGCAGCTCTCTCTCGCCCACATCTGGCTCTCTCTCGCCCACACAGCTGTGGCCGTGCACAGGGCAGAGCAGGGGCTGCTCGCAGGGAGGCCGATGGGGAAGCAGGAAGTCACAGAAACTGCTTCCACCTCCTGCTGCAGCACAGAAGAACATCACACCTCCCCACACAGCTGGGAGTATAAAATCTCTCCGAGTTCAAGATCAATGCGCAGAGCACGGTTATTTTACCAAGCTGTTCAAATAAGAAGCAATTTTAGGGCCAGAAGTTAGTTTGCTCAATGGAATAGCTTCCTCTGGCTGTTTAGTTACTCAAATCTAATATTTGAAGCTTGGTTTAAGGCAAAGCTTCACACATTGCTGCTGTGGGTATTAGAAGGGACTTCTAGGGGCAAGTTTATTCTTAAGATCCAAGTCTAGGATCGAGTGCTGGACAGCATCCTGGAACGCCAGTGAAGAGTCCTCAGACAGAGAGCAAGCTCTGTGCACTGCCAGCCCCTGCAGGATAACATCTGTATCTCAGACAATTGTGCAATTCAAGGACAACAGGTTCTGACTGAAAGACCAAGCTTCAGCTTCTGGGCTGTTCCTGCTGAACCACACGAGCAGAGGGCACAGGGGTTCTGAAAGGCTGCTTTGTGCTCTGGATGGGAAGTTCAAACTGACGTGCCTTTTCCAAGGCAGAGCAGAAAGGCCGCGGGCAGCCCGGAGCCAGCAGGGAACGGCAGGAGTCAGGAGTGTTTACACTCTGCTACCTGTCACTTTAATTGGCCATAATAGAGATGCCAGACTTCATCATGCACAGGGTCCAAATCCAAGCGCTCCTTTTCACAGGTCATTGTTTATGCTCTGGAAGTTTTAACATTAAAAGACTTCAGCAGACTGCTAATTTGATCTTCTGAAGAAAGTTAGAAAAAAAAGTGCTCTTTTCTTTACTTTGAAGTCGTGTCTCATCACTCCCTGGGCTGCTTCCCACTACTGGACTATCATACACTTATCAGCCACCACTGCAGGCTCATCAAGGCAAAGAGCTTTGCAGAAGAAAAAAACTTGCAGTGTTAGGAACAAGAGTATATTACCTTCAGTGTGGACAGGGCCAGCACATCAACCACAGAGCTCAGAATGAAACCCACCGCATCGTTTGACACCTTGTTCCAACATTGCTTAGGGCACATTTAGCTCTGAGCTGCAAGGCAGTTTCCTTTCTCTTTCACACACCTGGGAAGAACGGTGTGAAGTGGCACCATGCTGATACACCGTGAGTATGTCACAAACCTAATTACCTGAAAAGTCTCCGGTAACAGCTCTACAGCGAAATGCTTGTGACTGTGGAAGCTGCCAGACCTCTGCAGACTGGTACCACGGCTCTTCCCTCACAGTCCACAGCAGTGTCACCCCTTCCTCAAGGACAGGGCACCCAGGTCTGGCAGCTGTATATTGAAACGAGCTGTGGGAACTCAGCATTGCCTTTGCAGCATGTGTGGGGGTGCTGCAAACCTTGGCTTATAAAAGCTGGCATGCAACTAAAAAAAAGTTATTCATATTTGCCTAAAAAGATCTGCAGAACAGATAATAGATGTGACATAATTAACCCTCTTGAGAAGCCTTTGCCTTGAGATGAGACAATCTCATTCTATTTTTAAAAGTCAGAACAGCAGTAACAGGGAGGGAGGACAGAAAACGTCAAACTCTTGCCAGGGTTCGTTGCCTGGGACTGATGCTCAGACCTGCCCCTGCTGAACCTGCCCCCTGGCAGTGGGGCCAGCACAGGTAGCTCTGGCACACTGTGGGCACAGCATTTACCAGTCCTTTGGGATGGACACTTGGTGGCAAAATCGGGAAGGCTGCTGTGCCCTGGGTGCTGGATGTCACAACACTCCTCACACAGGAAACACGGAGCTGCAGCTCACGGCTAAAGGCACCCCTAAAGCCCCCCAGTACAGACCAGTTTTCAGATCCAGATCAGAGCTGTGGTCAGATTACATTATTTTGAAGCAATGCTACAAGTGAACACCTACACCATGACAAAGAGAGGCTGCTTGCAAAGAAATGTCTCTATTTTAAGCTTAAAGCAGAGTCCAGCACTCACTTCTCAGTTCAGATCCCTCACTAACCAACTCTAAGTTACAAGATGCTCTTTGTAACCGGCCTGTGCTGCTCAGGACAGCTCAGCTCACAAGCCAACACGTTTTCCTTGACAAGCCTCAAGGTCACCCAGTCGGGTACTCAATAAATAACAAAAAACTTGCATCATACTTGCCCGCAGGTGCTGAGGCAATGGGTGAAGAGTTCCTTGAGCTGACTTAGTGCTGCCCCAGCCCACGGCTGGGCGAGGAGGAGGAGGAGGGTATTCCTGGCACCTCCAGAGCACCATTAGGCACAGTGTGAGGAACAGGAAGAAGCTGTCCCAGGCAGGAACAGTTCTGTCTGTATCTAAGCTAATTATTTACAGGAACACTGGTCAAACTCCCTTCCCCCATAGAATTTGGCAACTATAATATTCCCATTTCTTTTCTATACTACTGCAAGTTTGGCCTCCAGCAAACACAAGGAAATGAAGCCATTTAAAAAAAAAAAAAACAAAGAAAAAATATTTTTGCCTCACAAATCATATTTCTGTCTTGCCACCCACCCGGGTTAGATTACACTGCAGTCTCCAGAGGGGAGAGATGCTTGGGGAATGGGAGCAATTTCAGACCCCAAGAGGTAGAGAAACATCTCGAGTTTCTCCAGCACAGTAAGAAATCCAGCCATGCCTGATGATGAGTAGTTTATGTTGGCAAGCAGAGGGAAAGCATTAAGGATGTGGCTTTGCTCTGGTTTATACAGAAACACTTCCCAGAGCTCATTGGTCACTCTGAATGCAGACAAGCCTTAAAGGTAATTTACTTTATGTTTAAGAAATACTGAAATAGCTCTGAAGAGCTCCTCATTAGGAGGAGGAAGGAGCTGCAGGACCTTGGCTGCTCTTCAGCTGGTGGCTGGGCAAACCACAGGTTAAGGCATCTCTGCTGCAGCAATAACTGGAATTACAGCCTTTATCCATCAAAGATCATAAGCACCGATTTTTAAAAATAAAAAAGTTAGTCTCCCTGTAGATTTATAAGACATTTTATTTCTTACTAAATAAAGGCTCTCACATATCTGCTCTTTTACTTTTTTACAGTGAAGTGAATGCACTTAATTGCAGAAGGGCTGCCAAGCACATCAGTGAACTTGACACATGACAAACAGGAATTGAGAACCCACTTATCATAAACTCGGGCTCAGTCAACAAGCTGTGTTTTTTCACTTATACTTGTAGTAAAATACATGTAGGCAGGAGATGTTTGTACCCTTGAACCTGCACAGACAAAGCAGATGGGGACCGAGTAGAAATCATTTATAACAACTGAAAACACAATTCAAAGCAGAGCCATATGCAGAGACCTCCTACTACTAACCATCAGTATTAGCTGCAACACAGTGCCCAAAGCACTGGGTGATGTTGTCAGGAAGCACCTACAGAACCTGTCATATGTTCAGTGCAGCAATCAACCTACACAACTAAAGAAAGAATAAAAGGAATGACACTATTATGCTGCAATTCAGAATTCATGGGATGAACATTTGAGACTATTTATGTTTGGATAATGGTTAATTCAGCAGAAACCCACGATTACTTTTAGAACCATTTAAAATATTTCACTAGGACACTGTATTCAAAAGACTGAAAGTTAAGATCAAGCTATGCTCAATGCATGTAACAGCACTGGTTAATCAATAACTGGAGCAAAGCAATTCCATTCTCTCTGCTGTTTTGTCATGGGAAGTGTTTTGTTTTGCAGGCTTTGCACATGGCAAAGATTCCTTAACCACGCTGGTGGTAAGAGCCCTGACAAGGCAACCACAGCTGAGAAACATCTGCACATCAGGTGGCTTCTGGGAGACTTGCTGCTGTTTGCAGTAATTCTTCAAATAACAAAGTTGAAAGAAGCCCATTAAAAGAGGTTTTATAATTGCTTGAAGGCTGACACGTCTGGTGTTGAGCTCAACCTCCTCCTGGTTTGAGCAGATGCTGCCAAACAGCCAGCAGAAATTCCTGTCTCTCCTGTACCCAGTTGTGAATAATATTCCATGCTACTGCACATATCTGGTGGTGACACCATGTTATTCCCCACCTTCCCAAAAATCAGAAGGGCCACAGGCAGAAAAATCACAGTTGGGAAAGGGCAATCCAGTCCCATCACTGGAGCAACCCCACATTCAGTGTGTCTGAGTGGAATAAGAGTATTTTCAACAGAAGCAGCTATGACAGCATATCAAAAGGGACCAAAAAAATCAGATTATACTGGTATAAGGGCTTGAATACAGGTACCATGGAGTTTTTGAACCCATTTCAGAAGTTTTCTCTAATTTGTGCCTCTTGCTTAACGTAACTAGATAAAGCAGCCAAATAACATGAGAATAAATTGTTATCTGTGTCCCCACAGCCTTACAAGTCTCCCACAAGCAATGAAGATATTGATACCATCACAGCAGCAACACTGAACTACCACCTCAAAATCAGCAGTAGCACAACACAGAGCAAGAACGGCTCTGGGATCTCTCCCAGATCACTTCTGCCTAACAGAGAAGCACAATTGCCCTTCTCCATTCAAGAGACACAACAAACAACTCCAGGCCAGGAACTGTTCACATCTACACTCCCACTGCTGAAGGCTTCAGAGGAAGATCTGTGCTGTGAGCTGCTTCCTGCGCTGCCAAGCACAGCTAACACAGGCCCATCAGAGGCACAACCACTTCACCGAATGCATCAGGGCAACACGGGTCCCACACAGGGCTACAGGCAGCATCTGCAGTTCCAGCACAGACTGTCGTGACAGCCACACACCAACCACAAATCATTTTTTCCTGCCTATGTCACCAGCAACCCAGAGCCAACAAATGCATTCAGAACCACAATTGGGTATTAAAAACATTCAACAATAAGTAATGGCAATCCAAACACATCGCCAGTGCCACTGAAAATAATTACAGAACAAGTCCCTTGCTTGCGTTCATCCTTAAAAAGTACTTTTTTCTCCTCTTCCCCTTCTAAATCCCAGATATTCGGGCATCTCCAGGGAATAGAGCTGAGTTCTGCAGGAGGCTCGGCCACGCAGGAAGACATCCCCTTCTTCCCCAACACCCCATTTCACCCCACACGGCTGCTGACCGCCACGTACGGTTTTTAATTTTCCCATGTAATAGTATCCCCAGGACCTGCTCACTTCCCCAGCGAGCACAACCTTTCAGCACACACAACTCCGGAGAGAAAAACCCCTCCTTTGGCAAACAAGAAAAAACCCCAGCAGGGTTCCGCTCCACCTGCAATTTCCTGCATTTCACGAAAATGCAGATACCGCAGCAAAAAGCTCAGCGATGCTTCCCCCCCACCGACTCCTCGATCCCCACCGGCGCGGAGCGGCCTCACGGATCCCCCTTCCATCACGAACCCCCCTCTCCTCACGCCGCAGCTCCGCCCGGAGGGGCAGAGCGGGAGCCCGCGCCGGGGCTGCGACGTGGAAACCCCGCAAAACACCGCGGCGAACTTCCCTCCTCACCCCGCACGGAGACACCGGCCAGCTCCCTCCTTCCTCCTCCTGCTTCTCCTCCTCCCGGGCTGCCCGTACCTGGCGCGGCGCCGGGAGGTCGGTGCGGTGCCCACGCCCCGTCCCCGCCCCGCAGCGNAGTAAATGTGGCTTAAAACCCAATTCTATATAGATTTTATAATTTTATATTATATACGTTTATATACACATATATTTATAAATACAAATGTATATTTATTATCTATTTATATGTAATTTATATATAATCTGTATGTTTTTTATATACTTGTGTGTGTGTACATGGCACAGAGAAGCTGTGGATGCCCTTAACCCTGGAAGTGTTCAAGGCCAGGTTGGATGGGGCTCTGAGCAACCTGGTCTAGTGGAAGGTGTCCCTGCCCATGGCAGGTGGTTTGGAAGTAGTGAATCTTTAAGATCCTTTCCCAAACCATCCTGATTCTATGTGTGTATATTTATTTGTATCAGTGGTAAAGCCTAAGGTGGGCAGAGATCTGTTCTCTGTGGGAAGGAGGTTGCAGTGAGAAGGTCAGGGAGCAGATCTGAAGGAGGACAAGCATTGCCTACCAGCCTCCCCACTCCAGGGGCATGGATGACCTTCCTGCAGGAACAATTTGAGACACCACCAGAGGAATTTTTACAGAACAATTTTGGGTTTCTGATGCCAAAAAAAGGTAAGAGAAGGGGCTGCCCTGGCAGGTAAGGCCCATGAGGGCTGTCAGGTCCCCAGGCAGGGACAGTCTCTGGGAACATCAGGGGTCACTGGGGATGACCTTGCCTGCCTGGTGTACCCTCATTCCTACAACAAAGTGATGATAAAACATGTGTATGGCCTCCCTGTGATGCTGGTGCCAGTCTAAAGCACCCTCAGTGTGCTACAATGCAAAACAGATCCTGTTAGGAAGTGATGTCTCTTTTGTCCTTGATTTTAATCCTTTTAGTTACAAGATAAAGAGAAGCAAAACAAAAAGGCTGAGAACAGTCACACTGACTTTGTTATTTTACATTCACTTCACTTTTTAGAAGTTGTGTAACTTCCTTTTTCGCAACACCTCGTAAGAACTGTGTTTACTGCACTGTCTGTGCTAATAAAGAAAAATATAAAGAAAGAAAATCTATTTCTGTGGCTTTGCAGCAGAGGACTCCAAGGCAGAAGGGGGTATTAAAAAAAAGGTTTTCCATAAAACTCCTGTCCAGGAGCCAAACCCTGACCTTACTGACTGTGACAGTTTTCACTGCTGTGTCACACATGCAAACAAACACCTCCCTCCCAACTGTAATGGCACTGAGATAGTTGGAAAATGAAAGAATCCCCAGTTGTTACTCTGCCATTGGATCTGGCCATATTCCAAAACCTGTTTTGAAAGTTACCTTCAGGTATTTCAAAAGAGGCAAAGCTCTTTGGAATGTACTTTAGTAACAGTGCTCATATACAGAGTTACAGTGATGCTGTAAATGTAAATCATTGCAGGATAATCTAAGTACTTTATACTTCTGTCCTCAAATCTTTTGGACTTTACTGAGTCCAAAGAGAAGTGTTTTCCAGAAAGGACCAAGAGTTATTTGAAGCAGAGGATAAAGAAATTCTCAAAAAACAGATCAAAGCAGGCAAACATCAGCCCACCAGCTCATGCTCCACACAAACCCATTGACCAGCTAACACTGCATGTCACAGGTATTGCCTGAGTCTGCCTCTTCTCATCACAGCCAGCAACTTCTAAGTGTGAACTATTGCTTGTCAAAAAGCAAAAGAACACAAAGAAATTCATTAGCCTCAATTCTTATATGCTTAAAGCAATCACTGAACTTGACCCTTTACGCAGTTCATAGAAAGGAAACGAAAAGAATTCCCTCTCTGCTGAGCACAGAAGCACTGGAAGGGTGGGGGATGCCTTGGGTTTAGTGTCACAGCAACAGATGAAAGCCAAGTGCAGCTTCAGCCAGCACAGACTGTGTCCCCACGTGTCCAAGGAGGTCACTGGGACTCAGCAGGGCACAGCTCGGGGCAGGGCCCTGCACACAGGGGACCCAGCAGACCCTGAGCTCCCTGCGGTGGCACTGGGGCTCCAGACCCCTCCTGTTTGGGATCTCTCCTGGGAAGCTGAGAAGCTGATAATGAACATTGTAACAGGGATCAAAAACACCTCCCAGACATCCTATTCATTAATCTAAATGAATGGGAAAGCGATTTTTACAAGACAGATCTAGGGAAGGACGACTTCACTGCTTATTAAATAGGACACTTCTAAAATCTGCTTTTCCTTTCAGTATTCAATTTGAAAGAGACAGCTGTATGTCAGGGGTTCATTGCAGAACGAACAACAACCATAAATGAAATAATTACCTGCACAGTACATTCTGTAATGGTTTCCTGAAAGATGCAAATCAGAAGTGTTTGTATTGTTACACAGATCAGGCAGTATTATGGATATTGTGAAATGGTTCCTGACACTTACAGAACCATTAGCCAGCACAGATATACTTTCAATAGCTTGTGGAGCAAAACATAAAATAAGCATTAAACAGATAAAGCAGCAACAGTTAAAACTAATATTATAATAGAGATGTTAAGAACATAAGCACAACTGTGTGGTACAGCAGCTGAATGTACTACTCAGTTTGCTACCCAGGGCTTTGCCATTTATTACACAGTAATAATTGAGAAGGCACAAATCTCTCACTGAGAGAAGTGTTTCTCATAAAGGTCCTGGAAAACGTAAAGGGTTTAGACAATCACTGCATATTAAGGAACGACTGTATAAAATCTTTATTAAGTAATAACCCCAGCTCTAATACAGGTCCATTTCTCACTTCATTAAAGCTAAACCTGATTAAGTGGAGATTGTTATAAGCTGTCTTTGATCTCCATTGAGACAAAAACCTTATTTTTACATGTTTCATATTAAAGTGACAAATTTCTGTTTAATATGACTAAATTTGTTTCCTACAAAGGGACAAGCAGAGCACACTGTCACGGCTGAGGGAGGGCAAGTGGCCATCACTGGCTTCTCTTGGAGGAATAAGGACTAATTTGGGGAGTGACACAGACCTTTAAGTGCAGTGAGGGTGCAGAGAAGGGTGTCTGCATGTCTGCCCAGGGCAGCAGCTTCTGCTTGGTACAACTGGCAGCTGCAACTCAACTGAGTCAGCGCCACAGGAGATGTTGCGTGATACATTTTTCCCATCTGAGATTGGAGTCTATTCTCTTGTCATGATTTCAGGCAGCTGAGGAATTTGTGCAGGTTAGTCATTGCTCAGAGGACCACAGACACTGAAATACGCTCCAGGCTTCACTTCACGCGTCGTTTGCATGAATAGGATCTGCACATTGAGAACCTCTTGAGCAGGGCATTTTGTGACTCCATCCACAGCAGAATTTTCAAAGAAAAGCCATACAATGGCAGACACACTCACCCAGTGTCATAATAACTGGCCCATGAAAATGGCAGGGCGTTCCTTCACACTCAGTTTCCATCTTAATTCATCTTACTTTTTCCTAAATCCCACCTGCCATGTGCTTGTTTTTACAAAGTGGTATTTGCAAAGCAAGTGTACTCTTTAGTCTTGTCCAGGGTTTGAGGCTGAGATACTGACAACTACCTGTTAATGGAGTAAACTTTCATCCCCATTACCACAGGAAAGAAAAGATATGTCTACACTGTCAGTAGGATGCTTGGAACTTCCAGATCACGCAGCTGAATAATGCTAAGCATCCTGAAAAAGGTGCTTGCAGAAGCATGCCAGAGGAAATTTGGGAAAAATATTCCTGTTTGAGTGCTTAAGAGGAAGGCTGCTGAACTGAGTGCCTAAAGCCTTCCCTGTGAGGGGGGTGAGGCATGGCAGGGGGATTGGAATGAGATGATCTTTAAGATCCCTTCCAACCCAAATCATTCTACGATTCCACGATTCTGTGCCTTCCAGTAGCACTCAGAGTGCCTGATGAAACCGGGGGCTCCTGGCCAGGAAACGGCGGGCAGAGTATGTTGTTGGCAGGGTTTATGGCAGGAGAACCTGCTGATCCCGTACAAAGCACCGCAATTTCTCTGGAGCAAGTCTGAGTGAAGGCTGGCACCTCCTCTGCTGTTCCAGAGGCGGAATTCTTCCTCTGAATCTCACTAACGCATCGCTCACAGGCGAGTCACCCTAATGACAAGAAACTGGAGCTGAAATGTGAAGAACAGAAACTAATTAATAATGAAGATAATGAGATCACCGGAATGTATGTACCGAACCTGCATCTTAATTATCTCATGAAAACTGGCAACTCCAATCATGCTTCAAGAGCCTTTAATCATGCTCTCTCTGATGAAGGATTTTTTGCTGGCTTTTTTGCAGAGACAGATGTAAAAATACCTTTTGTCGGGGTTTTTCCCTACAATTACAGCCGGCCAAGTTACTACTGTGTGTAACTGCTCTGCTTCAAAATGAGATATCACAGACTTGTAATTACAGCTGGTCTGATCTTCATCTCATCTACTCTCATCTTATTTTGGAGTGCTTCCTTTGAAGGAAATGCAGTAAGACTGGTGTGAATTACTGCAGTATTATTATGAATCCCTTTTATTATGACAGAACAAACCAAGAATGCTCCCTAATTAAGAAGTTTCTGCAGAAACACAGGGAGCACACAGTTCCTGCCCCAAAGACCTTACAATCAGAACAGGCAAAGACAGACTTTGAGGTAGGGAAAAGAGGACAGAGGGAATGCAGAATGAACTTGCTCCCAACTACCACTTGTTCCCATGACTTGTTTAAAGGGGAGGTTGGGAGAAGACTGGATAAGATGAACATAGGAAGAAGTGTGGAGTTGCTGAGCTGATGACTGTAGAGGGGGCAGAAGCAGGCTGCATTTACAGCTGGCAGACCCTTTCCAGATTCTTCTGCAGTTTCCTCCCTGCCCTCCCCACCCCACCCCTTCATCCCTGGACAGGGTGAGGAGGTAGCTCCAAACTACATTGCTCTGGGTAGAGCAGGCTCAGCTCAACCCCTGCTCTCACTCCCAAAATACAAGACCCCAAGTGTCTGCAGAGAGGCTTATTTTAGTAAGTAAGGAAGCAGCTCTTCAGATTCCACACCACGGGGCAGACCAGGAGGGTCTGCTCTCCCTACGACCTTTAACATCCGGGAGAGCTGAGCGCCTGCCCGTGTCCCACCCTGAGGAGCAGGGCAGGCAGCCAGGCACATCAAACAGCTCGGGTCACACGGAGGGCTCACAGGAGAAGCTCTCTGTGCAAGAGGGGACAACTGAAGGCAGGATGGGGCTGGCTGAGGGCCCATTAGCATCAATTCCTTGGGCTTATAATGAAGTTGGACCTGACTCACTGACATGTAATTACAGCATAAAGGCTTTCCAGGGGACTTACCCCTGTTCTCTCTGGAGAGGAGCTACTTGTAACCTCTTTGCCATCTGACGGTTACACTTTAGTTGCTTAATGAGGCTGTGTTTTGAGAGATTTTCTGTGTTCCTCCCCAAAACCCCTCATGAGGGACAAGTAGTCAAGAACTGAGAGTCCAAAGGCCAGATAATGGAATAAGGTATGTATCCCCCTCTGAAGAGCAGTGTATTTTTTGCTCATGACTGCAACTGTACCATTAGGTTTTTCCTATCAGGCTCTGAAGGTGCCTCCTAACAGTAGCTGTGAATCCATGATTAAACACCTTTGTCAAAGCATTACAAAAATATGCCAGATACAAAATCTATCCTATTTAACCTTCGTCAAAATGCCAATAAAAATAAATAAAACAACAGGCTATGTGAGCAAATTCAAATGAAAAATATGTAGCCTTTCCTTTAGAAATGGGCTAGGAAGACTCTGCAGACAGAAGGCACGGACACATTCATGTTGCAGGTAAGAGCACAGAAGATGGCAAGGAAAGTTTTAAGCTTTTAGCCCCTACTCTGTATAACATAAGATGTTAGCAGAGGAAAGGAAAAGGAAAATAAAAAGAAAAGAATCAGCTGGCCAGGACAAGAATAATTCATGCTCACCAGTGGCTAATATTTCTCCCATGGCACACACTGACAGCAAGGCTGCAGAACAGAACAAACTGAACCAAGGGAAAGGCTGTACTGAGCTCACAGGTGCAATACTTGGTCCTACGGCTTGTCTGCATTAACCTATCTCTCGAATCACAGGCTACTTCCCATTGGTCTGGATGTGTTCAGGACACTGGTTGGTGCTCAGTTATCAGCAACTATTCAGTATCTGCTTCAGTCTCTTGATCAAAGTGCAGCTTCATGTCTTATTTATGGCTATTACTAACAGCCTGCTCTGTAGACAGAACTATTTATTTCCCCCCAAGCTTTTCTGTGGTGTTCATCACTCTGACATCTGAGTGCTCTGCAACGATTAATTTATCTTCATAAAGTCTCTTCAAAATGAGGGAAGATGGTATTCCCATTTTACAGATCAGGAGCTGTTGCACAGACAGATTGAGGTCAACCATTTCCACTCGTGATAGGTCCTGTTATATGAAATGTCTCAGATCTAAATTTTTTTAGGTATCTTCAAATATAATGCCAAAACAAAAATCTTCTAGTTTGTGTGTTCAGAGCTCTGACTGGCTTGTTACAAAGTCAAGTATAAGAACAAGAGAGGATTAGGTACTGTAAATGCTGGTCACCAGAAAGAAGGATGAAAGCTTTCCAACCACCAGCCTCAGGAATGCTGAAAACCAATACAGATAACCCATGTGGATATGGAACACATTCTGAGCCTTTGATGAAGCAGCAAAGTATAGCTTAAAAAACTGTACACATAGAAATCTTCTCTGCCTTTACAACACAGGACCAAATCCTGAGAGCACAGTTCAAGGTAGGAAGAATTGCAGGTTCTCTCCACTTCTTGGGGTCTGACCCATTAAACATGGAAAAAACCAGAAAGCTTTGTAGTGTGGAAGACCACCCTGGGAAGGGAAGCTTTTGTTTTATCACTGTGTTAAAAGCATCTGTGGATCAAATGTGCCAGTATCACTTTACAGCATGAAAACGCTGCCCAGGGGACTCTCAAGACTCATCTTTTCAAACGCTGATACTTCTTTGTCAGTTTTAATAAAAGACAGCTACAAAAACAAAGTGGGCCATGTGTTCCCAATGAAGCAAAGACCCTGGCAATCAATAACAGAAACAATCTGCACTTACTTGCTGGGAGAATTTGCTTTTAGCAGCAACATCTATATAACAAGACATCATTCAAGACCTCCCTTCAATTTTTATTTGGACAATGAGCCCACTGTGCCCAAAGCACATCTGTGCTTATGGAGATTTGCAAATGCAGGACAATGTTTAGACTGATAACATGACCATGCCACATATGATGATGGATTGCAGCTTGCAGGACGTTTGATCTTTCCTCTTCTGTCCTAAAATGGACAGTTTTCTAGCTCAAAAGAAAACTTCTCTGTCAAAATATTGACTTTTAATGCAACATAGACATAATTTTCTGCTTCATTTCTTGATCTCTTTCACAGAAGGCCTCAGAATTGCCCTCCTGGCTCACACAGGTCTGCCCAATACGAGCTCCTGTCTCCAGCCCCAGTTTTTAGCAGATTAATGAGTCATGTGTACAGTAAGGAAAGACAACAAAATCTGGGGAGAAGAGAGACATGGAACTTAAAAGAAAGCCTTTTTCATTTGTTATTCCTGAAAAACACCAAACTGTACCACAGGAAATGCTTTTTAGTTGAGAATCCTGATATATCTCAGACCCTAGACTGTACATGATTTAGATAATTTAAATTACATTGCAGATCAAAGTTTTATTTATTGGAAAATTGCAGCTGAGGCCATTCACCTTTTCTGTCTTATTAATCTAGTGCCATCTTCATATAGCACATATCTAGTAAGTGGGGCTCCTTAAACAGAGCTGGTTCTCTAGCCCAGTGCCAACCAAGGCAGGAACTGGCTGTCACCAGGGAAAACACACCACTGGGAACAAGGTGGCCTTGACTCAGCCCCTGGCACTGACAGCTGTGGATTCTCCATCAAGGCTAAGTGGGAGTTTTTGACAGAGGGATGAGAGGGTTGCAAAGTGCAGGAGCTGAACTGTTTGCTGTGTGTGAGCACTTCCACAAGGTTAAGGTGCAGCTCTGCTGTCTCACAGTGACCTGTGACCTCTGGCAGGGCCAGCACTGAGCACTGCAGGGCCCTCTTCCTCTGTCACCTGTGGCTGTGTGGTGACAGCAGTGACACACCCCAGCATCCTGCAGTCCCTGGGTCTCCATGGATACAAGAGAGACATGAACTGGTCTGGTTCCTGTGACTCTGCAGTTCAGTCAGCTGCTGCTGCTGCTGCATCCCTTATCTTTCACTCTTTGGCAGATCCCTGGCTCTTTGCTTCACCAAATGAGGAACCAGAAGGTTCTAGTTCCTTCTGGCCAAGAGACACTGCCCCAGCTGTGAGAAGAGGAGGTGCTTTGTCAGTTAAGCATGTTTTGGTAGCTAATGTAATAAAATCATTTCAGTCCTGTTGCAGCTGCTGCAAATTTGTATGTGCGTGGTTCAGGATTACTTCTGGGTTTAGGATCTTGGGTCATACAGAATGTGAGGAATGGGTTCAATCACCAGTTCTGTCCAGAAACAGAATTCTCATTCTTGGATATGGCTAAAAAATAGCAACCACTAAGATATTAACATATGGATGGAAAACCCCTGCTACTTTCTATAAGTAATGCCTACTAAGCATTTCAGAGGCATGGTTGGATATTACAGAGGAAAATCCAATTTCAGTAAGAAACATACAGATTTTAATTTAAAAGTCACACATGGACAGTCTTATCATCTGAAACATGAATTCTATCCTTAACAACTCAGTACAGATGTCAAAACAATCTGATTTCCAACCTGGACCATCCCTAGCACATTCCTTTACCTTTGTGATTTGTGGTTCCTATTGATCACCCATTCCCATTCATACTGAAATCTAGCAAGTCAGGTACTTCCATCGCCTCTGCACTAGAGCAGGAATAGACAGCAAGTCAATTTTCTGTGGCACTAGAGAATGATAACTCAATGCTTTCCATGACACTTCATTTTGGTGGACTTTAATGTTGTCCCTCAGAGACAGGAGCTGCTAGCCACTGCTGGTTTGGGGTGTTCTGCAATTCACAGATGCATAAGAAAGAGAAACTCAGTGGGAAGAGAGAAAGAAAACAAGATTTTTGTATGGTAGAAGTGGTGCTTTGGAAAACAACCTTACACGCCTCCAGTGAGACAAAAACAGAGAATAAGAGATGAAACACATGCACAAAACTTTTTTATCAAACCTTGCAACCAAAATTACGCCCACTTCCTCCATGCCACCCCTGCCCCACTATCAGATCCCTCTCTCAGTATTTTGTTTGGGTATAAGCCAAGACCCAGATTCGAGGCTCCCAGGGGCACAGCACTGAGAGAAAACCTGCAGTTAAGTCAACAGAGTGCAGTGAACATCGAGAGAGGGCAGCAAAGGGGATTTACCTAGAAATGGAGCATTTGGGAACCACCAGTTGTCCATAGGGACTAATGCACTTGTCTTGCTCCCCAGTATTTTCACTTCAAAAGTACATAAAAAATGCTTAGAAAACTCTTGTCTTGATACTACAGCAAACAGCTCTACAAGGGGAATGATGAACTACCCACCTAATGCAGATGACAAAGCAACAGGAATTTTTCTTGTACAGTCATTTCATGTTCTGCCCTTTGCTCTGGCCCAGCCAACTAGAGACAGAGCCTCTCAGGACACAAAAAGCCCAAGATCCCAGAACATAAGACATAAAAACATTTCTGTGCACTGGTTGCCTCCTCACAATAACCTCATTATCACAGCTGTCAGTCACCAGGACAAACCAGTCACCAGCATGGGAACTACTGACACGAGATGCTCACCCTCAAATGCATTTGGTGCCTGGAACAACACAGGCCGTGGCAGCTTTAATACCACAACAGGCTCCTCAAAGCCACAGTGGCAAGTGGTGTCCTGTCCCTTCACTGCAAGGGACTGGAAAGGTCACATGAAGAGATCCCCTTTGTGTCACACCGAGGGGCTGCAGTTTACAGCCCCTTCAATTCCATACTGAGTTATCCCTCATATGAAGTTAATTTTTTAAGAACCAGATGCACACACTGTCCTTTGGATTTATGTCCCACAATGGTGTTGACCTGTGATCAGGTTGAAAACTCTAAGGGCCTTTTTTCTTATAGATTTCCCAGCAGCTAAATCTAGTATCTCCTGTTGTATCCAAAATGACCATTATTAATCACTGACCTGGTACACGGTCTCTCTGTTTTATACAAGTCCTTGATGTACTGATAAGGGGTGGCTACATTCCTGACCATGCCAGTATAAGGCTGGATACATCACTCATGTCCAGTTCTGATCTCAGTACTCCTCAGCCACTGCTCAATACTGGGAGAATTATAGGGAGAGTTTGGTCCTGATTTATTGACCTGAACAAATGAAATGTTTTTAACGAATTTCAGAAACATGCTATCACCATTTTAAAATCAGCAGAAAGTATTTCCCAAGGCAGAGAGTTTCAAAAACCTACCAAATCCCCTGAACACACAGTGCCTGAATCAGAAACTGCAACAGATGGAATTGGAGAGCTTTTTTTAATATTGACTATTAATAAATGCAAATATTCTAAGTGACAAATGCAATTTATTTTTAGTCTGTACTGGGATAGTAGCCTGGTCTTAATCAGCACTTTTTGTCAAACTTCATGCTTTGACACAAACCCACAATACTCCAGCTGAGAGGCTGAATATGCAGAAACACAATCACAAGTTCTTTCAGCCTCATGTTCCTGTTTCAGAATAAGGTCTGTAAATGCTCACACTGATCTGACTACCTGTCCTTCCACCTTGTCTTATTTCTCTCCCAGCACTCAAGAATATTCTTATTACTGGGATTGCTCAATGATTGTGGCTTAGTTAACTGGAATTACTCCAGAGTAAATCAACTCAAAATCAGACTTTGCTATTGAAATTAATGGATTAACTCATTACACAGTTAAGGAGGACCTGGCTCTGTACTATAAACATCATAAATGCAAATATCTTTAATACAGTCAAATATTTTGCTGCTATTTTTCAGAGTAAAAACAGGGCAGCAGTGAGGAAAGAAGGGGTAAGTAATCTAAGCCTCAGGAGCACAGATCAGCATGTGCACGGGGTCCCAGTCACTTCTGTCTTTAATTCCCAGCTCAGTACCTGGAGCACAGCTACACCAACACCTTCAAAAGCCCAACACAGTGAAATGCCCTTGCCATGCTGTGAAACCTGGCTGTAAGCAATGCAAATATTTTGAATCTGATTCCTGTGGCCTTTTCCCCACGTTACACATCCAATCTTAATGGTTCCCAAAAGAACACTGTGGCAAAAAAAAAACCTGTGACAAGTTTGACAAATGCCAGCTGACGTAAAATGCTCCTATTGTGTGTGTTTCACTGGAAGCAGTCAGAATTTCATGTCTGGAATTTGTGGTTTCTTATGGGATTGCTGCAATACTTTCTACATGCAACAAGTTTATTCCAATAGGGAGCTCATTTTTACATAGAGAGCACCAGAAGGACATGGGGAAACGTGGGGTTATTGCACAGGGAGCCTGCAGAGCTGTTGGTCCCCTGCAGTGCTGCTGGGCAACACAGCCTGGACACTACCAGTGCAATCTCGTAACCCTTGCACGAAAAGAAAGAGTAGCCACTGCTGTTTCACTGCAAAGAAATCTGACAGAGGGAGGCTGAGCTTTTAAAGGTGTTCAGACACCTACTTCCCACCTTTTAACTGCTTCTGTTCCATATTTGTGTGATAAAAGCTCACAGAAACACTTGTGGGGCTTTGCTAAACAGCAGGAATACAGCCTGGGTGGTCTCCAGCCCTAGAACTATTTTCATGTGACTTCTCCAAGCTCAGACAAGAAAAGCATGACAAAGTCAGGACTTGGATGCTCCTTTCCCCATTCTCTGATACAGTGCCCTGCTGGGATGGAGACTGCACAGGACTAAAAATATCCTCATCCTGGAAATATTTTCCTCAGAAATTTGGCTTCACTCCTTCCCTCCTCCCTGAGCAATGGGCAGCTCTGGGAGGAGAGTATTTCACATGATGAATTTTCTGCTTATGGCAGAGATGATGTGTTTTCTTCTACATCTGTGCTTTTGTTCACTGGTGCTCAGACAAATGACCAAGCCATGGGCAGCGACCTGGAGTGACAGCAGCACTGAATCCAGCACAGCAGTTATTTGTGAGGGGCTGACTGCACCAATTTTCTTTCCTTCTTAAATGATGTTGCTGTTTTATCATTATATCACAGGCAATATCAAAACTGGAAGTCTGCCCAAGGCCTCAGTAAAGTACATCACAGAACTCCCCAGCTGAAACCAGTATTTCAGCTCCTGCTCCTGGGAAAAGTGATGATTTTTTTGACATCCAAATATGCTAAAATAAGCTGCCCACCAGATACAGGCATCCCATAACGACCCAGTGAGCACCAGCACTTCTGCCCAAGCCTGGTCTAAAAGCTACTGACATCAGTAGCAAACCTTCCTTTCCTTAAAGACACTTTTTGCCTTAGCCCTTGAAACCCTCATTCAGTTATATTCACTCGCTGAGTCCCAACTACACTTCTGTTGGTTTAATCTCCTTGTTAGGTGCTGTTGTGTCCTGTCTGGGGACAGTGCTGACCAGTGAGCTCCTCCAGGCAGGCAAGTCTGGTGTAAGATTCATGCAAGTTTGAGGGGAAAAGTGCCTTTTGCTCCAGAGATAAACCTGTCCTCCCCCTCTTCCACCCCTTTGCAGAGCTGGCTCTGAGGACGCTCAGACCAGCCTTTCATGTCCCTCTTCCAGACCTTTTCACTTCTCCCATGTTTTAATTGCTTCTGTTTTACATTTGGGTGACCAAAGCACAAAAGAAACAAGTTCAAAGGCTTTCTCAAATCACAGTAAAACAGTAGGTGGTCCCCCCTATGGCAATCACACATCTTACAATTAGACAGAAGGAAAATGAAGGAAATAATTGCAGTGTCCATACAGAGCCCCTGCTGTCAATTATCCCTGATGTGGGGTGTCTGCTCCCTGTTTCCCTCCTGGTGGCTCAGCCCCAGGAAGGCAGAGGCAGCACAGGCAGCCCAAGGATGGATCAGCATCACCAGTCACTCCTACCTGGTGTCCAGCAGGACTGAAGATTGGCCACAGCTGCCTGGACACAGACATTTAGTGCCACTTTAAAACCCCAAGACATTCACACAGAGGTGGCACAGCCCCTCCAGGAGACCATTTCCACACAGTAGCACCACACAACTATTGGCACAGGCACCCAGGGGACAGGAGTACAGGGGAGAGGAGACACAGCCTCCATGGGGCCACAGCACAGGGCCCCTCCTGGCAGCTGGCTCCACAGCCCCGTGTCCAGCTGGGAACACCAATTCACTGCCCAGCTCCAGTTCGCTGGGCTGCTCAGGCTGCCTGTGCAGCTGGAGCTGAAGGTACCCCAGTAAGAGCCGTCAGCCCTTTAACAACCTGAGCACACCCTGAGCTGCGGGACCAATTCTCCCCTCAGTCCCTTCTGGAGAGAGCAAGAACTGTGTTTTTCAGGTGTTTTTCCACCTGAAATGCAGAGGAAAGCACAAGACCCGGGGCACTCTCCTTTGAGGCTGCAGACAGTGCAGGAACTCACCTGGGAACACCCAAAGGCTACACAGCTCCTCTCAGGACACTTACTGGATTACTGCTTCGGGCTCAGTGCTTTCTGCTTTAGGCTCGGTCAGACCTGTTTAATCAGCTGGTAATGTGACACTTCCTTCTGTAAAGACCTGAGATCTACTTCCCTGGCAGCATGCCTTTTCCTCCAAGAGGTCAGCCTGCATCCCTGATTTCTCATGTGCTGCTGGCAGCTGGGACAGGGAGATGAAGAAAAAAAAAAGTATCAAGACAGTTGTTCTTTCCATGTAAACCTGAAAGGACATCCTGCTCAAAAAGGATATCTCAAGGAGCTCCTGAGGCTGGCCCATTTCCACTTCAAAAGGCAGGAGAGGCTGAGCTCAAAACTCCTGACTTACTCCAAATTCCCACTGGGTTTAACTGCTTGAGCTGATTAAGGAATGAGAAGAGAATCTCAAAAAACATCAGAGGTGACACAACAAACCTCAGATACAAATTTGAGCAAAAATGCACCACAAAAGATGTTAACTACTAGTCCAGGAAGTTTACTGGATAACCTACCTTGGGAGATTTCTGGAGATGGGAGTGGTGCTCAGATCTGAGACATCCCAACTGCACTGAAAAACTGCCCTCCAACTCTCATCTCCTTTATATACAGCTTTCTTGTCTCCATCACCCAATTCCCATATTCCAGCATCCCTCCATTCTTGCCAAACCACATTTAACAAGCAATGTTGAAAAACATCACAGGAAAAAAGCCAGACATGGTCCCTCCAAAGTGATCTTCACTTTGAAAAGTGAAAATATTTTTCTCAGGTAAAATATTTACTCAGGCTAAGAACTTAGATACCACCATGTCATTATGGATGCACTGGTACCTTGCTTAATGAAGGAGCTGGAAGCACCTTCTGCCCCTCTTTTATACAGCAGACCATGGGATGAAAATTCCTGGACAGTCTCTTATGCAGCAAAGTCAGTCTTGTCATTTCCAGCATGAAAACTCTGTTGCCACTGATTGCTATGGAAAAGCTTTAGCTGGGCATGAATGAAAGGCAATGACTAAAACATTGTATGAAATTGATTTAATAAGGTTCAATGATCGAAACAGGAAAGACTTCCCTTAACAAATTGTTACAGACCAGATTCAGCCACTGTGACCAGCTCTGCCATCAGCCTAATTGAAATCTGTGCAGTAAGGTCTTTGCTCTCAATTAACTCTGAAGAAAAGTTGAAATCTTTTTAATCATTCTGAATTATCAGCCCTTCTTTCATCTGTTGTTTGTTTTTTTTCTCCAAGGGTCTGGGTATTTATACAACTATTAAGAATACTCAGAGATAGGATAATTCACAACCATAATTTAGGACCACATATTAAACTGCTTGTTTCAAAGGTAGGATTAGAGAATGGGACAATTGGTATTTCATTTGGAGGGAAGGAGGTAGGAATCTCCTACAAATACCCACTGCAAGATATGTATCTAGTCCAGTATGTATCTAGTCCCAGCCCATCCTGTCACAGACTTCTGGCTGCAGATTGAATTGGATGTATCTGGTGTTTCCAGATTTTGGTTACAGATACAAAAAAGTCAATTCTGCCAGTTTTGCCCTTAAAACAGCAACGTGTGTGGTTACTCAGATGTGGATCCCAACAGCCTGTGCAACCTGGAAGCATCGGGCTCCAGGGAGAAACAGCAGCTGAAGCTGCAGGCGGCTTCATGTGAGAATCTTCTTCTCATGAAAATAGTCTTATTAATAAAACAGTAGGGAATGCAGAAAAGCAGATTGATCTCAGAGTAAAATGTTTCTTTAGGAGCCCCCTGAGGAATCAGTAGTAGCTTGTTATGGAACCAACATGGCTTTTACTGCCACAGCCATGTGAATAAGAAATATTTCAGTGTTAAGAGCAGTTAATAGAGGCACAAAGCAGGAAAGCTGGGCAAGCAGAACAAGTGCCCTGAGTAACAAAACCCACAGCTACTGCAAAACCTCCTGAAAGGTTCTGAGTATGAAGCAAGCCATGACCTAATTAGGTGGCACTATTCTGGAGAATAGAGGAAGGAACAGAAAGCAAGGAGGGGGAAGATAAAGGCGGGAGAGGCAGAAAGGCCCAAATACTCAGCAGATGAGTCCAAGCTGGAGCTGACCAACACTGAGGCTTATTTATCATACACAAGCACGTTCCATGAGGGATGAGAGAGGAACAGATGAAAGGGGACTTTAGTCTCTTCATGGAACACACTTTATACATTGAGAAAACAGACAGGAAACACCAATTTCGTGGGGATCTGGAATGAAGAAGTAATATCCACACTGGTTTCTGTTACTAAAATATCACAGTTTTCTTGTAGGGGAAAAAATGGGTTGGGAAACTCTAAGAAGCCTTGGAGGAAACAAGAATTACAGTGAATTCGGCCACAACATGATAAGGATGTGATTTATTCTGCATCTTTCCCAGAAGGATTCCCCATCAGTCATGTCCAAAGCCATGTGTTCCAGTCATGTTCCAGGTATGTTCCATGCATGTTCCAGGCATTTTCTGGGTGTGTTCCAGGCTTGGTCCAGGTCCAGGTGTGTTTGAACATGCCTGGGAACCTGTTTCAGGTGCTAACACGTCCTTCATAGGAATCTGCTTGTTCCCAGGATGTGTCCCCGTGTGTGCCCTGACACACCAGGAGTGCAGCCACACCTGCACTGGCTGCTGTTTGCATCCAAGGTTACAGATACAACCAGAGCAGCCAGCCCAGGCCACCCACCCCAGGCCAGCCCATGCAGGGATGAAGAGCCAGGGAGAGAAGAGCCTGTTCTAACAGAGCACAGGGAGATCAGCTCTGTCTCTGAGAGGCTGTGACAGGGGCTAGAGGGGGACTCGGACACCCTGACCCCACACCAGTCACAGCCACAACCATGCCCTCTCCTCTGCTCTGCAAATACCTCTCCAGGTATTCCACAATCACGTTTTACTCCACTAAAAGCAAACGCAAACGCTTCAGAAAGCAGAAAAGTTCAGAGTGAATGAGACCTCACAGCATATTCCAGTTCTGAGTAGGAAAACACCTTAGAAAAACCAGAACAGCTCAGCCCAAGTTCTCCTCTTCGAACCTGCTTTATCCCAGTCTCTGCCTTGGGTGCACAAGGAGTGGGAAGGGGCTCCCTGTTGCATCAGCCGTGCAGGGAGAGCTGCAGAGCCCACAGGGCTGGCCCTGCTCTGCTGTAGGTAGCACTGCACACACAATGCCACTGGCTCCTGAATGCAACAGCCTGACAAAGGGGGAAGGGTCACACTCTGCTTTCCCAATCTATAAGGTTTTCTGAGACTCATCTCCTTCAATCCCATTTCCCACAGTTAATGGCTGGTTAGAGCAGTTTCACACTAATTGAAAGCAGAATTCTGTATATTTTAGCTGTGCCTCCTTTTAGCCTGATTTACATCCCTGATCTACAGCACATTTAACAAAAGATGACTTCTGAGGGAAGAAAAACTTCTAATTCCTTAATTTAAAATTGCACTTACTGAGAATGGCTTCGGAAGTGTCGACAGGGAACTGCAGTGTCTCTAAAGCCCGTCTCGGAAGCAGCAAAATTTTCTGTGGTGCCTCGCACAAGTGGGATGTGAAGCCAGAGCCGGGACTGTGTCTGTGCTGATGAGGGCTCTCAACTGTGTATCGTTGCCAAGACACCCGGGGCAGACTCCAAAGCCTCCACATCTCTCCCTGGCCAAGGCATTCCTAATCAAATGCTCCTTTCAGCGCGGCCACGGGCACCACACAGAGCTGCAAATGGCATCATTTTCTTCGGTTCAGGTAAAGATAAACTTCCATGAAGTGCTCCCATCAGCTTGGAATATTGCCTATTAACAAAACATTTTCTATCCGGAATTGTAACCAGCTATGTTAATTTTTTTTGAAATAATTTTTGAAATTCTCTGTCTCACCTTCCTACTTTGAGCTGCTCAGAGATCACAGACACAATGGCAGGATGGAAGTCTGCCTTCAGGTTTGGTGTTGAAGTCTGCAGTGGAATCTGTTACTTCTGAACAACTGTAACCATTTGTTATGCCAAAGTTTTATTATCTGCAGTTGAAAGATTCATGACGGAAACACAGGGGATTCATAAAATCAGCTGCTGCAGCAACACATTTGACAAATTCTACATTACAGCAACAGCTCCTGGACAGTCAGGGCTCATGATGTCTATCCCAAAGATCTCACAGTCCAAAATACAAGATATGTGAAGTTGCAGAGAACAAGAAATAACGAAGCAAGAGGAAAAGAAAGTCTCAAGTACAGCAGAAGCCAAACTGTCTATCTGAAAACCTACCACCCTTCTGCTATCTCCCAAACCAGTACAACTGCTGTTATTTTGGGCTCTCACCCTTTTGAATCTGTTGTCCCTTTCATAACTTGTTAATTCTGTTAATGGCTATCCCATATCTTAATGGTGTTAAAATCAAAACGGTTCACAGAGCTCATGGAAGCCTGTGCAAAACCAGAAGAGATCAACAGGCATTTAAGAATCCCATTTTCCATTGCTCCTGTTACAGCCAATCCTGAATGTACTCAGCTTCCTTGTTCAACAATAATCCTTGTTTCTACAGGTAAATCGACTACAATAAAAACGTTTACATTATGGAAGTCAGATCCAAGCATTTAAAAATTATCAGTATGACTGATCTGACATTTTTTTTCCTATACCTCACGAACAGTTCTGAAAATGACTTCTTGAGTTAGGGTAGGCAACATTTTTCAGTATCTTTCAATTTTTAATGGTATAGAAATAGTACTTCCTGTTCTTTTCTGTTAGTTACTCATTAACTAGATGAACTTCTAACATTCAGTTTGCTGCAACAGTGGACATTTATGAACCCTTAATTTTGCTGATCAGGGTTGCTCAAAGTGGGAAGGGTCAAACATTTAAAAGATTAGAGTTTTCAGAGAGTATATACTTTAATCCACTTTTTTATTCCTACAGTTACCATTATGGGTGTGTAAGTAACTCAGAATTAACTCCTCATACAAGACCAGTCAAACGTACCTTCCTCAGTAGGGCTTCGGTTTCTGACTTCAAATAATGTGTTGTAAAGGAGACTGAGAAGCAAAAGGAGACAATGAGGCCACAGAAGTACCGAGGGAAGATAACTCTGAGTTTGCATCCGAGTTTTCACACTTCTTTGTACTCCCAGAGACACATTTTGAAAGGAGAATAAACTGCTCCTCTGCCTGCTCCTGGCACTTCATTTGCATTGAGCCCCACCAGCTTCATCCCTCGGGTCCAGAGAGATTAAGCACAAATAGTTCTGCCTCTCCATAAATCTAGGAATACAGTAGTGTACAGCTTCTTAATTCAGAGGCTCAGCATTTGGAGCTTGCCTGGAGAGATCCAAACATAAAGGAATGTTGTTTCTTATTCCTCAGCAGGGTGAGCCAGAGGATGGGTTCGCTCAGCTCCAGAGCAAGGCTGGCACTGAGCTCAGGGCCCTCTCCCAAGAGCTGGGGGATACAGGACAGGGTGTGAAGCCAATTCCCCCCAGAGTTTGGATGGGCTGTCCTGGATGTGAACGGAGAGGGAAGGGCTCTGTGCTCCACAGCAAAGACTGGCAAAGATTACAATTAAATAATCCGAGCATGATTAAAAATGTATCTCTCCTGTTCACAATTTCGATAAATCTTTCAGAAGGTCTAAATCTGAGAAGGTAAATTAGCTCCTTATCTGTCCTCACTTTAAGCTTTTTAAAAAGCAGGACAGAAGTCTGGAATAAATTCAGCAGGCAGCAACCTCTTAGCCTTACATGGGAACATGTGCTTAATAAAACACTGAGGTTTTATCAGACTATTTCCTTCTGTTTCCTTTCTGGTGGGTAATGGAAGTTACACCCACCGCTTCGTTTTGACGTGTGTAACCCAGAAAAGCCCCATTTCGCTGTAAACCCGCCAAGTGATACGTTTCTTTGTTAGAAGATGCCTCGGGGCTCTTGTCGCATTCTTCTAAACACGTCAGGAAAAACTAAATGCATTGTTAACAGCCAGGGGAAAAGCACCACACATTAGTCATCCTTCTTCTGAATGGAAAAGAACAATTTCTGATGAAATATAGTTCCCATTATATTCCTAGACTGCTTTACCGGATAGCTGCCCTTTCTTTCATCAGCCTCAGGCTGAAAATAGGAATTCTGAAAGAGAAATTCTGATACTCTCAGAAAGAAGGAAAGGAAAATGTGAAAGTTCTCACTAAAAGAATTTATTTAAAAACTGGGGTCAATCAGTTTCTTTAAGTGTTTCTTAAATGTTTATGTGATTAAATGTATTTGTTAAAAAGCCGGTCAAAATGAAAATGAAACTTTCTACTCTTGAAAGACACCAAAATGAGACGCTCAGAAATTTACACATTATTTCCTTTCTCCTGAGCAAAAATGTTGTCGAAATCAGCATTTTACAGACATTTCAACTTCGACAGAAAACAGCTTTACCGTTGGGTTTGGCACTTCATCGAGTATCTCAGCTAGAAATGCCATCACAAAACGGGAAGTTGAGAGACACTCAGAGAAAAAACACGCCCAGCAGAGGTGAGAGCCTGTGCCAGCCGTGTCTGAGGGTCCAGGGTCCCCCCACTGCTGTGTGACACCTCAGTACCTGCTCCTCAACAGCAGCGTGGCCGTGGCACTGTGTGTCCTGCTCCAAACCGGGGCTGCGTGTGGAGAGCCTTGGGATACATCTGGGATCAGCTACTCCCGCCTGCCGGGGCTGCTGGCCCTAATGCTGCTTTTGTGGCCCAGCATTGTCCCGCAGAAAGGCTTCGGCTGCTCCTCAATGCCTGTCAGAGCACACTATGGCTGCACTATAGCTGAGGTTTTGCCTGGTGCCACAGCACAACCACAGCTATTTATACGCCGTCTTATTTCCAGCTCACACTTCTTCCGAGCGGGAGGCACAAAGACACGTATAAATGGCAATTAAATAAACCACAATAGGCTGTGTTAACTGCTGGTAACTAAGAAGCCACCTTGATCCCTCTCTGCATCTCAGATATTCGCCACATGACACCGAGGCCTCGGCTCACAAAGACTTTTCAATTTGGGATTAAACGTGTTGCATTGTCGATAGCTCTGGTAACCCCCAGCAGCAGAGTATAGCTGGCAAGGAGGGAAGAAGGAATGGAGGGAAGACAGGGTGGGGGATAAGCACTGGAAGAAGGGGTGCAAAGGAAAACCATTGCTTTTAAAATAAGTTTTACCACCTTGCCATGTTTCCGGGACCTGGGAACTGCCTGACCACGGAGAGAGAGAAATTCTGTGGGCTGGCTGTTGTAACAAAGCCTAATTCCACTTGTTGGAGCTCCAGCAAGTGAAACATGATCAAAATCTGGAAAAACAATCTCATCCTGAGAGAGGCTTAACCAAAAACTGCACCAGTAAGAATGAGATGGAACCTCAGCATAACTGGAGAAGGCAGAGCCAGGGAAGGGTGTGGAGTCTCCAACAGCACATGTTGGAAGTGGCAGTTTTTCAGGAAGACTTTATTTGCTTCCAGCTTGCATGATTGCTTCTGAAAGCTTGGCCTCCTCCTTTCAGGATTTTCTTGCAGAAACTTTTGCCTGTTGCTCTCCAGATGATTCACATTTAGCCTTAGAGACTATTTTTAGCTGCTTTTATTTGAGCACAGGTTCTTGGAGAGTCCCTGCTATTTATGTGGTCCATATTTCCCTCCTCTGGGCTTCTCTGGGGAGAACCTCCACAAGGCATCTACTGGGAGCAGAGCTTGCACATCGTTCCTCCTTTTGTGTCTCCCACACTGGAAAGCCAGGGAACTCCTGAGGTCAACAGCAGCTTTCTTTATCACCACGAAGACAGATAATGGAAAGCAAACAAGCCAAGAAAAATCAAACACACTCCAGTTCCTCAGAGTGTTTGCAAGGCCGTTCTCAGGCTGGTTTGGGCAAAGGTCTGATGATCTGGACACTGAAGGCGTAATCATGCAGCAAACACACACAGAGGCAGCTGGGTACAACTGAGCACTAAAAAGCATGTGAGAGTTGCTGCAATTTGTCTGAGGTAAGCCTGACACCACGACACGAAGTCACCTATTTGTTAGGGTCACACGGCTTTAAAAAAATGGGATATTAAATTATCAGTGTGTCCACAGCCAACATCGTGGTAGCTGTACATGTGCTGTTTGAGCTGGAGGCTGTTGTATTAAGTTTTATAGCTTTGACACAAGTATTATGGGACATAGCTAACAACAACCCAAAACATGTGCACCTAAATAATGTTTCCAGCCCAAGAGACAGCTCTGCAAGTGGGAAAGTGTCTTGTATCAGCTTTCACTCATTTCTTTCACGTATGGGAATAGTGTTGAAGTATTAAATCATTTTTACACTGGAAAAGCCACATGAATGAAGGCCTGTCTTGCTTTAACTATACCCATACAAAAGGTTACTTTTTTGAAACACAGGAAAACATTGTGAAGCTCCTGCCACTCTTCCAAATGTGGTTAACATTTTTGAATGAGTGTACATTTTTATCTAGATAGAACTGGGACACATGCATGCACACGCAGTCAGGACACATCAGAAACACTGAGAAACCTAACAAGTCCAGAAGGGAATCAGCTGGAGGCAGAGGTGAAAACAATCTCAAGGTATGAATGCTAAGCAACTGTAATTTTTACCTTTGCTATTTTCCCTGGCTTACAAGTAAATGTCTCCTCTACCATGCAGACATTCAGCACACTCTAATATATAACCCCATCCTCTAACAGCATCTTGTATATTGATCCCCAAAGTATGGCTCAAGCTCATTAGTTTATAATCTGCTGGGTTAGTAAGAGCTCATGGGGAGCCAACATATGGATGTACTTCTGAGCACATTATTAGCTGCAGTGCAGCAGCTCAGCTCATTGCACTGAGCAGTGGAGTTGGGCACACTCTTTCCTTGTTGTCAATATGGCAATAATTAGGGCTGCTGTGTGGCAGATCAAATTAATCCCAGGAGTAATTCAAGGAAGACAGAGGAGTTACACCAGGGGTCATGGCCCACTGTGTTCTTCTCCTTGAAAATATTAGTTATTTACACACTGAAGTCTGAGCTGCTAAATAGTAATTAGCTACATGGGAAAGAATTACCTGATTATGAGATGATTAATTACTATGCTGTCAAGATACGATTATCTTGGATCTAGGGAATACACTGCATTTGTTCTTTGCTCCTTACAAGATGATGATGGCAGCATAAAGCACTTCTGCCCTAAATCTTTAAGTGAACAGCAAAAGAGCACAGACAGTAGCACTCAGTACCCAGGGCTTTAATGAAGGTAGAAATATGCAGGACAGACTGACACAGCCCAGTCCTGTCACAGTAGGTCAAGAATAGACAAGGAAACAACTTCACAAAGAGCAAGAACCAAGTAAGATCCTACCTGCACCATCCCTCAAACACACTCTGCACCACAACAAGCATGTGGCCTCACAGTGGGAGAGAAGCAACTTCTGGTCACCTCTGTTTGGCAGCGTAGGCAGCACACTTTGGGATCATCAGCTCCAAACCCAGCCTTGGAAATTTTATAGATGCATGCAGGGATTGGAGGACAAATAGCACATGCACCTCTGCCTCCTGAGCCAACAGGAAAAGGCAGAAAGGCTGATGTGATAGGGAGAGGCAAGATTTCCAACACTATCTCCTTCTAGCAGAACACAGCCTGACCTCATCAGTCAGAACATGCCTTTTGTACAAGGGTGCAGCAAACTTGTAACAGCACCCTTGTCTGTTTTCATAAAGTAGATTTGATACCTCCCAACCTTGCCAGGACAGCAGCTTCATAAACCAGTGCAGGTAAGCAAGAGAGGCATATTCCTTCAGCACCATCACAGCCAGAGCTTTGATCCTTTCCCTGGCTGAGGAAAGGGAGCCCTGCTTTGCTCTGCCTTTCATTTGGGCAGGTTCTGCAGGCAGAGGAACAAGGAAAAGCACTCTGGAAAATTATTAGCCTGTGAAATTTAGTATCAGATTGCACCTACATGTACAAAAGTACTGCTGAAAGTTACACATGCTCGGATATAAAAGCTGGGCCAGCAGACAGGGCACAGGCTGAGACACAGGTACCTGTTCCCACTCGATGATGGACATCTGGGACCTCAGTGGTATGTAGTCACCTGGCTCTTCTGGAAACCAGTCTGACTCTGCCAGGGACCTGGGCCTTATCACTGAACAGCTCAATTATCTTCTCCAGACTTGGATGAACAACAATTTTCTAGTTCCCAGAGAAGCTGAGACAGGAATTCATTAGAGCCTGTGATGCACTTTGATAGAATAATAATAGAATAAATATTGTAAATAGTTCTGATGCTAATTCCCGTGCTAATTCCTTCATCTACAGAACCGTGGTCACAGCCTCCAGGAATTTAACAGATATATGATATGTGGACTAAATCTCTCAGAAGTTACAAGACTCTGTATCAAGTTTGCAGATCATTTCCACATTTCCCCACCTCTTCAGGGCCATCCTACACTTGTCCCTCCAGGGTAAGGGAGAGCAGCCTGCTGTGAGGTGATGGTCAGTGGTAGCCCCAGTGCACAGAGCCTGGGAACTGTGCTGCTTCACACGTCTTTGGCACCAGCCCCAGGGGGAAACAAGGGGGTGGCAATCCCTTTAAAAATCCCCTAATGACAAGGGCCATGCCCACCCAGCTCTCTGGGATGCAGAGGTATGGGCAGGCTTTCCTTGGTCGGTCCATTGTTCCAATTAGTGTCTTCCTCCTCCTGTATGTAAGTATCATTAGCGCTTCTCACATTCCGACCCTCCTGCTGAGCCAGATCCAGTCAGATCCTTAATTCCAGATAAGCCAAAGCACCCAGGTGACCAGCCCCTTTGGAAACAACATGAATAAAGTTTCTGTGCATACTGGTGCCTCCTGGCCACCACCTCCCTGGGAATGCTGAGCATTGCAACCCGGGCATTGAGCACACTGTGTTCAACTTTACCTTGTGTTGAACTTTACCTCTGCGTTACCCCTTAACCAGACAGCTCCCAATTAACAACTTTGTGTGGGCCCAACCAGCTCTAGACAATATTTTCAAATGTGACCACTGTGAAACGAAAAAAAAATAGGTCAAGAGGATTATGCAGGGTGACTAATGATTGCTGCATGCTGGGCTGAGATGTGATGTCTGGCTGTGTTTTCAAAGGTGCATAATAATATGTCCTTGTCTGACCTGTGGTGCTGTTGACACTTTTTCTGAGTTGATGCCTTCTCACAAATCCCCATTAGGCTGGAAGCTTGAACACCCACCATGAATGATTCCAGCAGAGTGGAAGGGCTATCAAACTTTGCAGAACTCCCATTTAAGTTTCACTTCATTTCTTAAAAGCCAGGCAGCAAGAGGCAATTACTGAACTGTCAAGCCCTTTTGGAGCTGTTTGCTGAGGGATGTGGCTGCTGTTCTCAGACTGTGGGGCACAACGTGTTAATTCCATGACAGTTCTCTGGAGCTGGCCAAGAGATACGAGGAGGGGGATGCTCTGCTCAGTACAGCTGGCACATACAGTTAAGGGGAATGTGCCCTGCCAGCCTGCCTGCCATCTAGATAGCCATAATTAAGAGTTTTATCCTTATTTTACTGATAGGGAGGACAACATGGTATGATAGAGAGCATGGTTCAGCTGCCCTTCCCAAAAATCACAGGTTTGTAGCAATAGGATAATGAATTTGGCCGTTTTCTCTCCTGGACGTGTGTTTAGCATTAGAGTCCTTCCAAGTACACCTTTTGTTAACAGGGAAGTTAGAATTAATTTTTCTTGGCTGACAAATGTTCATTAGCCAAGTATTTGTATCAGCCTCTCCATCCTGCTCATAGAAATGTGTCCCTTTCTAGCTACACATATTGGAGGAGAAGGTTACACCTATAGAAGGACTCTGGGGCAACAAGTGTTGCAGCAGCCTCAGAGAATGACAGAAAAAAAGCCTTTTGTTTCTATTACAGCCCTCTCATGACTAAGACTATAAATATAACCAGAGCGAAGTTTCCTCAACAAACACAAACATACCAGGAAAAACATAACCTTTGGTTCAATTTCACTGCGAGAAGGATCTGAAAGACATTCCGTGTCAGACAGCAGGGGCCAGCCCTGCATATGGGCTGTTGGCAGCCTGGCAAAAGCTGGGTGTGAGGACGATAGACTGGGTGATGCTGGGCCCTAGACATGGAGCAGGGAACAGCAGGTGCAGATCTGCTGTGGGAGGCAAGACACCTTCTTCAATTTAGATAACATTTTGTCAGAATGCCGCAGGGAAAACTCCCAACTTCAGGAGAAACACACAGCTGTCTGATAAAGCACGGGGTGTGGGCAAAGCTGTAACAATATTAGCACCATCCAGACCTTTCTGAGGCACCGTCACACGGATTTTCTACTGCTTTTGGGCAATGTTCACACTTATACAAGGCATGGGGGAGGGCGGCATGTATGTACATCCCTTTAAAATAAGGTCAGTTTTAAATCCCAGGCAATTCTCAGGCAAAAGGACAGGAATTCCTTGCCACAGCAAGAGCAGACCTGTGACTGAGAAGGTACAGCCCAGGCGAGGCCTTTCCCTGGAGTCCCACTATGGCAATGCAAACTCCAGGCTTGTAGAGGCTTGAGCTCCTCCCCACTCCCAGGGTACAGCACAGAATGTAACCGAGGATCCATTTCTGCCCCATTGTTATGTCTCTGCAAGCACAGACTGAGAAGAATAATTTTGCACGAATTCCTGGATTTAGATCAACCCAAAAGCAACAAGAATACTTTTCTTGCTTTTTAAAGAAAAGCCCACCGGAGCTAACAAACTCATTGTTCCACAAATCAATTTCTTTCTCATGTGTAAAATCTCCACTTGCTCATTCCCTATCTTTCATCCTAATTAAATAGTGCTGTGAAGTAATGTGCAGTATTGTCAATGGCCCTGGTGCTGCACAGATACTTCTGAATATCCAATATTGGAGGGAAATGAAGCCAGTGAAGAAGATTCCCGCCCAGCAGCTGCCTGAAGACCAGCAGCACAGGCTGGAAACATCCAGTGGAGGTGAGCCCAGCCAGGACCTGCAGTACCCCATGCCCTGTAAAGAACAGGGCTAAATGTGCTAAATGTGACCTGGATTTCTTAACCATTTCAGAAGGGAGTAAACTACCTCTAGTTACCTTTCACATTCTATTTCCACAATCTGGTGAAATTAAAATACTGAACTACTCTTTAACGCTGATCCCTGCCCTTGACACCCACCTCTCCCTTCTAATTAATCACTTTCAATATGGAAGCATTCAGATGCCATTAGAAAGGAGGTCCTGTGAGGCAGCCAGTTGTCAGCAGGGGGGAAGCTTTGAGACCTCACATCATCTGAGAAGCAGTTACAGATGGAGAACTACCTCAAGAAGTGTGTGGTCCATGTGGTTCTTGTTACCCACTGGCTCCTGTGGAAGCGACAGGAGTGCAAAGGCAGCCCCAGCCTTCCGGAAAGTGGGAGCTGGGGAAAGAGTGTTGTGCCTCCCCAAGTGGCACATGCCAGTCCCAGGGAGCTGTGCTAACAGAGGTGAGCCCAGAGCAAGTAGAAGGAGCCATCTGACCTCCTGGGAGCTTATTCAGTAGAGTCCTTCCTCCCCTCAGTATCAGTTCCCTCATAAGAGAGAAGACATTGCATGTGAAGGTGAGTCCATACAGAATACAAGTATCTAAGTCAAACTCACTTTGACTATTTCATTCAGCAAATATTGATATACTCCTACTAGTGCTGGTTTCTTCCCTTTCCAATCTCTTCCTTCTAAAATGAAGTGGTCCTGTCCTCCCAGCAGAGAAGCAAAGGAAGAGCCCCACATGACAGGCACTATAAAAATACAATCAAGAGAGACTTCTTCCTGCAAAGATTTTTGATCTAGTAAGACTACACACAAGACAGAGGATAAGCATGTCCCTCAGCAGCACAGCAAGCAATGCCTTGGCTTTAAGTCAGGAAACATCTGACAATTTTGTTTATAGGGAAAAATTAGTAACCTCCAAGAACTGCAGAGAAAGTGCTCCAGGACTTTCCCCAGCCCTAGCACTTTGCTTTGTGAAGCACACGGGTCAGTGTTATTCAGTACATTTCACTGCTAAAACTTTTCTTTGTAGACCAGCAGGGTATCAGTCACTCTTGGCAGGGCATCCTCTGTGATATCCGAGTACAAACTCTTTCCCCTTGGATTCGAGAACCACAACATGACACAGGATGTCTCCTGATCACAATGTTTTGTCATGGTGCAGTAATCTGAGAAGTCTTACTCAGTTTTTCTTTATAGGCAAGGAATTGTACTAAATAACAATTGAAATCTGAATTTCCTGCACAAAACTCCCTTTTATAATTCCCCTGTAATATCTCACCATTGGCTTGCCAATGAGACAAACAGAAAGATTTAAAGTGCAGTTTCAAAACACAGTAGAAAGAGAAAGCTGGTGATTTACTCCTTCACTTGGCAGGTTCCCAGGTGAGAAACCTGTGTCAGCTCCTGCAGCTACATAATCCTGCAAAGTGTGATTCATAATGGGATGGTTGTTGATCCCTGTGCTGAAGAGTTCACAGGTAGGAAAGGCAATATTTATCTATTAGTCTCACAAAATACCATGCATTGCTGATTTCCATAAAAATCAGATCTCAGAGGTGCAGTGAAATACTGACTTCATTCATTATTCAAGTTTCCCTCCTCACTTTTTCAAAATAATAACCAGACTGTGAAATATTTTGAGGAATGTAACAAGAAGCCAGTGGAGCAAAGATCCCAAGAAATACATTAGTCCAAAATGTAGAGATTTATGGCAGAGACTTTTTAGAGCTCTAACTATGACAAACCATTTTAAATTCTGAAACTCTGAAAGACCTGGAGAAGGTGAAATTGTACAAGTTACAAGGAGGGATATATATGGGAAAATCTTTTACTGTAACAGTCTCAAAAGCTTACAAGGTGAGAAAAAAACCCCAACCAACCCAGGAACGTGTTTCTCTCATGTTCTGAAATTGATTTTCATCATCTAAGAATCTGACCAATGGTTCCTAGTGGTTCCTCAACACCCCTCCCCATTCTGGACAGGTTCCCATCTTCCATGCTCTAGACTTTTCCATGAATGTGCCTCAGGGCATTGTAACCATATGGTCCACCTCCTGATGAAAGACACATGCCCCAGTTGCCCCCATAAATGTTCCTTAATGACATTAGTTTTCAAGGACACAGTAATTAAAAACACATTGAGGCAATGAACACCAATAATTTTTTCAACATATATATGCCAGTAATAAATGCAGAACAGTGATGGATATAGGAAATTTCTTGTGGAGAATATAAAAAAAATACTAGAGGTTCTGTCTGTTACCAAAATGAGCTGCTGGAAGAAGGTGGCAGCATAATCAGTATGTGTAAGTTGAGACATTTCCCCCATTTTAAATTAGGTCAGGCTTTGTACACAGTGCTATAAATAAATTTCTACCGTGGGAAAGGAAATTTATTTAAGTATTGCACTATTCTACAGAAATGGATGGCCAAAGCTCTACAAGGTATTCACACCATATTTATGTATTTGATGAGATATCAAAAGGTGCAGAGCCTACAAACTTTCTCTCCTGCCATCATTCTCCTGCTTAGTTCTACGTGGTGCAGCACAAACACACACTGAGAAAGCCTTTTCCCCAAACAATATCCTGAATGAGCAGAGACTTGTGAACAAAGGTAACAAATGAGCAGGATTCACACCAGGGCTGTCTCCCACAGACTCTCAGGCTCCACAGCTTAGGACAAATCAAAGTCTCTTGCAAAGTCAAATACTTTGTTATCACAGTCCTAGTTACGCAGGCTGGCACAAGCTCCAAGGAATCACCCTTTTTGATATGCCTTTTTCTACTTTATGCACTCCCTCCCCAAACCCTTCCCAGCCGTGGTGGTTGGAGTCTGCCAGGTTCACACTGTCTGCCCAAAATGTTCATCAGCATTTGTGTCAACTCTGTATCAACACTGCCACGGTTATATTATTATTGCAACTTAACCTGCCTAGAAACTTATGGTAAGAGTGAGTCCCCAAAGGCCGGGATGCTTTGGGTGTCCACATCCACCCAACCCTGCTCTGTCCCACGGCCTGTTCCCGAGCGGTGCTGCAGGGACCTGGGTGACTGCAGGAACAGCCTGGGTGAGAAGGTGAGCAACTCTGCCAAATTAACTCCTAATTAACAAAGCCTCTCAGGGGCCTAATTCATCTTTCCTGGATTTCTGTAAATTTAGGAAACGTAACAATTGACAGTTTCTTTCCTGTTTCTCATCTGTTTAGGCTGCAGCTGTTGGAGCAAGGACTGTTTCCCTTTAACCTGTCCCTGCACCCGGTGACACTGTGTCACCAGTGCCGAACCGTCTGGGCTCTGCAAGGACCGTGTCAAATGGAAAGAGATGATCCCTCTGTTCCACTCACCTCAGGATGAACTTCAGCAGCCTCTGGCTGGCACGTAATCACCCAACAGAAGCTGCATTTCTCTGCATCCCCACTCTAGGCAGGGCCTCTGTCCCTGACAGAAAGAAGGTCAAATAGCCCCTATCTCTTCTTAATTTTTAATCGCAATTTCATGCTGTTATTTCAGCTGCTGGAGGCAGCATAGCACAAATCCCTCAGGAGTAATTCCTAGATACTCTCTTGTAGGCTGGCCTACTTTTTCTCCCTGTTCAGTTACAAATCGCTTCTCACAGCCCAGATGTGTGACAGTACTGGCAAAGCTGCCTCCACCCAGACAAATACATTCTTCACTGCAGCATGTAAAAATAACATTAAAAAAAAAATCACATTTTTATTCTTCTCCAGTTTCTAAAGATAGAAAAGATAATCAAGATCTCATTTTTAGTTCTGTGAGCCCAGCTGAGTACGATGGTTTAATTTTAAACAGCTGTAAATAGAGGACAGACACAGTCCCTCTGTGACACATCTCTGTAGCTGAATCCCTGCCAGGAAAACCTGGGGGAGACACCCGAGTGGGCAGGACAAAGAGCAAAGTTTTGTGGGGACTTTGGATGTGCCAAAACCTGGTTGTGACATGAGAGATGAAAGGTGTCCTAGAGCTTTCCTAACTAGGAAAAGTATTGGGCAACTCCATGAGCTGTGTGAGTCACTTTGGTGGCAGTTCTTGAGGCTACTGAAATAATGTATTTAACACTGAAATACTGTGGCAGTACAGCAGCAGCTGTGTGACAGAAATGGTTTCTGTAAGATTTCACCTATGCAGGAATGGTTTTATGTAGTGAGAAAATTTCTAGCATTATGTGTAGCTCCTTAGTTTTGAAAAATGAGAAAAGCTGCCTCCAAAAAACTACACTGCTCTCAGTTTGGTGAGAGAGGCCAGAAGGCAGAAGAGAAGCAACCAAATCCTTTTTGTTTGCTTGTGCAATGAGGGATTTTGCTGGTTTTATGAGCTAGAACATCCCTTTGTGCTTGACTTTCTCTTTACAGTTTCATAAGTACCTGGAATCTTGGCTTTATCGACCAGCTTTTACATGTTTACACAGAATTTTCTTCTGAAAAAACAAAACAAATGCACAAACAAACAAAACAACCTATTCAAACCAATGCTATTTACTAAAAAAAAATAATAAAACATCCTATATTCCAACTTCACAACCTTCCCATTGGAAATAATCCAAGAATACTCTGTGTCCCACAATCACCCACAACTTCAGCACAAATTTCCAACAAGCCACAAGGAGAAAAGATACAAAGTAGAATAGGAAACTAAAAAAAATCAAGGAAAAAAGAGCCAGTGTCAATTTATAAACTGGAGAGCAAAGACTTCCTTGTCACACAAGTGCCAAGAAACCCACGGAATTCTGTGTGCACTTCCCTTATGCAGTTACATTGAATACAGATATTCTGATATTCCCCAAAGGCCTGTATCAGTCAGAACTCACTCACCACCCTCTGACCCAGCAGTAGCATTTCTTTCCCAGGAATACAGTCCAAGGTGAGTGCTTTCATATTTCTTTTGTTTATGTTGCTAAGAATGCTGCACTCCAGACACCACAAACTAAAGTGGACAGATTTTCAGCACATCAAACAAAAGGCAAAAAGCACTGAACCACACAGTCATACTTACCTGAAGGATTAAATCAATAGGGATGTGACTTCTTTGATAAGAGACCAACTTTTAGCTTACAGTCCTTTCACAGCTTCTACCTAAAGACTGAGCCACAGCCTAAATTGGTTTATCCAGGGAGAGACAAGGATGGGAGGAATATTTTTGCCATGGCAACTGACAATTTCAGAAAAAAACACCCCCAAAACTGTGCTCTGTCAGAAAATCAGCAGATTAAAAGCTTGAAGATAATGCCTCAGAAATAGAAACTAGGGATGAGATAGAAAATGTCTAGTAAAGAGTGGTTCTGTCAATGAGATGGGTGACAGGCTTTAAAATAAAGCTCCTGAATGATATACAAAACCCTACCCGGACCACAGAAAAAGAAATACTCAAAAAAAAGAGTCAGAGATAGTAATAAAAGGACAAAATTACTTTCCTATGGATGCCTGGAAGAACACTTGAGCTGGAACTTCATCTCTTGCTGAGTCACAGCAAGGATGGCTGAACTGAGCAGTCACATTCCCTCCTGCCTCAAACCACCCAGCCAAATATAGCCCTAAGAAACAGTACATTTTGGCTCAGACAAGACCCTGTGGAAAGTGAATAATCGTTGGTCTCTCACTGATTTATGCTTCTATTACAGGAGGGCAGCACCTGCAAGGTGCTTAAAATTTAAAGCAGCTAACTGGCAAAATTTGTCCAAGAACACTCCACACAAATTCAGCCCAGCTTCCTAATTCCAAAAGGGCACTACCTCTATCAACACTGAGAGACTCCATTCCAAGGGCTATGGAAACTCAAGCTCCATCTCTGCCAGGTCACCCCCCAGCCCTGGGCACTCTCCTGATGGCCTCAGACACTGGGGTTGGATTTGGGGTGTTCTGGCAAGAACTGGGTGACAAAACATTTCACCCAGACTGCAGGCTCTTAGATTTCAAAGTATTTTCCTGGTCCAGCCCAGATTTTTCTCAGAAGGAAATCCAAAACATCTTTTGAGAAAGGGAAGAGACATTTTTTGACTGGGCCAGAGTATTCCACTTCTTTTATGCTATTTTATTTCTGGTTTATACTACAACTCAGCAAAAACAAGTCAGGGGAAAATGTCTTTAAAAAGTCAGTGTGTGATGTTCCACCAAATCAGAATTCAAACCGGTTTTGAAAAAGAAAATAATCCTCAATCTCTTGTATGGCTGTTTTTAGAGGAGTTGGCATTTATTTTGTTGGAAGATGCCTACCTTGCCCTAAGTACAAATCTGCTCAATCTCTGTAGAGCAGTTCTTCAGGGCAGCATTTTGGAATCAGCTTGAGCAGCCAGAGAGGCAGTTTATTTTTATGCAGGTGTTTTGTACCAAGGACATTTACTTTTGCATGTATGCACAAACATAAAAAATATAATTCAGAATATTGCCAGGCGAAAGCAGGCAATTTCCATGTAAATGAGTCCCAAATGGGGGCACACTGTGCTCTTCATTGCTCTTGGTAATTACTCACTGGAGGTTTCTCAGCAGTTGTAGCTAATGTTGCTTTTTGATGCTTGGAAAAAATAGGAAAAAGTGAATTGCTGAGAGTGTTGTCCACAGAGGTTACAATAAACTTTCAATCAGTGCAGACAGTGCCTTGGCTGTGTAAAATCCTGCCCAGTCCTACCCAAGAACGGGGACTATTTTTCTCTCTGGAAGTGCATGGTTGTGCTTTATGGAGCTTTTTTTTCCACCTTCCCCCTCCAACAAGGGATTCAGGTAACAATCACCTCAGGAACAACCCAAGGTGTTGATCTAACACCTGCCAGGGTCTAAGAAATCTTTCTACTGATTTCAGCAAGGGCTGGGCTTAATCCTTAGGCCGGGGCTCCCAAAAGGTTTACACTGAATATACTTATTTCCCAGGGGATGCAGCAGAGGCTGAAGGGAAGGAGAATCTGGCAGATTTAGGAGCACTAAATATAAAACAGACTTCTGGCTTAGATGGGGAAAACCTCTTGCTTCCCTTGGCCTATCCAAGAGAGACAGAACATTCCCCAGCTGAAGCACTGGAGGACATGCATGTCCCAGGTTCTGACTACTGCAGGAATAAGTCCCAGCCTCTCTCCCAGCCCCTGGAGGACAGGGATTAACAGGAGCTGCTCAGAACCACAGCACAGGTCCCACAGTGACAGCACAGCCTGGCAAGGGAAGCAATCTGCAAATCTGTACCGTGTGCCCACCGTGTGCCATCAACACCCCCAGAGTGTCAGGCACAGGGAGGGGAGTGAGTCCTCACACATGACACAGACACAGAGCATCTGCAGGGCTGAAAACACAATGGGAGCCAAGAATGACTGAGAGCATGTGGGTGGTGGAGAAAACTGGAGGCTGATAAGAAAAAAAAAAAAAGGTTCAGTTTGCTGTATTTAATATTGCTTCTCCTTACTGCACAGGCTGGTTTTTTCTCTTGGCTATCAGTTGAAAAGGTATTTCCATCTTAACTACTTTTTAGCTGCTCTGCTAAGATAAGAGTGTCTCTGAATGCTGCCACAGAAGGCAAGGGGAAAGATGTATTTCACATTAACAGACAGGCAGCACCTGGGTTTAATGTTAGGAAAATTAGCATCAAGAAAACCCTCCTGACAAATGAAGTCAATTATTCTGCCCAAGAACACTGTCAACTCGATGGCCAAGGTGGAGCTGTTGCTTCAAAACACAGCATATATGAGAGGAAAATTACAAATATTCTGGTTACAGGTTTTCCAGAGTTTCCCCACTAGATTCAATAGTCTTCACTCAAACTTTGCTTCAGCTTCCAGAAGCAAGAGTGGGCTCAAAACAGGAAGGGTGCACAGACTCAGAGCAAACTGTGTGGGAAGACATTTTGTCAGGGGATCAGCACTGCCAAGTCTGCACCCAAGATAAATCAACAGCTCTGAAGGATAAGTGGTGCCACCTTTACTAAAGATCTGCATCAACTTGTGGTGTCAATCAAGGAATACCTTTATTGTTATTGTCTTGGTGGTGGACACCACCCCAAACTGGGCAGAACAGGCTTCTGGAAAACCAGAAGTGGTAAGTTGGGTGTTTTTTTGGCTCAGGTAAGTTTTGATGTCTTTGCTGGCTCCTTTCTACTGAAGTGATCCAGAGGGATTTGTTCATCAGCAAACTGGCACTGCTGCAACTGCTGGTGTGCCTGGACATGTCCTCAAAGGGAAAAAAGGACAGCTTTATTTGACATGGAAACAAGAAGAAGAGAACTGCAGGTCTGAGTTCAGTGAAACAGTCAATGCTTTCCTGGGCTTTGCTTTTCAATAAAGAGCAAGAGATGGCACACTCAGAGATAACAACTGCAATCCCAGACTGATGAGGGAGACCTATGCAAACCTCTCCTCAGTGCAGCTGTGTCTCAGACTGCTGCCTTCTTCCACAGCCTAATGAAAAACCCATTTGGATCAGTCTTTTCCCAGTGCAGAAGGGCACTTTGTCCCAGCTTTGCTCTGACACAGGTGTTAGAAGAGATCCTGGAGCAGCTAGTGGGGAAAAATACTTTTTTCAGAAGCTGGTGGGGGACTCCTAATTGCTACTGAAAATATTTTCCAAGCAGCAGATCAGCTAGAGTCCCAGCTCCATCCCAGAGGCAAACACAATTTATTTGTCATGTTTCAACAATTTTTCTGCTGTTCATACAGTGTAATTAATCACTTGGCAGGCAGATGAACACACACAGAGGACTGAAAAGGCAGCTCATTCTTTGATATGCAGTGATTGTCCTGTACTTTGTTAAGAGACAGATTCACTCTCTTATTTACAGGTGAGACCAGAAAAAAAAAAAAGGTAAGTGGCAACTCAGTATAGCAACAATTAATAAGAAACAAACAGCTTTGTTTAACACAAGGATCCGTTATTGTACCTTACAACACGCTCTTCCACTGGCTTTGCATGTATGGATTTTGGACACTGGTTTCAGGTGAAAAGGCAACTACTTAGATGTAAAAATACATGGTCTGTCCCTTCACAAGCAGCTACTTAAGTAGGGACACTGGTAGCTGATGGTGAGAGGCACTCAACTCCCTCTTCTGTCATCTGCTGGGGTGCTCTAGATTTCAGGCTTCCTTCAAATCTGAACAGCCCAAATACACCAGGTGAAGAGCTGACAGGGAGCTCCTGTTGCTGATTCCCTTTCCTCTGAACTTGAGATGCTCAGACAGAAGAGCACCCTAGACCCAGGTCATTGCTTCTCAGGGCCTGCAAGGCAAATCTTGGCCAGGGAGCTGCAGATGCAGCCAGCCTAATTCCCTCCCAGCCCTGTGGCTAGTGCTTCCAGCTGGCCAGATGCCCGGGAAGGCCGGGAGCCAGCCATTTGGAAATACTAGACACAGGCACTTTGCTTTGTTTGAGCTGGCTGAATCTGGGTCTGGGTTTTCACACACATACTTCAGTGCTGGACTTTGTGCTGGTTACCATCTCCCAAAGGCTGCCCAAGGCTCTGAAGTGCTACCAGATGCTTGCCACAAAGCAAACTGGACTAGAGAGACTTTTGTCTCCCTTCAAACTGAAGCCAAAACAAGAGTTGAGGCAATAGCAGCAAACAGGAATTCAGGACTGATAAACTGGCTTCTGGCAAATTCAGAGCATTTCTATTATCCCTGTAAAGGCCATAAGAGACAGAATTTATACTAATAAGTAACACTTGACTGAAGCAGTGCCTCAAATGGAGCACAATTCAGACCTTAATCAAATCAACAGACTCTGAACTCACAGACAGATGGGTCAGGTTTATTTGTAGGTCCTGGAGCTGGGGGGTTCTCCAACTGCTAACTCCCAACTGCAATCCCACCCTCCTAAGTTTCTTTGAATCAACTTTCTCTGGTCCAAAGAGAAAACATACTCTTTGCAGCCTGAATCAATGCTGATGGAAGTCCATGGGAGGTGTTCCACTGATCTGAGAGTCCTGTAGTAACCAAGTGCTGCTCTTTGCATTCTGCAGATCACACCTTAACAGACTTGAACTCAAAGGAAGAGCTCTCCATTTACCTGAGATATCACTCACACAGCCTCTTAATATGGACCATTAGGAGCCTTTCATGGAATGGGCTTTGCATTTTGAGTTGCATATACAATAGGATTTTTTCCCCCCTTTTTTTAGACCAAGTTTTCAGACATTAAAAGCTTGTCAGCTTTTGCTCTTGTTTACACTGAAAAAAGTAAAAAATGAAAGCAGATCATTTAGGAAATGTCAAATGAAATGCCCTAAGTTCCTGGTATCAGGGGATTTTATGTATCAATTTAAATTAATTTCATCCAGTTGGTTGCAATTAAAGACTGAAGGCTTGGCAGTTTCTTCATCCTCATGTGATTCAACATAAACAGCTGGATAGTTCAGCACCTCACTGTGGCTCCTGCCACTTCATCCCACTTCTTGGAATTACCTTCACCTCTTCAGTTTGTTGCCTTTGGGCTTCAAAAAGTAACAATACAGGGAGTGGGCACTTGGGAGGGGACCAGAAAGTGAAAGCAAGGGACAGAGGGAACAATATGTCACAAAGATAAATATCCCCTTCCTCTCAAATCACCATGTGACTGCAGAGACAACACAACAATGAACCATCTCAGTACCTGCCTTTGTCTAAGCACAACCCCTTAGGCAGAACAAAAAGATGCATTCCCTTTTAAAATATCTATTTGTGCCATCACAGCAGTTGTATCTCTTTGCTGCCTGGGAATTTGACTCCACCTGAGAATTAGCCAGACATGCAAAGGGTATACTGGGATGAAACTCAGATTAGACAGGCAACTACCATTTGTGCCACTGGGAGCTGTCCATAAACTTCACTGCAGCACCAGGAATTCACACTCAGGTCTGGGAGATGCAAGGACAGCTCGTATGTTTTCAGTGCGTGTTTCCTTCAGAACGGGGAACAACTGTTATGAATGGTGATAATTTCAAATCCCTGCACTTCTCTCATCAGATTGAAAACTCCGACTTTCTGCCACAGAAGAGAATCCTCAAAGCAAGAGGAGAGCCTGTTCACAGCCTTTTCCCAGTCTTGAACTGACATCTAGCGAAGAGTTTCCAAACTGCACCTGGAGGACCTGGAGCCAGAGATGGAACGAGCCCCGAGGGCAGCGGTGCAGAGGAGCTGTGGGATAAGCACGGGCTGTACAACAACGTGCACTGTTCCCTGTCCTCTCCCCACCACGACAGCTCATCTGCCTTGTGGGACGATGGGAAAGGACCTGGTTCTGCTCCCAGGATGCACAAATCCTGCTTTGGCCAGTTAAAGTGGGCAAACACTGCCTTGGACTCCAGGGCAATGGTGCCCCTCACTGCAGGGACCACCATCGGGCTGGGGGAGGTCAGGAGGGTTGGTCAGCAAGGCTTCCAGCACAGCACTGCCAGAGAAGCCCTTCTGAACAGGGAGGGTCACCCTCTGCCCCCTCCCTCTCCCAGAGGCAAAAATCCAGCACTCAAATGGGAAAATCACCAGCTGCCATCAGGATTAGCAAGTGCAATTCCCTCTCAGGCTCTCCTGGAGGACAAGTGGCAGGAGAGCTGCAATGTGCAGGCACCTCAAGTTTGTCTTCAAGAACTCTCTCTCCCCAGCACATCTTTGGGTGACAGCAGATGTGAAATCCCTGAGGAATAAAGACCCAACATTCATGTCACCTGCCTTCAAAGAGTGTCAGAACCAGCCTGAAATGTCTGCACAGCAACAGGGGAACATCGAGTGTGTGCAGAGAACCCAATCTCATTTTATAGCGTCTATCAGCTACTGCAGGGACAGGGAGTTTGGTTTATGGTATCTATTAAGGTAACCAAGCAACAGCATGGTGGGTATTTATGTCACCAGTTACAAAAAACCAGGAGTTTAGAGACAAGCAGAGTGGTAACAGAGACTGAGGTGAAGGAAATGTCTCTGTACTTTTTGCATGAACAGTGGAAACCGTTCTGTGTAACATCATGGAGTGGTGTAACACCAACATGCTTGTCATGCTTATCTTTCCTCAATACATGAGTTTTGTTCTCACACTTCACCACCTGTGAAGGTAAAATGCTTTCCCTACTGATTTCAGGATCACTTGCAGCCTCCTAACAACACTGACAAAAAATCTTCTGAATGTACAATGCTAACTGCACCTTTAATTTTCAGGATTTACGTGGGTGGAGGTGATTCAAACCAAAGTAAAATGAAGGAGAGACAAAGAGATGCTTGAAGGAAAACTTCAGACTGCTCTGCTTGTTAGACTGCACAAACACTGTCAAATTAAGGATAGAGATGAAGACATTTAACGGTTTGAAAATACACTACACCCACCAGCCAAAATACTATCAAGGTTTCCAAAGGTGTATTGTTTCTGCTTCCCAACAGCTGTTGAGGCCCTGTTTATTATCTGCAGAAGGTCCCTGAGGACTTGTTCACCTACAAAGTCTGACTAATTTAATTAGATACAAATCAGTGTTTTGCATTTGTGAGGTGCCAGTGAGCTTGTATCTCCCTTCCCAGCCGAGAGAATACTGAGGCTTGTAAGGGGAACACTATCCAAATGCTAAATACTCTCACACCAGCTGACAGCTACCCGGTGTTAAATGCAGCTAAACCACTATGGATGGCTTGCTAACACTCATGAATCTGGGAAGGAAGGGTCAATAAGCCAAGTAAAACAACAGCATTTACAATGACCCAACTACACATCACTCCAGAAGCTTCCTCAGCCCACTAACACCAGACAGAATCAGTGCTTCTCTTACCTGGTAATAGTAGTCAACATACTGTGGCTCGTAGTGTTGAGGCTCAGAGTTTTCAGGAGACAGGACATCTTTCAGTAACTCTTCACAGCCTGGCAAAGAGAAACAAGAGCAAATACTCAGGCTGAGAGTTTATCTTCCCAGACAATCTTCCCATGGACAATAGAAGAAGAAACAGGTTTGTAGCCAATCTGGATGCACAAAACCAAGGAAGCCAGCTCTGGAAGATATTTAAATAGCTGTAACAAAGCTCTGCCTTCAGAGTTCTGCACAGCACACATTCAGCATGTGGCACTTAGATAAGGGCACTTACACTAATGCCAACTGAAAGCTGAAGATTGCTTGGCTTGGTAAACTGTCCTGCAGGATAGAAACCCACCCCTGACCAACCCAAACTCTGAAGTCAAACACTGCATTTGCAGGCTTGGCATGAGCTACTGGCTATTGCACATTAGTGCCAGTGGAGCTGCTTCTAATTTTCTCTGGTCAAAACAACAAAGGAGAAATATCTAAATGTCACAAATTCCCCTTCAAAAAAAGCTCTGTCACAGAGCATTCAGTGTTTGGCAACCAAATATCTATGCACTGCAACTGGAGATTTTCAGCCTCTGTGTTTGCTTTTGTTAACAACCACATTAAGAGCTGGAAAAATCAATGTCTGTGTTTCCCTCAGTCCTCCTCTCATCTGAAAACCAGAGACAAATATAGAAACACTGAAATCACCAAATGCCTCGTTCCCCATTAATTACCAGTGAGTGCACTTGGCACAGTGAGCTGCACAAGGCAGTAATGTCAGGCCAGGCTATTTTAGAACTCAGCTCACTGCCTTGGGTCCAAATTGCAAAACCTTCTCAGCATGTGTTGTGCACTATCCTACTTGGAATCTGCTGTTATCCAGCAGTTATTCCTGCCTTCTGTCCAAGAAGGCTGTGACACTACACACCAACACCCCCTCAGGAGGCAGGTGAGCCAGAGGAAAGAAGGTAATGTAAGAAAGTGTGAACTGCACAGGGTTGTACTGTTAGCTGATCTTGGTTTTAAATACAGGAATAACATCTGTGGGGATGAAGGTATATTGTGGTTAAGGAGGAGGGTCCCTTACAAAGGAAAGAAGTACTTAAAGAAAAACCAGAAAGAGACCAGACAGAAGAAGTCTAATATGGGGGATCAATGTTGTCCCAGTCTCTCACACACAGGCAAGTGCTGGAGGCAGTACCTGGTGAATGAAGCCACCATGATGATCTCAGGAGTGTCACATGGACAACAGGCAGCAGGACTTTTTTCCTTTTCCAGCTTCTGTACCCACGTGAGATTCTCATGTGGTATTGAACAGACAATAAATACAACTTTTAAATGCACATTTTGCTGGGTAAGTTTATGGGCAAGAACAGTGTGTAAGGGTCACTTCCCAAAGAGAAGCTCATCTGGGACTAACAATCCAAAACATAGCCTAGTGGCTGATAGAGGGAAGATGTTAAACTTGTTTGCCCAGAGAGGGCATCTTTGTACATAAGCTGCCCTGTCTGTGACTCACATTTCCCACCCAGCCATGATCCTTTTCCTTCTCTTGGTTTTAGCATCAAGTGCTCAGCCTGTGCTTGGCTGAGGTTATTCTCTAGTCCTCTCACAGAGGAGAATTCAATTTACTCTTTGTACCTTTTGACATTAATAACCAAAGCTTATTACTCATCAAACTGCCTTGTGCCAGCACCCACTGTGAGAGTTGTTACACGTATGAACTGCTTTGCTAAAAGGTCTCTGCATGATATGGAGCACCTACTCATTAAAGTGAGTTATCTCCAGCAAAAAAAGAAAATAAATGCCAAGTGCTACACAGTAATGGATGTAGATTAGTGTAAGGAAGGAAATATGTTTACACCATTCTAAAATTTCTCAACAACGTCTTCAGCCATAATTCCAAGCTTTATTTTCCTGATGCAGTTGTGTTAACAAAAGTGCTTCTAGCTAAAGACCTCTAAGCAGTCAATCTTCATTTGAGCCTACTGAGTGAGCACCTTACCAATCTTTTTGTATTTTTTTGGTGGGGAAAAGTCACTAAGGCTGTGGGTCTCCAAAGGATTTAACTGCCCAAAACAAGGGATGTGAGAAAGGTTTCTGCTTTGCCTCTTTTAAAAAGGCCAGCCAGACTGGTCTGCTAGAGACAGAAACACAGCAGCTCCCAGATCTCCAAGGTCTCAAATCTAGAGTTTAGCTGCAAGGTCTTCAGTGTCTTCTCTGTGCTGTTCAGTTCTTACCTAAGATTACTCCTGATCACATTCTTTCATTTTCCTTGTCCATGAGGGTGGATCCCTTCACGACAGTCCATGGCCACTTAAATTCAAGCTGGAGAGAAAAGCACTGCCTCCTTTGTACTTAACTGGCTCGGGGCAGCCACACCACCTGAGAGCCACTTGGCACAGGATTTTACAGCCTGATCCAGAGCCACAGCAACTGATCACACATTTGATCCATTTCCAGAATATCAACAGGCATTTAGTCCAATTTGTTTATCTACCTGCACAGCTTAAAATGGAAAACCAAGCCAAATCTTGCTTTTATTGAAGTCACAGGCCAAGCTCCCATTGGCACTGACAGACTCAGGATGTGGGTTCACCTGAGATCACCTCCTTCTGCAAAGGTGACTCTTTGGTGGGCAGATGTTTGAGTGTGCAGCAGGCAGTGTCCCCTGTGCACTGCTTAGCAGGGAAGCTGGAATGACAGCTTGGATCTCCTCATCTTCCAGGGAAGATGAGCATGTTATTACACTCCATAAAAAAGGGAAGAAGAGAAAAAAATGCCGAGAGGCCATTTTCCTCTGAGATTACTAAACCACATCATTGCTGCCCTGCAGACATCTGAACCTGTTCCAACATCCATTAAATCAATGGAAAAATGGCCACAGGCTTCAAGAATCTTAGGACTGTGCACTGGTTTTATTCCTGTTAAGAACCGAGTTTAAAGAATAAATTCTCAGTTTCTCTTCTTCCCTGTGAAGACATTAGAATCTCTTCACTCTGGAGAACTGATGCTGGACTTTTCTTTGGGCCATTCTTTATCACCAGGAAGGTGGTTTTGGGCACAGTTGGGAAATGCATCAGCTTTCTTATTTAATGTTTTTCTGCAACAGGAGGGTTGTCCAAAGGTAATACATCTCACCCTTTGCTCCCCTAATCTAAATATAATTTGAATTTTCCAGGTACTCCAAGAGATTTACACAAGGGGCATCACACAAAGAAGGAGAACACTGGAGTGTCTCAAATACTGTGCATGTGTGTTCTGATTTCCAGAATTCATTTTGGCTCACTGGGAAATGCCAGAGAGCTAAATTAGTGTGTCACAGTCCAGACAGAAAACAACGACGAATCAAGGTTTATTCTGGCAAATCTCAGTGTGGAAATATGAAGGCACTGGAGAAGGGTGTGTAGAGGGAGCAGCCTGGCCTGGCACACATGGTGCTCTCTACCAGAACCACCCCTGAGCAGAACCCTGTGTGCTGAAGCCTGCAGAGCTGCCATGGTGGGTATTTCAAGCTGTGCAGCAGGAGAGACCCGAGGCCAGAATCTGTCCAAAAATAACCCACTGCAAAGAAGCAAAGGAATCCTGCACTAAGATGTCTCATTATTGCTATAACTTCATTTTCCAGGAGAAGGTAGAACTGAAAGCCACTTAAATGGCTGATTAGAGACATTTCATTTGGCTGTCTACCTGTGTCATAAGATATTAATGTGCTCCATGTTCTCTCTCCTTTGCTACGGTTGGGAAAATTCTCTCATCTACATTTTTGGGCAGCACTTGGCAAGAAGAAACAGCTGCACTGCAATTGTAGTGAGGCAGCAGAGAGAGGCAAAGAGCTAAAGCAGGAACAGCTCCAAGTCCTTGTGCATCCACTGCTGCACCTCCAGAGAAGGGTGTCCTTTGTGGAGAAACACTCCACACACACAATTCCTTTGGCCAGACCAGGGTCATCTTTAGTGCTAAGCAAAGATGATTAAAGTGTTTTACAGGTCGCTGAAGGGGAAGACATGAACCTTCAATTTTTTCAATTCACTCAGTTTGCTAGACATGATTATCTAATGAGATAATTTTTCAAATGTACATTCAGTTCCACTAAAAAAAAAATTGGTTTTCACACCCCAACAAACAGACAATTTGCAAACAGACATTTTGGCCACAAATAAACTCAATTTTAGCAAAGCTGTTTCCTGCAAATGCCCCAAGAAGGAGATTTAACCCATACCACATCAGGCAATTTTCACAGGCAATTAAGCAATTTTAATACTATAGGAAATCAAATCTGGTTACCTAATTGAATGTAGTTGGTTTCTGGCATTTTTCCTAACAGCAATAGCTTTTTACTTTATCTGCTCTTGGATCTTTAGTTGTGTATTAAGACTCATTTATGGTTTTAGGCTGTAAATAGTACAATTTAGTTTAAAACTCTCAAGTACTTTTAGGAGTAACCAAACTCACTTCATTGAACAGCTACAGCCTAATTTACAACAGGAGAGCTCAGCTCTCCACATTTACTGACATTTCTCCTCCCCAGAGCCATCCCAAGTACTGCTCCTGTCAGCAAGTTATTCTTAGCAATAGGGATAGAACCATCAGATCATCTCCAGTTATGGCCTACTGTGAAGTCTGAGATCTATAGCTATGAGCCTCAAGGGGTTCATCAAGATTTTGGGGATTTCTGCAGTGCTTTACTGACATTCCCATAGTAGTGCAGCTGTCCTGGTCTTAGGTATTGGTTTACAACACAAATACTGGTGTCTGGCAAATAAACTCCCTTTTACATGACTGCAACATATCCATCTCTTATTCCATGCTGGATCTTCAGATATTCACTCAGGGCAAAGCTGGTACAACACTTTTCTCAAATTTCTGCAATTTTATCAATTTTCTGCAAATTAGATTTTAAAGTTAGTTGAGGGAGATGGTCAAAACTTGGCACTGGTTTTATGACAAATATGTTTGTTTGAAGGATCTGAATTAAACTACAAAGGATATTTTAAAAAAAATCTCCAGTGGAACAGAAAGCCAGAAATACTCTGCTCTGGAAAACTTTGTTTTGAAAAGGCCCATCGAATTCCATACTTTATTTTTTCATATTTTTTTCACAATCCAAATAACCTGTCACAGTCTGAGCTACCAAAACAGCCAACATCCCTTCTGGAACAGTTCTTCAAAATTTTGGGCAAATCTGTAATCTTGGAATTTCCATCAAAATTGCTAGGAACTCACAGAGAAACATACCTAGCTTTTAACTTTTATCTGCTCACATAAAGCTGCTAGAGGCTTTCCAGCCAGTGCTGCAGTAATTAGATGCCTAAGGATCTAGGGAAGCACACAGATGGATTTCTGAAGGCACACAATGCTCTGTGTTACTATTTTGAAGATTCAAAGGCTGTTATTGCTACAGGTGGGGAAGGGTATAAATTCACAACTGTGCTTCTTCCACACTGCTAATGAATATGAAGGACCTCCTACAACTCTCCATTTTCAAACACCATAACAGACATAACTTAAATGTCCTTAAAACTTCTACAAGATGAGAGAAAGACTCTCTTGCTCCAGGATTTCTCTTGCTCTATGATTTCATTTGAAGTAAATGGTGATTCTGCTAAAGCACACAGATCCATTATTGCAGAAATGCTCTGTGCTAACATGGCTCAGGCTCTCCCATTACAAAAGCCATGACCCTCCAATTAATACAAAGCAGTCAGTGCTTTTTTCAGAGTTAAAATAAGCCATAAATCAGAATACATCCACCTTTATATTTTAATTATGTTTTAATTTGTGTTTGTTCTGCACCCTCATCTCTGTGAGCTGCAACACCAAGGGCAGTAGGGGGAGCTCCTCCTTTATTTGTCAAGATTTGGGTGTCTTTAAATATCAAAGAAAACAGACTGTTGGAAAGACAAAAGGAATCTTAAAATACAAGGAACAAGTCAGACCTAATCAGAGCCAGATAAGCACACTGAGAGCCTGGTCCTGCAAACATGTTTGACTGTGGAACCTACCAGCCCACAGAGCACATGAGAATTAACAGCTCCACTTGAGCCTTTAAGTATCACAAGTGGCAGAAAATATTTACTGGATGAGTACAATAAATTCAGTGCAGCAAAACCAGCCATTGGCTCTGCTGGGCAAACAGTAATGGATGCCATGCTGACCCTGCTGAAATTAATGGGAATTCAGGCTCTGAGTGATGTTCTGGCTGCTCTTGGTGTCTAAGCAGTGCCACTTCCCAGGCTATATTGGCTTTGACACAGTAGCTCAGTAAGAGGTTACAGGTGTTATTTCATGGCAATTGCCCTCCAGATAGACAGTTATTAGAAATAAAGCCCTGCAGTGAGCAGATAGAGAGGGAAGCTCAGGAGTAAAACCTTCATATCCTGGCATTCCAATGAAATTGCTGCAAAGCTTTAAATTTGATGGCCAGCCTGTCCCTGGCTCTGTCAGAGCCTAATTGCATGGGGAAAGCAGCCTAGACAGCAGGGGCTCAGCACAGATGTTGAGGCAAAGTCCTTTAATCCACAAAAGACCAGCAAAAAGAAGCAAAGCTTCCCATAAATAGCAAGGACCATGCCTGTCCTGTGTTCCACCCTCAGAGACACAATGGGAACGAGCTCCCCCAACACACTTCTCCCCTCTAGCACATTTACTTCTGCTTGAAAAAGTCCTCCCCATCACCTCCCATGGTCCCTACCACACTGAGACTCCTCAGCACATCCTTCCCCACACATCCTGCTTCTCAGCAGCTGAAAAAAATTAACTGTCTTTTCCACCTGATGGTCCAAGCAGCTGCTCTGGAGGTCCATGACATGAGGTTTATCCAGCTCTGAAGCACTAGGGAGGAGGCAAGGCTTGATGTCCACTTGTAGAGGAACACAACACTCTTGACTTGTACCATGCAAGAATGTACAATGCCCTGGTTTATGGAGGAGAGACTGAGTTGCAGATTTTAGATCCAGAGACTGGAGTTTCTCCTTGCAATGAGAGTCACCAGTCACAGAGCAGGCATTAAACACTCCAATGTTAGGGATTTTTTCAGGTCCCAACATTTAACTTTTCACTCAGATCCATCCCTGGATACGAAATGCTCAAACCAACATCATGAGAGGTCAACTCTGATTTGAATCTGTTTTTCTAGATGCCCCAAACCTCATGATTTAAATAAATTCAAGGCACTGAACTACCAAAGAACCCTTGACACTGTATCACCTTGTGCAGCAAACAATTTCTTTAGCATACTAGAAAGGCAAGCATCCATGAGAGAAATTAATTTGAAGTCTCATAAGTAAGAAACACAGCAAGGCATTAGGATAGTAAAACTTGAATTTAAATATTTGGCGTCCAGTGCTAAAAATAGCACAGCTTCATACTCCATTACTGAAAAATCCACTGCATTTATAGCAGCATCTCATTTTGCTCTATTAATCTGATTGCCCCAAGCCATTGTAATAGGCTGAAATGTCAAAGAATCATATTTATAATCTGTTGCTGCCAAGACAAATTGCTTTTGTTTGATAACAAGCCTGATGCTACTTCTGGGATGTGGCTGCCCTGAAAAAGGAGAGGTAAGAACATGGTGGAGGCTTTCCATTCTGAAAGGCAGACATATCCTTTCTGAACTTCAACATGAGCAATTCCATTTTTAAGGAAAACATGGCTGGTAGCCAAAGGCCAATAAAATGTCCATGCTGTGAGGTCAGCAACAGACCCAGGTTTTCTAAAGAGATGCTGTGAAAACATGCAGCACAGTGTCTTATCAGAAACAGAGCTGCTGCTGTGCTGATACACAGCCCTGACACTGTGTGAGTGCTGAAATGCTAATGATGTGCTAAGGGAGCTTGAGGTGATGCTGCAGAATTGGGTGGTTTCTCTGCAGCTGTTCACACACACACTAATAACCATCACACAAATGACTTGCTGATAATTTGCTCCACAAAAGGGCTTTAAGCTATTAATAAACTTGGAGTGCAAGGTATTCCAGAGAATTTGATTCAGTCACATCTTTGCAGGATTAAACCTTAGGATATGAACACATGAACGAGTTCCCACAAGGTGAGCAAGGATGAGAACTCCCAAGGCACCATCACTCCCTGATAACTGTCAATATGCACACACTGTCCCTCACAGCAAAGGAAACACACTCCATCACTGAGGGTACTGCCCACCGTGGACAAGGGCACAGTTATTACAGAAGAGATCTTCACTTTTATCCCTTCCTGATCATATTTCTGCATTTGTGCACATCTTTGGACTGTGAATTACAGACAACTACTACATGATTTATAGAGCTTGTGTCTTGCTTAACCTAGAACTCAGTTTGCCACAGCATTTCCTGCTCAAGGAAGACCTCCAGGGTAGACTTTAGTGTCTGTACAATAATGTATTAACTTTCCTTCTGGGTTTTCTCTTGCCTTCTCTTCAAACACATCAGTGTCACCTTGGACGGTGTCTCCAAGAACAGGGACCAGAGCAGCTTCTTACTGTAATTGTACCTAATTACATGCTGTCTTTGGCTGCCACAATCTTTAATTAAAATTCCTGTGGTGTTATGGTCTTGCATCGTTATGACTTCATAATAATCTCATCCTAGCAGACTCTCCAGAGGCTTCTCCTGGAATCACACCACGATCACTGTGACATTCACCCTGTCCCTCAAGTGAAGCCTCTGGGCTGTGACAGCACTCCAACACTTCACAAAGGACATGCCACATGTCTGGAAGAGGATGGGGTGGATTATTTTGCTATGGGAAGTTAGAAAACTAACAAGCACCAGATCAGCTAAAGTCCCTCTTCACTGTTCTCTTTGTTGCCCTTGGCTAACCTATAAAGCATAACAATGTCTGTGTCTTCTGTCCAGGACTCTTTCCTTGCAAAACAAATGATTTGATCCACCCGGTCCCTATTTTCAGGGTTTGCATGACCAAACCATAATCAACCCTTTTCATTCCAATACATGACCCCAAGTACTCTGAAAACATGAATTAACTATACCTTGCAGACACCTCAAGGAGGGTCTTACATTTCCAAGAAGAGAAACTAAAGCCTGAGGGCTCTCCAGCTTCCAGAGGTAAATCAACAGCAGAACCAGATGAGAACCTGAAGTATCAGACCTGGGCACAAAGCTACTCTTTCTTCTGCTATATTTGTCTTTAAAACATGTTACATTTATTCTGACAAATATTAACAGTAAACCAATGCACAAGCACCAGTGGATACAAAACTCCAGCATTGCTCACCATTAATACATGAGATGCACAAAAAGGAAAAATATCTTGGCTCTGTTCCCAGAGTTGCTCTACTGTCACTGCAAATAATCACAGTCAAAAGAGAGGATGTCTTTGATCATTACATTTTCTGCAACCAGAGAAGCGTTAGTGGAACTGAAGGGGATTATTTTTAAGAAACATGCACATACCTTTGATAGCAAAAACTCCGTGACAGAAGTCCTTAAAATTGATTCTTCCCAAATCATTTGGGTCCAAGTACTTTGCCAGTTTTTCCACCTAAAAGAAAAGATCATAAAACATGCATTGAGCTTGGTGTATCATCTGTTGCTCAGATATAGTCTATATCTTCTGCAGAAGACCACAAGTGGAAGAAAACCCACAGTGTTCACTTGGATCAGGCCTGCAAGGAGCAATCATGTCTTAGTTTGGATTATCTGGTGCTGAATAAGGCTGGGGCTCTGAACAAAACTTCTTCAGCTGGAACACACCAATACTCTCCTACATGGATCTCAGGAGTCCAATAAAGGGTGAATCTGTGGCCTACCCTCTCATTTCAGAGCAGAGTGCTAACAGAACCTCCTTCCCAAGGAGCTCTTGCTGTGCATGCAGCTCACAGGAACTTAAAACCTTAGTGATCTCCATCCCTCTTACCAAAAGTTCTCAGGGAAGGAGAAAGGACAGACAAGGTGTGCACAACTCACAGCAGTCTCATTCCCTGAGGAATCCAGATTATAGGAGAGAAAACTCATTGGGCACTTGGGATGAAACAAAACTTCCTTGACAAAGCAGATAATAAAATTTTTGTGTAAGAAAATTAACAGTACAAAAATATACTCATGTGATAAGACAGAGAATGGTTGTGTTCAGTACACCATGCAAATAAGCAATGTACTTATTCCTTATAACATCAGCCTCATAGCTTGGCCTTCCTGATCACCACTCACCATAGAATGAGATTATACTGAATTTAAACACAGCCTCAGAATTGGCGTTTGCCCCTCAAAAAAGGCTGGAAGCGTTTTGGGATAGAGGGAGAAAAGCAGCCTAGACTGGAGAGGCTGTTTTGTGTTTTCTAGAAAAAAGGAATGGAGAAACAAGCAGCTGAAAATGAACGAGATGAGGGGCAGAACAGTGCAGGGAGGTGGGTGCAGTGCTGACCCCCCAGCGGGCTGTGCTCCCCCCTGTGACAGCTGTGCTGCAGGAGGTGTGTGAGTCCCCTCGTGTGCCTGTTGTACCCACACGTACCCCCACTGAGGCACAGCCTTGTGCTGCTCTAAGAGCTCATAACCATCTGCAGAGCACGACCCTGACCTCGGTGTGGGCCCTGCAGACACCCAGGAGAATAAACCAGGTGAGTGCAGGAGGCAGGGACAGCAGGCACGTAGGATGCTGTTCAATCCTGGTGCAGCACAATCCATGGATGCTCAGACATATCAGCCTGAGCAGCAACAAAAGCCCAGCTGGGAAGACGCAGCAAATGAATCCAGATGACCCAGTTTCTCAGTTTTCTGGTGTGGTTTGGATTTTTTTTCCCACATGCTATAAAAACCCCAGCAGTTTCTCAAAGCCCTGCAGATAATGCATTAATGTGTGCGCATGACACTTCTGCCTTCAGATTCTCTCAGTGCCTATAAATTCCCTCTGTGCCAGTAAATGCCATGATAAGCCAAAGGGCTCATTTAGAACAAACAAATAGGGATGAGAAAATGACAGAATTTTTACTCATGTGCAAAATTCTGTGTTAAATGAGAAAGGGTGATCCTTATACTGAATCCTTTCCCCTCTTCTTTTCTTAGGGAAAATAAAAAGTCAGCCATGTAGGCAGGGCAAATAAGGAGCTATATGATGAGTTCAGAGCCTAGGACAAGTTAGAAATCATTTTAAAATAACTTTCATATTGCAGAAGACTTCAACAACTCCAGTCCTACCAGCTGGGCAGCAGAGCCCAGATGTCACCTACTGTGTGATGCACCATCAAATTCTTATCCCTGGTACCACAAACAATGCTGTGGCCCCACTAATTTATAGCAGCAGAACACGTCTCTCTTTCCAAAGCACAGCCACTTCACCAGAAACTGCAGTGTGTGGTTAATCCATACCAGACTAGCTGGGAATCCTGACTGGAACCAATTAAACAGAGACACGGCTGACACAGAAAAGCCAGGTCAGTGTTATCCCTGCTCACCTTCACAAACAACACCAATGCTATAGAAAGATGAAGTGGTGGCAGAAATGTCCTTCTCCAGACAACTTTTTGGCACATTCAAAGCAGTTGAATCAAGCAGGCTGCCTGGGTTGGGAGCAGCACAGTTTTGCAGCTGAAAATCTTCCTGATCACCATAGTAGCTGAAATATGTGGCAGAAGTGTCACCTGGTGTAACCCAGACTGGCTCCAGAGGCTCTGGTGAAGACCTTGGTGTGGCCACTAGCTGAGCATCTGTCCCCTCATGGATACAGCACAGAATCTAACCAGACAGCAGGCTTTTAGGTTACAGGATCCACCTGTAACTCTCTCTGACACATGGCAAGCTCCCATCACTGTAATGTCCGTAAATATAATTTCAGATGCTTGCAGGGTTGTTTTAGAGATTCCCATTTCCTGTAGGTCTCTTGCTAAGAGGCAACAAATTATATTGTAGGTTTTAATGTACAGATTCCTGCAGCCAGCTGGGAATCCTCTACACTATTTAATATTGTGCTGTAATACAGTAGTGTCACTGCGTGTTCCCAGTGAATCTGGCACATTAAGTTTCTCTCTCAAAGCTGACCCAATGATTTTAGTCTACCAATTGCTCAGACATATACAATTACACTTTTAAAATCAAATTAAATAAAATGTTATATGCCTAGGGGTGCACATTATGGAGGAACAGAGAATATGTTCACATTTAGGTCTAAGCAATGTCTTAACAGTAAATGAAATTATCACCTGAGCAAAGTGCTTCAGTCTCCAGTTTTCCCTAAATCTAATTTGCAGGTTTTCAATTAGATTTTATAATGCAAATAACTGACATCAGTGCAAAAGATGACAAAGAATTCACAGAACAGGCTGATGGAATCAGTACCAGTAGTGCTCACATCTCCAGCCAGGGCTAATCAACACAGCTCCCAGCACAGGTCAGGGGCTGCAACCACTCCGACCAACTGGGCCTGCAATTGTGCATTAAGATACACATATATTTGGTACCTAAATCCTGCATATTTTCACAGAGTTTTGAGCCTGTAGTACACTTGATCATGCACTTGATCTTGCCTGGAATTAGGCAAGAAGCTCTTCCTAGTTAATTCCAAGCTGAAGGCATTACTTAAAATTAACCTCAGTTTCAAACTGTGGCCAAATAAACTGCTGATCCCATTGCAAAGGACACAGGACTGCAAAAATTCAGTGCTGCCAAAATTCACTGCTGAAATGACCGTGTGATTCTTGTGATACACACAGACAGCACAGGGAACATACCATGTGCTCCAGAGCTTAACATCCTCAGCCATCACAAAGAGCTAAAGGCAGTGTTTTGTGCTGGGGACAGACACTGCACACAGCAGTCCCTCACCCTGTGGGACACACAGCACAAACAAGGTCTGGATTGCAAACTAGTTCTTCATTGTAGGAAAAAATGAGCTGCAGGCTCAATAATCCAGCTGGTTCTTTTGGCAGCTGCAAAGGTCTCTCTAATGAACCCTTCAGTAGACATCCAATAGTCTCCAAGAGATGACATAAATCATTTTTGCTTTGGGAAACAATTGGAGAAAACCAAACCTCTGTCTCTATTGTTTAACTTGCCTGGATGAATGGGTGATTTTCCTTTCAATGCAAACATGTTTCTCCATTGTAATAACAGCTCACTTCAGTCAAAGCATTCCCCTTGTCTCTGCTGGGTTTCCCAGCCATGCTGATCGTGCTGCAAAGGAGTGTTTGCCCTGTGCTGCTTTCTGACACACAAGAGGAGCCTGGGAACACTTTAAAGAGAAGAACAGAAAGGATGTCTGTAGCAGAGGGAGTGGAGGAAGGGGAGAAGTCACTGACAGACCTCAGACGATATTTAGTGGAACTGATCTTTTCTTGCAAGTGAGTTCAATACAGGGGCACCTGTACTGAATAACCAAGGAGCCCTCTCTGGACTCCTGGCCAGCTCTTGTCCTGATGCTGCCAAAACAGCCAGGTACTTTTTCTAGCAAAGATTTTCTAACTGGAACTGAATCCTGCTTCCATTTCCAGGCAAGAAGAAACTCAGACCTCTACTGTCCTCACTTAATTTTCTTCAAAAACTGACCACCACAGAAGAGATTTTGTTAACACAAAGAAAATTAGTAAGATTGGACGTAATTGAGTTCAGAGGGACCCCATACCAACTCTATCCACTGAAATCTTACAGCAGGATCCAGGCCACAGCCAGAAGATGCCACCTGAAATAAACAACTGGTCTCAGCAGTTTGCCTTCATACTGCAGGAGCCTGTGAGCACGTCCCAGCCTCCAGTGTGAGCAGGGGACACCTGGGAGCTGTGACAGTGGCAAGACAAGCACTCGCAGGAAAGGTCAGGCTGTGCTGCAGCAGTGACATTTGGGCAGGATCTCCTGAGGCAGGAGCATTTGTGAGAAACCTCAGAAAACGGCAAAGCAAGATTAAATATGTAAATGCTCCAGGGTGGAATCAGAGAGCTTCCCACACGATTTATACAGGGAGAGCAGGGTTGCACTTGCCCTGATTTTAACAGAAATTTTCTGGAGAAGGGGTGTAATTTTACATTTTCTTTAGTAAGAAAATGCAGAGGCAGGACCTGTTCCAGCTGAGCAGGGCCAGGAAATGTGGCCACCACATGTGCCAAGATCCACCCTGGTCCTTTAACCAGCCTGTGGGTTCAGGTGTCCTCGGCACTGCTGTGGTCCTGGATGTTGGAGCTCTGCAGCCAGAACTGTCTTTGGATGAGCTGGGATTTACAGATGGAGGGCAAAGGAATGAGACTTCCCTGTGATATTCTGGCATTGCAGGGAAGCACCACAAGGTGAGAGAAATTCTTTCACATTGCACTGGAGAAACTAACACACAGTTGTGGTACCCACTGTTGTAAGAGATGCTGAAAACCCAGACAGCTTGCAGAGAACTGACATACAATTCACATGCTGTGGAAGCACCTTATGCAACCAAACAAAGTGAGTTTTTTCTGTTTAATTTGGCAAAAGGGAGACCAAGTGGTGATTTGTTACTAGGTATAAAGACTTCTGCAAGCAGGGAATTGCAGGTTCTTAAAGACTCTCTAGTCAAGCAGAGGAAAGCCATAAAGAACAATTATCTGCAAAATAAAACTTAACAAATTCCAATTAAAAGCAAAGCACAATTTTTCTATCAGCATGATTGTTTACCCATCAGAACCATAAAACAGGAGGGATCTGGAACTATTAAAAGGAACTGGAGTCCCTTATCTGAGGCCTTTTGAGAAGACAGTGAGATACACCTGGGAGGTTTATCGAGCCTAGAGTAAGTGGGTTAAAAGCTGTGCTGTCACCATTTCAGGATGTCACACTAGACGATGTGCTGCTCCCCCTGAACCTGACCCTAAATCACAAAAAGGACCACATTCCCAGTCACACATGTGACTGGAGTGGAAGACCAGTATCTCAGAATGACGAGTCCAACAAACTGCCTGCCCTTGCCCCTCAGTTCTGGCAGACTGTGTATTGTAAATAATTCATACCACTGCAACCAGCATCATGAATTTCCATCAGCTGCTGTCTGATCCCAAAGCATGCAGGGACATACATCATTGCTAAAAACAATGGCTTTGAATTTTGATTTCAAGCATCAGTCATTGCCCCTTTATCTGCAGGCTTCAAGCCTGAAACTTGGCTTCTCTGTAAGCTTTCTGTAAATAGAAATGATTGTTTCAGCTCCTGCTTTAACTGTGCACACCTAATTTGCCAGCTAGAAGGCAGATTTTGGGACTGTATCCTAAATGACGAGCAAATTTGTTGAATAATCTTGGCCTTGACTTTGAGCAAATTCCTAAATCTGTTAAATCCATCATTTACTAATGACTCCAATACAAAAAAATCTCATCCAATTCAAGGGAGTCCATCCACTGTCTTTCCTGGGTTTATCATCAACACATGGAATTGCATCTTCTTCCAAACATAAACTGTGTCCTTGGGACCTTGGTCCAATGGGAGAAAAATATCCACCAGTTACCCAGATGGAGAAAACATCCACAATGTGGCACTTTAATGAGTGTGTGAAATGTATGAGTGAATTAAAAAGGCACAGAAAGAAAGCGGTGGTTCCAGAGGCACTGCAGGTGGGTGAGGGCATTCAGAGGAAAAAGGGAAGGTTCTACTGTTCACGTGTTACTAATGCTCTGTGGAAGCATTACCTGGACTCAGGTGGGACAGATGGTGAGTGCACCTGAACTGCAGAAACAGGAATGGGGTGTTACTCAGCTGTGCTGTGTTCCAATAAAACTTGCCCCTTATCATCATCCTCTTTTCTTATTGTCAAATAGCATTTTATTATCTCTGATAGTAAAAGATTGAGCTACATGAGAGAGAACACATTAGGGATGGATTAGTTTAAAACATTCTAATAAGCAAATAAGCCATCAGGAGAACATAATACTCTGTGAACATCAATGGATGTTTGTGTATAACAGAAATCCAGGCGTTGCTAGGAAAATTGATGCTATGATTCTGTTCCCTATTGATAAATCCTTTTCAGTCTTTAATACACACGATCACACAAACCTAATTTGGGATAACTACAAATACAATATTACGTACCTCAATTTTCTAGTTAACCATCCTTTACAGTCAGAATTTCTAAAAACAGCTGAGATCCAAAAGTCATTATACCTAAGGAATCCCTTCTCTCACACACTGGTTAACCTCCCTATGTACAGAACAAAATGTTTTACAATCACAGAGACTCACCAATAAACTGTGAAACACGGTGCATGTGAATAGCTCTGAGTCTGACCTCACTGGAGAAAGGATCACTGCCTGGAATTAAGAAGCTTTCAGAACTTCCTCAGAGTACACATCCCAAAGAGACTGTTCACAGCTACAGAAACTACTTTTCCTGATCCTGTTTGCAAACCAGAGACCACCAAAATCCTGGTGAGTTTTCCCTCTGCCATTTAAACCTTTGGATGCATCAATTGATTATAGAGACAATACCACAAGAACAATATTTCACATTTATTTTGTCCCCCCTAACTTAATGTAGCAGCTGACAATGAACAAGCACCAGAATCACAAGGCCAACATCTCTGGTGCTACAGTGCCCCTCCACCACCTCTGATTCCTTGTGTGAGAACCTTCCACTGAGTTACTTAAACAGAGCTGATTTGAACAGGATTCCATTTCCCTCCTTCCCTCTGATGCTGTGTTGCAAAACAAGACATTTGGCTGGGCCCACCAATCTTACAACAGTCTATGGGGAATCCCACACAGTCTGGAATACCATGGGAACAGAGAGCAAGGCTAAAAATATGCCCAGCCATCTGTTCACTCTACAGTGACTTTTTTGTGCTGCTCTGGAAACAAAGAGTTAAAATAGTGAACTGTTTTCCTAAAACCACTGATTCACCCACTTGCTAAAATAAGCAGGGCTGCATTAACACCTTCTCCTCCACAGCTCCCAGAACTGAAACCAAGGCTTCCTGGAAAAAAAGGCTGTTAGCAAAAGCTGTGACAAGTTGAAATGAGGCACAGCCCATTATCGTCTCCATCAGCAAAAGTCAAGTATAGCATAAAATACTCAGATCTCAAGAGACATCCAGGCAATTGGTCATGTGGGTGCAGGACGTTTGCCTTTAAATAAGGAGGAAATGTTTGGATAACATCAGGCTAATCTGCAAGTGCTGCAACATGGATTCCTTTACAGTGAAAATATTCTTCCTCTCTTCAGCTTGTGGTGTGTGTGATTGTTCTGATCAGTACACAAAGGGAAGTTACACAGAATAATGTTTTTCATCGCTTTCAGTTGAGAGACATTAGCCAAATGGGATCTACTCTTAAAATAATTATCACTTTTTGAAGTAAAACTGGGGAGAGAGGTGGAGCACACAGTGCCACAAAACACCTTCTCAGTGTCTTCCCTGCTGACACATCTGCACTCTCAGTTTAATCAGGATTTTATGCAAAGAACAAGCAAAATAACAAAGACCAGCAGGAAGGAGATGGAGAGGGTGGGGAGAACAGAGCAAGTGTGACCCATGGCTGGTAGGTGGGTCACAGAATCAGATGTCACCCCCAGACATCAGGGGGTGTCCAGGGATACACCAGGGCAAACACAATGCCCAGAGCCAAATGGAAGCTGCAGAAAATTCACCAAACCAGAGCCTAAAGCCAATGCCACTGCTACAAGCATGATCCAGGCTTGTGCTGAAATCCAGGCAGTGACTCCACACTGCATGGCTGACACAAAGTCAGAACAAGGCACTTTTCTGCCAGCACTTCTCTCGTTCATTTCTGATTCACAGGTCAAAACCAAGTCTAAGTGCAACAGCAGACTCACGAGATATCGTATCACCCAACTCTGCCAGCAAATCCTCACGGGGTGGAATTCCAGCCTCAAAGGTACAAAGGCAAGTGTTCCACTTCAGACAGTCACTTCTCTTGACTATGTGTTTTATTATTACATTCTCTCCTTAATGCATAAATAACCCAACAACATGCAGCCAGCACACACAACATCTGCATTCAAAAACAATTTAGTGGTCTGAGAGTTAAGCAGAGACCTTGGGCATCCTCAGCTCCCTTAGCCTGGTCTCCTGAAATCAGTTCTGAACCCAGCTGTTAAAAGGGAATATTGCTTTTGGCATGCTCACAGATATAGAGCATGAAATGTAGGTCTTGAGATCTGATCTCAAATGAAAAAGCCTGAGCAGGAGCCCTGAAATTGAACTGAATGAAAGAAATTTCATGGCAAATTAATGCTTTGACACAAATCCTAGAAGGAATGAGTCTTGGATGAATCCAGCTCAGGGAGACACACATTAGTTAAGATGACAAACATCAGGCAGAAAGGTATGATTAAAGGGACAATCTTGCACTTAGCTGAAGAGGATCTTAACCTTTAGAAAAGCATGGCTGGGAGATAACGTCCTTCCCCAAAGAACAGAGGAGGAAATGAGCAGTAAGTACCACTCACGGTGGTGGGATAATTACCAAGTGTGGAAGGAGGTTTGAACAGCAGCTGACTCCTCTGACGTCAAGCCCAGGGATGCACAGATAGGCAGGATGTGACAGCAGTGGATGAGCACCAGTCGGGACTGTCAGTGCTGAGGGGTAACAAGGAGCCCCAAACCAAGAGGGCTGAGGGAAGGAGGGAATCCCTCTGCTCACACAAGCAGCCAGATTTCTGACCAGAACCCTCATACAGTGTTAATCTTTTCTAATTGCCCTGTGCCTTGTTTCAGCTGCCAGCTCCAGGCAGTGTAACAGCCCAGAGCCCCCCCAGACCTCTCATTCCCATGTCAGGAGCAACTCCCCCCCAGAGAAATGCGTCATTCAAACTGCAACAGGGAAAATTTCCACTGTATGGAATCACACGTAGAAATCCACATTGCTCTTTGATCTACAGCAGGAAAGACCTTAGAAGGAACGGTAATTAGCTGGCATTTTTGTGTAGAAAGGGACAGATGAAATACAAAGCCTGTGTGCATAGGAAATGAAGGCTCTTCACAGCCTTAGGAGCTGTACAAGGTGCTCCATGTTAAATACTGCCTACCCTGTGCATCCTTATTAGCCATTACAGCCTGGTCACTGTTAGCACTTCTTAATGGTTACACTGCTGAATGGAACAAAGATCCAAAGTGCAATACAAAAAGAGAAGAAATAAAGGTGCACAGCTACGATGGAATTGTACTTTTGTGTTTTAAAAGTGTGCCCAATTCATGTGCTATCCATTAGCCTTGGTACTGTAAGAATCTCAGGGAGGGACTGGACCCAGTATCCTCAGCTCACAGTACACACTCTTGGAAAGACAGTATCTGTCACAAAGGGAATTTTTCTCTACTGACATGTGATTTTACTTTCTCTACTTACCCAGAAACAGATGGACTGCAAAGTGTGCTGGGCCCACAGATCAAGTAGGAAAGGCAGATTTTGAAAAGGAGATTTGGGTAATGATGTGATGACTTTCATCAGCTGAAAAATCACATCTCACAGGCTCAGGCAAGCAGGTCACTGTTCCCAGTCCAGCTGTCAATCAAGGTAACAGCCACAAGAGAGGCATTTCTGTGCACCTGTATGTGGGACTGTGACTGTTCATGCCTGAGTGTGTGGCACAGAAGTCCACAGGGCTGTTGCCGTTGTGTGAAATTGTTTCCTCTTGAAGCTGTTTTAAAAAGTTACTGTTTTGATCTTCCTCATTTCTACCACTGCCTTTTTCAATGCTTTTTAGTAGGACTGCAGCTTGCTTTTTCTGTCAACATGTATATATTTATCATCTCTCAGTGGTATACACTGAATTATTCTTGGTATCTGTTGATGCTTTGTCTATCAGTATGTGAATTAATTTTTCTTCACATTAAAATCAAACCAAACAGCCCAACCAAAAACATAGTCATTTTGATTTTTCCAGCTAATATAAGTTCCTTGTAATTATTATGACAACATAATAATATGACCCTGTCACCACAGGGTCACAGACAGTGAGAACGAATTGCTTGGAAAGCAAAACCAACCCTCTCACTGTAAAAAGAGAACAGACCCTGTTTAAGGGAAGCAGGAAATAAGGTAAGAATTGGTCACTGGAGCTCAGAATATTATCTCTGGTGTAGAACAGCCCCTACCCATTGCCAATCAAGACTGCAGTTCTGCTTTGGAGCATCTATACAAGAGGTGAGTGGACTAGTTTGCCCTTTTCATTGTACCTCACCCCAATTCCAGGTATAACACATACAGTAAAACATTATTTCTAAACGAGCTGGGTCCCTTTAAAAATCAGAGAAGGAACTTACACCCCCCATCTTGGCCTTTCAGTTCACAGGCTCTTCTTTGCTTCACAGTTACCAGTTTAAGCACTTTTGACAATTTATTGATCCCCTGTGAAATCCCCAAATAAGTAAAAACTGATTATTGTCTATTTGCCAGACCTTTCAAAGCTCAATTTCTCTCAAATACTCAGAGCTTCTGCTGCTTCTGCCTTCTCTCAGCCTGCCAAAACTGTGCTTGCATCTATTTCCCTCCAACATAAAGATGCCTTGTAGGAGTTACGACCAAGAGGTGAGAGAATGCAGAAATCACAACAGATTTATACTGCAAGGCCCTCACCCAGCTGCATTTCATGGCAGTGCTGGATGTGAGAAGCCAATTCACCACTAATTCCTGGACATGTACCAGCCCCAGGAAACCAGAGCTTGTGCTTTTCCAGTCTCTGATGTGCATTATATGCAAGTGCTCAAAGATCCCTGGTGCAGCAACAAGGATGTAATTTACCCTTCAGTGATAAGGCTCAGCAAAGCTCTGTAGCACAGGCTATGTATGAAACACGAGGTGAGATGCTGAGAGCCCAAAAGGGGCCTTCTGAGAGCACCTTTCACAGTTCAGTGATGGAATTCACACAGGGCATGGTGAGGTTTCCTCACCATGGAGTGAAGCAGTTTTGTGGCTTGCAGCCACCTTGAGTCAAACACAGACATTTTTATGTCTATCTGCCACTGCTGACCGTGGTCTGAGCGTGGAGGGCTCCCCACAGAGAGGGCTGATGGACCGAGTCTGCCTCATGTGCTCAGGGGCCAGGTGCCTTTTTGTACGTATTTTCTTAAAATCTCTCTCTGAAGAGTCAGACTGTGGGAGGTGATGAACCTTAGGGCTGCAGCTTGGTCAGTATATGAGGGGAAATGCTGAAGGAAAAATGAGCTGGTGCCAAAAAGCAGTGTTGGTGCCTCGGTTAGAACAGGGACACACTCTTACCCCACTGCAAACATCCCCCCAGAGTGACCTGCTGAAGAGCCAGCAGCTCCCCTATCTCTTAATCATCCTGGTTTGGACAAGATCCATGCACTTTCTGTAAGATTAGGAATAACAGCCTCATGGGGGAGGTGTACAGCTATTACAGAGATGGGCATCCTGCCAACACTGACTCTCAGAGGGACCAGAGACAAACACGGTGTCCTGGACAGATTGCACTGTGTCTCCCCACAGCTGGACAGTTCCCTGCAGGTCTCTGCATAACTGCAGTTGAGCTGCATGGTCTCCCTAATGTGGGAAAAAAGGTGGAAGTGGTTCTGGAGACGCTTCAAGGTGCTCTGGGATCAGTCTGGATGAAGGAGATCTAGAACAGGGCAACTGCCATTCAAGTACACACACCTAAACTGGTCACAATGAGCCACTGCACCCAACAACAGCTCAGCCTTGCTGCTTTTTCTAGGTGTGAGTTCACATTTCTCACAAATACAGATTGATGCATTTTTATTAAACGACCAAGTGCTGCCCAGGCAGGGAAGCAGCAAGGAGGATACAGACATAGTGAGGCAGCTACAGAATCATCACATCATTAAAAGCTCACAGGACAGGGTTAACAAGAGGAGGGAAGTAGACAAGAGGGGGAAACAACTTTACTAAACCTGACCTTGAACAAAGCCAGAAGCAGCAACTGGATGCAGGAACCACTTGTACTGTGTTATACAATGAAAGTCATTCTAGAAGAACTTAATGGCCATAAAATCTATAAATCACTCAAACCACAGGGAGGTTCTGGACTCCAGAAAGTGCTTTTGCAATAAATTTCTAAACCTTGGCAAACAACACTCAGCCCCTTATTTGGGAGATGCTGGAAGGCATCATTATGATGTGGGACTTAAATCAGGCTTGTCTCATATCAGGACTTTGACCTTCTCAGGATGGATATCACATTCCAGTGGCTGCCATCATTCAGGTATGGCCCAGCAGTCAGGACTCCCTATACCACAGGACATACTCCACCTTCACTGTCCAGAACAAATCTCTTCACAGCCAGGTCTGTCAAAGCCTCATCAGGCAGGACCAGTACCAATGTGAAGTGTTGAGGATTACAAATAGGAAATTGTTCTGAACCTTCATACCTGCTGGTCTCAGCAGCTGTGTAGTTGTGCCCAGTGCACTCTTGGGTTTGGACTATTATCCTAGAGTTCAGAAATGCTGGTACAGACTGTTGTCCCAAAGCTGCACACAAAGGATATCTTTCCACACATCTCATGAAGCAGGAATTCATCACCTCTTAGCTGGGATGAGGAGCCACAGAACAGAATACATTACTTCTTGCCCAGAGTTTACAAAATGTTTTTTCTCTTCACTGTAACAGGGATACCTCTTCAAAGAGACCACCAGGAAGGTGCCTTGCAAATGCCTCTCAAAACACAGCAACTAAGCCAGAGCCTGCCCAATAAAACTTCCTGCAGATATCCTTACTCTCCTGCTGAATCAGGGTCTCTTTGAACACCATCAGCACAGCTCTTCCATGTACTTTGCATCCAGCCATGAGGTCAGGGGAAGCACCAAGTCTCCACAAAAAGGAATATTTTGTCAGTGAAAAAAAAAGGGCACCATCTATCTGGCCATCAGTCAGAGCCATGAGCTGGCAAAGGAGGCAATTTCCCTTGCTCCAGGGTGCTTTGGATCTTGATGATAAATTCTTGTGGCTAAATTGCTTCTGGCTCCCATCGTGTGTCTCACTCCTCCCTGTTTATGCTGCTGCACTGGTGAGAGTTATGGAAAGCTGCAATAACTGAATTACTGCTGCACTTGCAGATAATGATGACAAGGCCTTATAAAGGCTGCTGCCCTGGCACATGCTTTGTCCGGGATAAAAATGAAGAAATAATAATAATTAAACAACAGAAAAATCTAAGAGTATAGTGTCCTTTGAATGGTGCACCACGGACTGGCAGCATCAGCATCTGCCACAGGTCAGTCTCTGCCAAGGAAACAGAAGGCAACATTCATACAATGGGAAGAAATATTAGGAGGTGATGTTTCTGTCCTTGTTATTACCAATTTTATGGAATGTGGGTCAACACAGGACTTGGGAAGATGAATGGCAAGTGTTGAGTTCAAGGGAAGATGGAGAGTTTTATTTCCACCAAATACCTCAGCCTGAAGCAGCACCAAAGAAAGATGGGCAAACCTTTGGGTCAAGAGATCCCCACCAAGGCTTGAACGCCCTGCTGAGGGGCACTACAGACAGGACATACTGCAGGGACAGCTGTGAGCCCTGAGGCACCATGAGAGGCAGACAGCCAGCAAGAGCTGCACAGAACACAAGTGTGACCCTGCACACACCAACTGTGGCACAGGGCAAAGCCCACCAGAGTGAACAGGATCCTTCCCATTGACCCAAACGCCTCCTGGTCAGGGTGAACAATTGGCAGCAAAGGTAAGTCACACACCAGCAGCACTCAGCAGAAGTGAGACCTACCAAGGGATTTGCCAGAGACCAGCAGCTTTATGGAACTCTGCCACAAGTGTAGCAGGAAGAAGCTGCAAACTGCACGTGTCAGACTCCTGAAAAATTGCTTCTCTGGTCATGATCTTCTGCTGTTTCTCTTGGCACTGGAAAAAGCTTTCCTTGTAACATGGGATACTCCATTTCTAGGACATTTCCTTCCTGCACTAGATCTCTAAGTAAATTTTGCATTCTTGTATACTTGACCTTTCAGAGTAAGCTCTAGTCTATCTCATCTGGTTTTCAAGTGTTTTCCTGTGCCTGTATTACAGGATCAATTACTTCAAACAGGAAACCCTACACTTGCTCCAAAAGACACTTGCTAGGTGGACTATTAATATCTTACTGGACATATAATATAGACATAAATTCAGTGCTAATAGAGTGTGCTGAATGAAAGCCTTGCAGACCAAAGCCTTAAGAGCACCTGTGAATCAGGTGCAGGCAACAGTTTTTCCAGGTTTCTCATCCTGGCTATTCAAACCTAAGACCACATCTCTGAGAGATGTGATCTGATGGTTCATTTTATGCTTGGATACACTACATATTGACAGCAAAGGGAATCTGTGGCACAGCTAAATCTAAGTTGCAGGCTAGTGCCTCACAGGCAAGACAATCTGTCACTCCTGGAATAAATTATCTGCTCAGAGAAGAATATAATACAATACTATTCTCAAAAAATCACTCTTCCTGTTGTCCTTTCATGGTAGTTTAAGCTGCATCCACTGACTGCTCATCTGTGGAAGTTTGCAAACACACCTGAGGCATTTATTTACTGCCCCAGGGTCTTCCTTCTTTTTCATTCCAAACCACTCTGACACCAGCAACTTCTTACAGAAGAGACAAGAAACATCACTCAAGCCCATAATGCCATGAAGGTGCCCCTGGAGGGGAGGTGAGATTCTGAAGCTTTAAGAGCAAAGAGGTGGGAAATAAAAGTGAGAAGGGGGGAGGGATTTCTCTTTCTAAAAGACACAGCAACACAAAGTACAGTCAGATCTCATATGTACTCACTCTGTGTCAAGCAAGCATCCATACAGCAAGGTGCTCCAAGCTTCTTCAATCTGTGAAACTGGAAAAAATACCTCCAGAGAATAAGAGTTTTCTGTATAAGTCCTGATGTGTTTTTCTCTAGTCCTTGCTCAACTTACAAAAAGCTCTGCCTTTTACAGAGACAGAATTTTTTTTTTTCCCAGGATGCTGCTGTTGTCCTCACTGAAGTAAAACTCTCCAATACTCTTCTAATAGCAAGGATGGAAAAAATCTGTGCCTTGTCCAAAAGGCCATGGTTTAGCTGCTGGCCTTGCTCCAGAGTGAGCATAACTGGTATAAAGGGAGTTCTGCCTGAATAAAGAGCTGAAGATTGAACGCCTTGGGAAAGCCAACTCAGATTGTTTGAATATATTAAAGGAGGTCAGACGTTAAGTAAATACTCAATTAAGGAAGGAGGGCAAGTAATTAGTAAGGCTAATTCTGTGCTGAAATGGTGTGGATGGTACACACATACACATTCACCCCAGCACCTCCCTCCATACAAAATAGGCCTCAGTTCTTGAAAGAGCAGCTCAGCTTTGAGCAGATCTGTGTTAAATTACCAACTGTGCCACAAACTCAGTGTTTTCATCATGGACAGGTCATTACTTTTGCTGTATGTCCACTCCCCAAACCCCCAGAACAGCGACAACAAGCACATACCAACAGAGACACTTAGACACCACAGCAATAAACCCAAACCTGTGAGCACACCTGGGCTTGTACACATTAAAGTAAGTACTTGAGGTAATTACAGCACTCCAAGAACTCTCAGAGGTCAAGCAAATGCTTCTCTATCCCTAAATCTATTCTTAAAATAAGTCCTGTGTGAAGGACTCATTACTGAAAAATCTTATTACTGAAAAATAAAACCTTATTCCACATCAGGCACTGAAACAATGGGGCAGCACCACAGTGGGCAGCTGACATATATCATGGACACAGGGAAAGAAACGAATGCCTTAATGCAGCATTATATAGAAATCCTCATAAACACCAAGCCTGGCTGGTTTGAACCTATTTGGCCTCTACTCTCATCTTCTGCAACACAACTCCACAACTGACATGGAGAGGTGGAGAGATTCTAAAAATAACCAGTGCGGGGAAAGGGAGAGAAGCATGAGGCAGGAAGTGTTTCTTTGGCCTGGTCATGGATCAGTGTCCAAGGAGCACTTGGTCCCAGTCCTGCCCTGTTAGGAACCCTGCCCTCCCTATGTCTTGGTGGCAGACCATTTATGGAAACTTAGCATGGCCTAAATACATACATAAGACATGCAAGAAGGGATTTTTTCAGTCAACTTCCACCAGAAATTGTCACAAATCAGCCCAAAGAGAGCTCTGACACAAGACAAAATCAAGCTGTCAGTGAACTGATGTAGGACATCACCCTGATGCTAAACCAAATATACAGAGCTGCTAATTCAGTAACAGAGATCTAGTCCCCAGCCTGTTTAACTAGAGGTCTCTTATATGAGCTTAAAATTGGATTTAAAAACCCCACCAAAACATATTCTTGTGTGGGAGCTTTCCTTTCCTGCTGGACTGTTATCCCAGGGCTCCGACTTGAGTCTGGGTCCTGTCACAAGTTTATGGCATGCTGGGAAAAATACTGTTCTTCCCCACTTCCCAATCCCATTCTCACTTAACTACATTTTCCAATTCTTGCACAATTGGTGCTGCATAAGTGAAAAAGGCTTCCTGTAAAGTCCCACGAAAAGTGATGAAAGCAGAGTAATTGGTGTATGTACCTCAATGGCCTCAGCACACACAGCACAGGTCACAGGAACTCACAGAGCACATACAGTACCTGGGAACACTCTGCAGGCAGACACACCCCCAGATTTCATCTAACACATTCAACTACCTCATGTTATGTCATTGACATTGACTTCAGGTTACTGCTGAGAGATGGGCAGATATGGCAAGAGCAGGAGATGAGGCACTGGCAGAATTGTCCTGCATCCCAAATTCCACCCTTGAAAACTGAGTGTGTTCTGATGGAGCTAAAACCACAGAGAGAAGACTGGCTCGATGTGCAGATCTTCTCCAACCACCCAGTAGAGTAAGACCTGAAGCACAACAGCCACACTCCCAACACTGCAATTGTACCAGACATGAGATTTAACATTGGCTAGAGAAGATAACAGCAAGCAACAACAACGAGAACAAATTTTACTTCCTTCCCTATAATTAAAGGTTTTCTCAGACTCCTTGTGCTGTTTTTCCCTCGGTAAAAGCATTCAGAGCTATGCTGGAGCAATAGAGGACAGCAGCTCTCATATAATTACCAGTTGTCAACTCGTCTGAGAGACACCCAGAAGGGCTCCTGCTGCGTCAGATGTACAATTATTATTACAATTAACTTGTTCTTCTCTAGCAAGGGCACTGCATGAGTGAAAGGGTTTGGAGGCTCTTGTTTCTCCCAACAAACACATGACAAAACTGTGCTCTCAGTTCAAACCTGGGAATGGCTCCAACTTAGTCCTTCAGTGTTACTGTCACTGATTTGTACAACCAGTTGTTATCCCACAGCCCCAGCTCCAGTGAGAGCTGCAGCTCTGTGTCCTGCCCTGTGGATGGCATTTACACACACACTGTGCAGGGTAAACTGAGCTGTGCTTCTCCCCACATCCAGTGTGTGGATGGTGCACTCGGATTCACAGGTACCCCATTCACAAGAAAACAGAGAAGATTCAAATCCTGCAGTCAGAAATGGTGCCATTACATGCCTTGGTTTAATCTCACCTCACCATGGCATACAATGAACATAATTTGGCTTATATGATCCAGCAAATGCAACCTCTGCTCCTGCAGCTGACTGATCTGTGCTGTCATTTCACAGGCTCCTGAAAAGTCCCTGTGGGCTTGGATGTCACTGAGTGCTCATCAGTAGCTCTCCAGAGTATCACACTGCATGGCAGAAATGCCCCATGCTTATCCAAGACATCAGACCAACATCCACAAGCAGCATCTGGACTGCCCAGTGCACATGGGCTCAGCAATTATGTGGATTTGGCCCTTTACAGCTTTTGGAATTGAGACAGGGAAGCAGAGGCACAGGATATTGCAAAATCATGGCCTGTTTGAAGCAACTAATGAAGGATGAAGTGTAAGAAACCGAGGAGAATGGAATATTCAGAGGGTCAGGTGGCAGCAGTAAAACATCACATTCTGCTTTACTATGGAACAGAACAATTTGCCAGATACTCTCAGTAAATTGTAATACCGGTTCCACTTCTATACCCCAGAAATAAACTTGTGTCACATACCAACTGCGGAGCAGAGAGGTATCTACAGCCAGTGCTAAAGCTACCATAGATCAACTGCTCCTGGTCTTCAGAAGGACAAGATTTACACACTAGACAATGTCAAGATAAAGCACTAATTAAATAAAAGTGAAAGTCACTGAAAATTCTGCATAGCATTTTTCATTGTGCTTCATAAAGAGAATGGAATAAACTCACAACCTGCCAAAAGAAGAAAGGAAATATGCCAAAGAAATCACCACTCAGCACAGAGCATACAGCCAGCAAGTTCAAATTCTGACAGCAATAAAAAGGCAGCAGCGAATCCTGTGCAAATAACTCTCCAATAAAGATTTGGAATGAGGGAAAAGACTTTAAGCATCAGCTGCTGAAGTCGAGGACAAACAGGGATCAGTGACACCAAAATCCTGCAACTAATGTAAAATACCTACTCTCAGAAGTGTAAAAAAAAAAAAGCCAAATAGAGCTTTAAAACTGCTGTATATTCTAAAGCACAGGACTGCTGATGCAATGTGAAACTGGGTGAGAAGGGCAGAGCACACCTGTCTGTCACTGTCCCTTTTCCAGACATTACTGCTCCCGTTCATCCACCAGAAGAGCTGATCCCACCAGAGCTCCCACTCCCGTTTGCAGTGCTGAGAAGAAGAAGAAGATGATTTTTAAGTCTAGCAGTCTGTGTAAATCCAGGGAGCTCCAATGTACATGGAAAAGCTCTTCCAGAAGTGATGCCAGAATGGCAATTCATCTGGCACTGATGCCCAAACTCCATCTTTAGTAGAGGAGGGTGGAGACCACAAAGAATGGGAGGAAGCACTCTCAGCACACCTGGGAAGAGGTTCCCTGCAGCTGCTGTTTTCATGTACAACCAGAAAAACAAGACTGTGAAAGAAGTAAAGCTCTGGACCCCCAGTTAGGGAGGAGGTAGCCCAGGATGTGACCAAAAGGAGGGTGATCACTGAGGGTTTCCAACACACACACTGCTTTCATCTGTGCAGGGCTGTGGGGCTGGAACCAGAACCTTAAGGACTCTGCAGAGCACAGCAGCTCCCAGCTGGGCTGGCATCCATCCCTTTGACTGTCCTGTGCACAAAAGAGAGGGAAATTCCTGGTCATGCAGAGAGATAGGGAGGTTTCTTCACAATGACTGTTTCATACCTGCATCTCTAAGAAGCAAGATAAAGAGACCTGTAAATGTTTAAAAGAGCATTTATTAATCACTTCCTTGTTTCTTCTGTATAAACGTTACATAACTGCCTTGGGAATAGGGCTCCTGAGTTTTAAGCATAAGCTGGTGCAGCTGCTTTTACTTGACTAGAACCATTACAGGTCTGATTCCATCAATCAGCAATTCATTAATGCTCAGTTACACTAATGCAAGAGTAATGCAGAACAGAGTTAGACCCTTGAAATGTCCTTCCATCTAGGGGAATAAAAATCCTAAACAGAATTCACTCATCTATTAACATGCAGAGAGAAATTCTAATTTTTTTCCAGGTGGTTTTCTATGAAGTCACTAAAGCTTCTGTTTTCTTTTGTTCATGTTCTAGTGTTTTTAAGAGTGCCAGAGGACAGGCAGATTCTCCCTCTTGTTATCTCTTTCATGCCAATAAAAAACAGAATATGAAGCTTCTGGGATTTTCAGCAGTAAAGACCAAAGACAGTCAGCCTAAGATGAAACATCTTTGGTTTTATTTGAAAAGATCAGTGCAATCTTACCACAAGGACACAGAGATGGAAAAGATTTAAACAAGTGCTCTGTTTGCATTTAAAAGTTTTAATTCAGAGCTCATAGGCACATTTTGGTCCAGGAGTGCTGAGAAGAAGTTCAGGCAAAATGGTGAATCTTGCATACAGTCAGAACTGCACCTTCATTCACTGCCACAGACACAACAACCCTGTCTGTAAAAATGCAGCCTTGAGCCAGGAGTTTCTCCTGAGCAAGAAATTAAATCAGGAACCCAGTTTTTGTTTTTCCTGAGCAAGAAATTAAATCAGGAACAAGATCTGTGTTTAATCAGTTGGTAGAGGTTACAAATCACGTTGTCACTGGTAAGAAGAAGTGAACACTGCAGAAAGACATGTCCAATAAATGCAGTGGTTGCAGTGTTCAGCCACTGCTCATCAGTCTTTGCATTTAGTACTGCAGAGAAACCTGCTGATACCCTTTGAGACTATTTCCATCCTTCTCCCTTCTGTCTTCACTACAACTCATCCATTAACATTTCTGCTGAGAGCCCTTTAGCTGATTTGAAAGTGTTAGGAGTGATTGCTGAGTCTGTCCCATAATTTCAAAATCCAAGTACAATTTAAACATACTGAACAGGCACCAGGAAAGGTTCCTTATTCTCTTCCACTCTGTCCCAATGATTTTAAGGCTTATTCATTCTCTTTGCATCTATTTTCAGCTCTGTTCTAACCACCCTGGCCCTCAATAAAGGATGCTCTTCTAAACACAAGGCTGAGCCTCTTCCCTTCCTCTTGAAGGTACTCGTAGCAATTAAGTCAGGCTTTGCTCTGGCCATCCCCTGTGGACACAGGGAGCACTCCTGACAACACCTCATCTTTAATTTAGGAAGAAGATGGATGGGGAAAATGTATACAAGGAAAAGCTATTTAAAGACAGCAAGAATCCTGAGAGTTACAGGTAATCTGGCCAATTTACTGCCATATACAGATATGACATTTCCACACGACATGCTGCTGTGCTGACTGGTGCCTCACTGCAACAAACTGTCACAACATGGTGACAGACCTCCACCAGTGAACAGGAACCTGTTTATTTTACTGTTAATCCTCCTACTGTAAATCAGCTTCATGGAATTGAATATATCCCCTAGTTCCCAATGCACAGATTGCCCAACATGCAGGTCCCAGCTCAAGGATGCTGTCTAGGTGTGGAGGTGTTTTCTCAGGCCCAGATAAACAAAGCTGTGCATATTTTGGAGCTCCATACTTTTGGGGTCTGAGCTCCCTCTGGAATCCCACATAAGACAGAAATTCTGAACCTCTACATTAGCTAGGAAAGCTTAAAGGGCAGAAAGGTGCATGACAACACTCACTGGAAAGGCTGCTGTTCCTGCAGGAAACAGCATAAATCCTACAAAGGTCCTCAAAGCAGGGCTATAGGTATCAAAATAAGAGACTGACACACAAATAGAAAACAGACAGGAAAGGAAACAAAAAATGAAAAAAATGAAAGAAAATGTCAGCAACATATTTAGCATGTGCTTTTCACTACGTGTGAACAGCTGCACACACACAAAGACTGTTCAGTGTCTTAGGACTCTGCCCTGAAGTCAGCAAGCCTTTACTACACAGGTAGTGCACACAATCTGCATACCTGGGTGAGCCAGCAGAGAATTTCCTGCATACAGTTTTCTTTTTGTCAGTTATTTTGACTAACCTGATTGCTCTTCACTGCCAAGAGCAAGGCTCCCAGGAAACCAGAAGTATATATGAAGCTCATCCTAGGTGTGATGTGTTCAAGCATGTTTACTGCACCTGGGTTAATCTAAAAGGTCAGATGTAATTACAAAGTGTAGATGGAGGCTACCCACCTACACAAATACTGTCCTGCATGTTTTATTTTGTGGCATGTGTATGTGAGCTTCCCTACTGCTGTCTGTGATTCAGGTGGAGCTCAGAAATCCTTAATAAAGCTATAAAGCACTTTAATTTTCCAAATACAAAGATGATTCCTTTCTCTCACTTGAATTTATTTAAATATTTGAATGTTTTATGCCAACAGGAGGAGTCACAGTGGTCAGCACTGGGCTCTTGGCAATAGAGCCCTCAGTTTAATCAGAAATCACTGCCAAGGAACAGACAGTGTTTGTTTCCAGACCAAGTAGGTTGTCAGAATATTTTGTGTTATCCTTTAGCCTGACAGCATTATCTCAAAGTGTTGACTCAGACCTGCCTTGGAGATACACTTTGGAACATCTTGATCAGGGAGCTCATTTCCTTCCCACCCCGCTCTGCTATTCAGACTCTCACCTTGCTGGAATGCTGAGCAGTTTAGTCCTAATTCACCACTTAGCTCTCCTTTCAGATAATAGAATCAAACAATGAATTAACCCCTCTACTGAAAAAATCTGTAATAGTGTTGTGGTTTTAAGTAACCAGAGTTTTTTATTAGCTGGGGGGGGCTAGGAGAGAGGCTTCTTTAAGAAGCTGCTAGAGTTTTTCTCTGCTCTAAGCTAGCCAAGGTCAGGCAACAACGCCTCTGTGATAACATATTTAAGAAGGAGTAGAGAAAGAAAGTCTGCGCAGAACATCATGGCCGCTTAAGAGACAGGAGGGTGCGGAGCTTGATTAGCACCAAGGTCAGAGAGAGGAGAAAGAGAAGATGCCTTAAACACTGGAATAGGGCCCCAGCAATCTGTGAGGAACCATAGGGGCGAAGATTCTTCAGCCTGTGAACCCGTGGAAAGACTGGGAGATTTTTCCACGCTGGAACAGAGACATGCCGGAACAGAGAGGCTGTGATCCTGTGTTTGGAGCAGAGGGGCCTGGTGGAACCCCGTGGGCCGTGAGAAGAAGAGATGCTGGAGCAGAGCAGCATTTCTTGGGACAATTGGTGGCCTGTGAGAAGCACATGAAGCACTGAGGCAGCTGAGCAGCCGGCACCTGAAATGACTGCACCTATGGTAAAGTGATTTACATGACGACAGTACCAGGAAAACTGTTGTTAGTAATGAATCCACTAAGAAGCAGTTTGCAACAGACTGTTTCCGTGGAGAAGACCCCATGAGGAAAGCTGGGGTGGGACTCTCTCACTCTTCTGAACAGCAGCAAAGAAAATCTCTGATTGTAACCCCCCCCACACACACACCTGCCTTCCCGAGCTGTTGGGGGAAGGTGAAGGATCTTAAAAGGGAGGGGTGGGGGGGGAGAAAGGTGTCTGTAACAACTATCAAACTGCTCACCCTTAAACTCTTAAGCTCTGATTTTAGTAGTAGTTGTAGTTGTAGTAGTAAACTCTTAACATTCTAAGTTAGAGCCTGTTTTGCTTGTGTGAAGTAGTTAATAAACAGTTGCTTGTAATCCTTATCACAAAAGTTGGAGGTGTTTTTTTTTCCCTTCTCTGAGAATTTTAGATCTATGTGTGGGCTCTCGGCTTTTAGCCAGAGTCAAACCATGACAAATAGTGAATGGAAATCATAGATTTCTACTCTGCTTGTAGAATTTAAGAATGAAGTGTACTTTTGCTGCAGAATTCTATAGCAAGGTTAAAACCTTAGAAAGTTTTTACATCCCTCATGCTTTCAGATTAATTTCCAGAGAATCCTGTTAAAATTAATGCCCTCAATCATATAAGACTTCTTGAGGGGAAAAGGCTTATGTTCAAAAAAATCACTGCTATATATACTCAACTTGGAACTTTTATTCAACTCCACTCCTGTTCAATAGAAACCATCAATACTTTTATCCTCTCACACCTAGACCCTGTTAACATCCCTGGGAGCACCTGCCTTGGTGCTTGGCACAGCTGAGGCCTCTGTCATTCCCAGTTTTTATCAATGGTATAAATTCTGCCACACGTACCAGATAATCCATGGGTGCCAGGCTGTGCTTGGGCAGAGGAGGAGCAGCTGTGCAGGCTGTACCACACTTCCTTGCACCAAAACTGTTGTTAAAGAGATCTTCCCCTGCCTTTCAGAAACCTAACACCTCTTATTTTAGTTTGTTTCTTTTTGCTTGAATGGATGGATTTTCAGCAGAAGTAACAGAGCTCTTCAATTCTGTCAGCATCACTCCCTCTGGAATTGCACCCTGTAGTACCAGTGAAACACCTGAAGCTCTGGATGCACATGGATCATCAGCTCAGTTTCCCTAACCAATGTGTTTCCCATTTTTCCCTGCTTTAGGAAGTGCTGACCAGCAGCAGCACCCCCAGGCCTGTCCATACACAGGTTACATGTGTTACACCTGAACCAGGCACATTCCAGACCAGCCCTGTCACCTCTCTGACTTCACTGCCAGCTCTGACTCACTCTTGGCACATGCAAGGCAGTACCCAGAACTCTGCTGAGGTGATAGACCCTTTTGATTAAAGATTTTCACAGAACTGCCAAATCCTTTTTTTCCTATCCAGCTACCTTGAACTCAAGATTTTCAAACTAATTCCACAGAGAGCTTTGGCAAGAAATCTCTATTGCAAGCAAAAATATCAAACTGAAAACACTTCTTAGGCATGTTGTAGGCTATTCTTAACTTGGGTACCTTTGCACCAGCATCTTTATCTCTCTTCCCCAATACCCTTGTGAATAGTATTTCAAGAAGTAACAAATTAGGAATTATTACAGGATGCTGAGTCACTCACCAGGGCCCAGGAAAGTCTGATGCATTTCTTGTCTGCTTCCTGCATGAGCAGGGGCTCTACTGTGCAAATCAATGTCCTGACTCTCATTGAAACAGGTTTTACCTCAAAGCTTTTATCAGACCATAAAAACCCAGGGAAACCATCTTCTTCAGCATGAACTTAGGAGAGAAGTGTTCCACTAAATTCCACAAATTTCAGGATTGGGGAACCACCTTGCAAATGATCAAAGATCATTTCTTTTGCAAGATAAAAAAAAAAAAAAAGGTGTGCAGGGGACAGTTTCTCCAGAAACAACATGGGCTTATTGTTTATCATGTGCTCTGTGTTTGTGCCAAGAGGTTCTAGGGAACAGTCCATCCCAGACTGTACAAATGCAGAACAAAGTTCCGCTCACCCTTAAGAACCCAATAACCCAATTCATACACAGACTATAGAGGAGACAAAATCCTGAGTTTCTCAGGAGTCGTTTGCAATTTTGAGTATGATGAACAAGAAATTTCAGAGAACTGAGTCTCAGGATTGCTGAGCATTCTACACCAAAAGAAAACCAGAGCCTGATGCTGCCCCTCTGCCCACAGGGCTGGCATGAGCAATTGCTCCCAGATTCTTCTGTGAGCCATTGAGAGATTTCAAATTCCCTTCTCTGACACCCAGTTGATGTCTACAAATAGTGCTAAGAGGACAACAAGCTCTGAGCATTAATACAGCATGGTAAAACCTGTCTTCTAAAGCCACCAGTTAGTGTTTTGCATTCCTATTAGCAACAGCAAAGAGGGAAAAATACCAGGAATCAGAGCAGCACTGCTATCTACCACTCCAAGACACCCTTTTGTAACAACACTTGCTGACTGAGAGCCAAGGCTGTAGGAATCTAAGCTCTTGTTTTAGATCTCCTACCATGTGGTAGACCCTGAATATTCATTACTTATTAAAAGCCTTGAAAGTGTAAAATCATCCCCACAATCAACTGAACTGATTTATTCACACAGCTGAGTCACACTCATTTACAGTCTCTGACCTACATCTATTAATCTGGCACCAAAGAAAAGTCTATTTTATTATTTTATTTTGGTAATACTGCAGAACAAAGATGAATATTTTAAAATTGTGTGGGGTGTTTTTTTTAAGCAGTGCTGACACACAGCTCAGCACTGTCCTGAGCCTGCCTTCCTCACTGGTCCCAAGAAGTGATGCAGACACTGCTCCTGTTCCCATTTAACAGAGGCTTCACAAACCCTTCATGGGAATCACATCAGATCTTTAATGGGAATCTCTGAAGTGCCAAGCAGCAGATATCATGGAAACTTCACTTAAGGAGAACTATAACTCCCTCATTAATAACAGAAAGCCCAACAGCCAGTTCTGACTGCAGGAAAATTGCTCTGTGGAGAGCAATGTGTTATTGGGTCTAACACCTCCTGAGTCTTTTCCTAGGGCCAAGGTAAATTTTTACTAAGTCTCTGCTGTACTTGGGGAAATAAAATCACATTTTCAATAATGACTGGAGCATTTCAGAGTCACGGACTTTCAGCAGGACGAGAGAATCATTAAATACAGTGTGTGGGTTTACATTTAAAATGCCATCAAAATTTAATCTTTCTATATCTTATCCTTTCCTCCCCATCTGATATCCCCATCTGACATTCCCTGAGTTCATCACTGGTATCATAAATAGCCCCGTGAGCTACTGAAGAAAGATTAAGTTTTTAAAAGGTTGAAGTTCAGTCCTGTGCTGAAATTGCAATCACAATCTAATTATTGAGCACACACTATGGGTATTAAAATCAATTTCCATTCCAGGCTGGCAATTTACCCCTAGAAATCATTGCATGTGGGTATTAAGATATACACAGATACTCAAACACTGATACCCTGTCTCACAGCCTCACACATTTCACAGTTTCCTTTCTGTTCATTCACTGTTGTCCATCTGTTTGTAATCCCTTTGAAGAGAACATCCTCCTTCCCTCTGCCCATCAGGATCCTTCTGCCCAACTCATTTAGGAAAAACACACTGGTGCTGATGATGGCACACAGTCAGTGCTATTGACAGCAGTTCACCAAAGTTAAACAGGCATAATAACCAACAGATTGATTGTAAAATGGATAAGTTTCTATCAGCAGCAAGAGGGGGAGAGAAAGCACAGGGGAAAAAAAAGAAAAATTTATAATAGTTTTTGGTTAATTAGAGAAATACCTTCTGTGACTGGCACACCTGTTATTCAGTGAATATACTGTGAGTTTTGAAGTAGTTACACAGTGAAAAAGGAAAGGAAGGTACCAGTGCACCAGCCCAGTGAGGTCCCATCACACAGGCACCTTCAAAGGCCTCACAGAACAAACACCCTTCTTTATAAAAAATCTCTGAAACAAAAGGCCAGTTCTGCACCTTTTCCCTGCAGAGGGTGCTCATCCTGCAGTCCTGGTGGGCTCAGGAAGCACCTCTGGAAGCCACAGGAAATGCCAGTGCCCCTTCAGCCACCCTGTGCCACACAGAACTGCGGGATGAACCTGATCCCAGCACACAGCAAAGTAAAAGAGGACACGGGAGGGGAGTAAATCAGACCTAATGTTTCACAACTGTTATCCACGGCAACACCTCCTGCTGTAAAAAAGGTATTTGAAATGTGCCTCTTCACACTTCTTCCCCAAAATAGAGACACCAGCAATTTCTTGCTATGAGAGGAGTCTACCCTCCTACTCTCTTCACCCTGTGCCATAAATCCAGGGAATCAGCTCTTCAGAATAGTGCAACATCTACAAAATGCAAGCAATGTCAGACACTGAATTAGGAGCAGTGCCACTGAACAGAACATATTGCTTGAAGAACCACTGCACCAGCCAACTGCAATAAACTCAAAGGTAATTTATAGCCACATTATTCCACCAACTCAATCAAGCAAGGTTTTCAGGTGAAATCTTGTGTAAATCATTTGTGTTTATAACCACTTAGACCAACTCCTCCAAAGCTCCATTCCCTTCCAAACAGCTGCTAATTTGCTATAACACAATCAGAGCTGAATGACCACCACCATTTAAAAAGGAGCCACCCACCACAAAGCACAAGCAATGGCAAGTCCAAAACTGAAGCTGTCCCTGAAGAAGGAAGGAATAAACTTGGAGAATAACACAATGAGGCCAGAAAATGGTGCATTATTTCAATTAGTCCCCAGCCAAAAATGGTGCCCAGGCAGAGCTGTGGTGCTGTGGAACAACAGTGGGATTCCAGTCCATTCATGATGCATCCCTTGAGGCATCATCAACCCTCACAAATTAAATATCCCTGCATGGTGCCCTCCTCCTCCTCAGCAGGCTGAGACCAGCAATTTGGCCCTGAATGCACAGAATATTCAGGGCCCACCCCAAAGAAACAGCTGGCACAGAGCATCCCCAACCTCCAGCAGGCACTGCATCCCCTCAGGGCTCAGTCACATGGAGCACAAGGCAGAAACACCAAGAGGATGTTCCACACACCAGCGCTGCCAAATTTCTGAAAATGGATTTAGAATGGCACAGGGGAAAGAAAGTATTTGCTAGGAAAAGAAATGTAGTTCACAATAGTCACACCAGGCTTACAGGAAAAATACAGTAAGAGAAATCACAGAATGCAGAAATGCAGAAAAAGCAATCTGTGCCATGGACCTCTGGCAAACTGCAAGTAACTTGTGAATATTTTACCTTTTCCTGAGGTTATCTGGGTGACTATCCAAATCAAGAAACAAATGACCTTCATCTGCCAGCATCTGCACCAGGGCAGCAGCTTGACCTGTGCCAAACTCACTGTACACAGCAAATTACCTTCTTACCCAGTGGGAAGACATCATGACCTTGGTTAGAGCCAAAGCTTCCAGTGTGGCTGACAGACATCCAGAAATCCTCTAGAGTACCAGCAGAGTCATCAGGAAGGTGATTACTAGGACACTCATGAGGTGGTAGGTTATTGAAAAAGATCATAATGTGCCCCCCACAAAGTCTCACGGGCAGTTAGAGATGTATTGACCTTCAAATTTAGACTTTTCCAACTGGCAGTGGTCAACAGCAGACTGAAATTGGTCTGAACATTCTCTAAACAAGACACACTGGACTGTCTGATTGGAAGCAAATACCACAGCACTTTCCAGTAAATGCATCCAACTGTGTAAAAGAGTTTGCATCTGGCAAAGGGCACTGAATTCCCAGGTGAGAAGACAAGATGCACTTTTCCTCAGTGGAAACTTCCATGCTTTGTAATTGCTCAGCAAGAAAAGCAAAGCTGACATTATCAAAGCTCCTTTGAAGATGTGTCCCAAAGCACTCCTCAAGTCTTTATTTTCAAGCAATCCCAGAGAGAACTGAGGAATGAAACACACAACTCACTCTTCACACTGGAGGCCAATATTCCCAAGTTTCATGACTGTGGCTGCAGTAAAGGAAGTCAGACTTCATTTGCCTGATCAGGTACCTGTGGTCACAAGCTGTGAAAACTAACAGCCATCAAACAGTCATGAGCCAAAATTCTATCTTCTCTTGTACCACACTTTAAAGCTCTTCCTGCTTCCTGCCTAAACTCACTGCTTCTCTTTTCCTAAAGATTACATTCCCTAGTCTCTTACACAGCTTGGCACTATCCATTTATCCATGGTCTTGCTTTACCCAGTGCTTTATTTTCCTCACAGATCTGGATAACTGTAACCTGAACACAACTCCAGCTAGGCACAGAAGAGATGTGCTGAACAGTATATTTTCTCTTGCCCCTACATCTACAAAGCCTCTGCACTTGCTCAATATATAATTTGGTAAATTATTGATTTTTCAGCTTTCTCGCCAAGTAAAGGAAATCAAAATCATTTTTTCTTTTTCATGTTTCTCAGAAGAAAACAGGAAAAAAATGCTTTTTGTTGAGCAAAACCTTATGTTTTGGAGCATTTTCATCTGTTGTTTGCCAAATATTTCCATCTAAATTCTGTCAATAAAAAAATGAAATCAATCAAGATATCATACTTATTAAAAAAAACCCAAAAGTTGAAGTTAATTACACTCCTACCTCTTTTAGGCAAAATAATGTGCCAAATATTATGGCAGAAAAGAAAGAAGAGCAAAGCCTCTCCTTACTGCATCCCTTTCCCTTTCATTAGCACCCTGTATCCCCAGGAGCCACCCACAGCTGCCTTTAAACCCCTCCTGAGCAGACTATTGTATTTTGACACAATACCACACCAGTCCAGCACACAAGAGACCCTTGCAACAAGAGAATCCTACAGCTTTCTCCTGTTCCCAGTAGCTAACAACACTGGGAAAGGTGGCCTTAGTGCTATTACCAGGATTTTGTCCCATTTCATGATGACAGAATATACTATTGCACAGGACAAAAGAGTAAGGGCCAAGAATGACAGTGTCCATGTTGACATCCCTGTGGCATTTCACTTTCTGAATTGCTACTGCCTCCTGTATCCTAACATACACATCATATATGTTAGGTTTTAAATTGATCCTACAGTCATTTGCTACAAAAACAGACAAATCACCAGTATTTTAGGACAGTTTCTCAAGTCTATTAATACCTTGCAAACATATGGACAAAGCTGTTTGCATCTGCACTTTGTTTGGGTTTTTTATAGTAACAACAGAAGTGTCACTGGAAAATAATATCCCGTGTTCCAAGAGCCATCTGGATCCCAATGGGCAGGGCCAGTTCACCTGGAGGTGATGGAACACCACCAGAATGTCCCCTGAAAGGGGGAAAAAACAGAAGTCTGACAATGCAGTTTATGTGTGATGTTATGGAACACTTCAGAAAATACATCTGTGAGCACCAAAATGTAGATAATTTTAAAACTGACACCACTCTAGAGGAAGAAATTGGTTTGGCTGACACCTCTCATTCCACCAGACCAACAGCCTCTCCACTCCAGAACAGACTATGCCAGTACCTTTCCTTCTAATTTCAGGAATCCCAAAAGAGAAAAGTCTCTACCACTTCTAAGCTTTTCACTTGGCCCTCTAAAACCACAGCACTATACCCAAACTAAATTGTCAAAGCAGCTTTAAAGCCTGAGGAGTACATTGCAATTTTCCAGGTCCATGCCCTGGGCACCAACCTTGTCCCCCCTGCACTACTTTGACCCCCAGTCCATCCCTGTCACTCACTCTGGGCTGAACATCCTGCAGAACTGAACTGGATGCAAGGCTTAGGAAGGAGCCCTGCTATTTTTGGGTTTAACTGCACACAAAATGTGCAAACAGCATTCATAGCTCTGTAGAAACACTTGCTTTCTCTCCAAGTGAGGCCCTTCAATTATATCTCGAGTAAAAAGGAACTGAGAGGTATTACACAGTGCTTGGTTTACACTCACACTGCTGTTGTAAAACCACATGTTGGAGTATTAGTGACTGTGTCTGACACTCTCTTTTATCATTCACGTACTTAATCACACCCTGTACTGAGTTAACTACACAGAATGGGTGCAAATATCCAGGTCTGAGATCACCTGTGGGTCCTGAAATATTGCATATTTTAACAACTGTGAGAACTCTTGAGCAGACAGTCTGCTGCAAAAATCAATTCAGGGATTTTAAAACGTTTGTGAACATCAGCATTAAAAGCAGGTAAAGTTAACAGGAAACTACACTGTCAACTACACAGAGAATGGAAACATTAAACATTATAAGGCAATTGATTTTTTTCCACTTTGTTGCTATCAAAGCACTGCTGCTGAGTATGAGTCAATTGTGCCAAATTGTAGGTAACAATGCAATTCAGAAGCCAAGAATTCTGTATTGGGGATCACACCTACAATCCTAGATGGCAGTGGCTTGTTCTCCTTCCAAGACTTACTCTCCCTTGCAGCAATTTTGTTTAAGTCACTTTTCAAAGCTTAATCATATTAGAGGAATAAAATCAATACGTGCAAGAAATCCGAAATCCTCCTTAAGATTTACAAGAGCAAATTTCTGGAGAACATGCAGGCATGTCACAGACAAGGAACACCGATTTTACAACTTAACAGCATGGACTGAATCAGGCACAGAGGGAGAAAAATTTACATAGAAAATATCTGGTCTTGCCTGGCAGCTGAATGCTATAACTTCATCAATTACACATTATCTTCCATACTGCACTGCCTTCTGTGCTTCATCCATATGCTTTTTGGTTACTTTTGCATTTAATGATAAGACAACACAATATTACTGTACCTGTACTAAAGGCAAACACTGAGGTAGCTATAACATGGTCATTTAAATATCAAGAATTGCTATCAAAATCGATTGCCTTTCCTTTAGGCATTAAGAATTTACTGTTTCAGATCACTGACTTGTATTGCAAAACACACCAACAATCAATTCTTAAGTGTACAAGCAACCCCCTCAGAGCTCTTACCTTTGAAATGCAAACATCACACAAGGAATTAAACTCCTGAGTGCACAGCAAACCCCCAGCTCCTCTCTGCACCACAGTGCTCTGGAAAACGTTTGCTCAACAGCAAGTCCTAAGCTTGTTTTATGTCAGCTGTTTAGAAATACATGCTCACTTTCAGGATATACTAAAAGGCTATTTTGAACATATTCACTTGTTTGTATTGAATTAGGAAGGCTAGAGTGGCTGTACCTTGAGTAATCCATAAAATAAGTACTCGCTGTGCCATTTCAGAACTGTATTTTTTCCAAGTCACTGTAAATTATACAAAATATCTGGGTCATTAGAAAATACAGTTTGAAACAATCTGAATGTGTGGCAGCCTTGCTGCTACCTAGAAAACACTGTCACATGGGAGTGCTCTTTGCATCCCTGTTATGTCTACGCAAACATTTTATTTTCATTTTCTGTAATTATTTCCAGGAAAAGCAGAGAAGAAAAAAGTCATAACTCTCTTCTGCCATTATGAGAATGGCAGAGAATATCACTGATACTTTCCTTTCAGTGTCTCAGTCTCATTTTCTCATGGCTGCAGATAAGCCCAGAACACAGTGCACATTATCAAGGTGTGAGCTCTGTCATCACGCACACTGATGTAAATTTGTAGTGTCCATTAATTTGTAGGTGTAACTCTGAACTCCAACACTACAGCCAGGAGCCTGAATTTCACCCAAACCCCTCAGGAAGCCTCCAGGTTGTCAGGCAGTGAAATTACAGCCCTGCTCTTTACAGGAGAAGCTACTTCTGGAGTGGCTACAACAGAAAGGCTGTTCAGAGCATCAGCTCCAGGGAGATGTGAGAGCAAGTCAAAATGGAGCATCAGGCCTGTCATTAAACTCAGCCACAACCACAATCTACTGTCTGGGCAGCACTTGAGACTGATGCCTTTAACTTCAGCCCAGAAAATGGGGATAAATGGAAGCAATTAAAATTAGCAACAAACATCTCCCTATTACAATAGTTTCTTCTGGCCAGAAATTTTCATTTGTTCATGTGAAAGATGTGAACTTGTTTTCAGTCACTTTTGTACTACACCACTAATAAACCATTGACTTCAAGTGAATTACTGTCCCCTCAAATGAATAATTGATACTGGCCTATACCTTTTATTAGCTGCTCAAGTTCCCTTTCAGGTGTGACACTGCCTCAAGTTGATGAGCAGCAGTTGATCTCACCATGACAAAGATCACTGTGTAAGCATCTGCATGGTCTGCACACCTCCAAAAGGTGATCACATATCTCAAAATTAAGTTGTCAATATGCTCAGCTTATTTCGCTTGTCGCTGAAAACTGAACGTGGAGTTTAAGTAGAATCTGGCATAATAAAACATCAACTGGCACTATCCTGAAATACACATTCTCACAATCCCCTGCCAGAACTGGGGCTTGCTGAACGTGTCACTCACAGTGCTCCCAGACACTTGGCTGCTCGTGAAACTCTTCCCAGTGAAAGGGAAGCAGATGGCAAGCGACTCCTGGCACTTCCCAGTGCTCTGTGAAGTGTTTCTTTAGCTACTGAGCACATGCCATCCTGTCAAGTCGCTTTGGAAACAGCCCTTCACGTCTTTCTTCACATTTCTACACAAACGGCAAACACCCCATTCAAGAGGAAAGCCAGGCCCAACCCTCTCAGCACTGAACCAAAGTCTCAGCTACTGAGTTTCTGTTGTCCTGGAGAAAAAGAAGAGCCTCTGGAGGATTTATTTCATCCTTTGGTCCTGTTACAGCCTCTGAGTGTTCAACTGCTCATCAAAGGCCACGGAGAAGGATTAATTCAGACAACTCTGTTAAAAGCCCACAGTCAGATGGGATGAACAGAGGCCAGAAAGCCAAATTGCCTAAAAGCACAAGTTCCACGACCATTTGTACAGGCAAGCAGTGCTCAACAGCTAGTCTGGTCTGCTCTAAATTCAGGAATTTAGAGGCATGATTCTGCTCCTGGCTCTGCCCAATTAACACAGCCAAACAATCTCTTCCTTGAGGTGAACTATGTGCTTTGTAGTATAAAGGAAAAGCTTGCAAGCAAATTTTCTAGAAGTGCTTCAGAAGCTCAAACACCTCACCTAAACAGCTGTTCTGAGGCCAGTGGCATTGCTGCAGTGCTCCAAACTGCATGGCAAGAGGAGGACTTTGGTGTGCAAATGAAAGGCAGAATGGAACGAGGTACAGTAGTGATGGTGCAGTCTTAGGGGAAAAAAAGCACCAAGCTATTAGAAGCACAGGTCTCAAAACCTCACTGAAAATAAAACAGTAAAGAAGCTAGCCAGAAAGGTTAAAGTTTATCATTTTGACTGTGCAGGTAGGGATTGCTTTGTTTGAACAGAAAGCTGTTGCCTTGCTGCAACATTTTGCCTTGGGGCAGTTTTCAGAGAGTTATCTTTCAGGAATGGTACCATTCAGCAGGTTTACTACACACCACACACAAGCAAAGAAGAAAAAGGAAACAGATAGAAAAAGAAAAAGCTAAATGCCCTACACAGCCTGAGCCACAAACCCTACTGAAGTGAGTATTAAGAATTTATAGACTCCAAACTTGGAGGAGGTAGAGAAGAGGTGGGAAGCTGTGTGTTGTACCCAGGCTGGCCCAACTGAAGGGACAGATACTCTGTCAGCTCATCAATAGGACCCAGGGCTGCTGTTGGCAAGAGTCAGAATTACTCAATCCTCAGTGCTACAGAACAGCATCCTTCCTGTGGCCACATAAACTTCCTGATCAGAAGGAGCAGATAACTGACACATGAGGGCAAATCAGGGCACTGATGCCCATGGAAAGATTTCTTGTGATTGAAAGGGAGCTGAGATGATCAGGCCTGAGAATTGTAGCATATTTAAAAATATAATTAATTTTCATTGATAGTAAATATGTTCTAATGTTTTAAAGGGAGCTGCTCCCTAACAGTGTCTCCTCAGTTTAGTTTCATGAGCTGCATTTCCACACAGAACTTCCCAGGCTCCTGCAGATGGGAGGTTCAAAGCACTGTGCTACATAGAAGAGTAGATTCCAACCATCTCCAAACATCAACTCTGCTTCATCACACAGAAAGTTCATTTTTAATAAGCCTTAAAACCAGACTATTCATCTACAAAGGGTTGTTCCACAGTAAATCTGCACTTGGAAAACTGATTCTGTATTTCTCTCACAAACCTCTTTGGTGATTTACAAATCCCATTTACTCAGCTGACACGTGTTCCAACCCGACTACACCAGACACAGGGAAGTAAACCAGAACAAGTTATATTATAACCCTGACAGATAAATAGATAAGATTTACAGATAAGACTTCTCTGTCCCAGTTTTGCAAATATCTTATCGAACATTGCCAGCTACAACTGAACAAAATACAAAGGATATATTTCTCATCACTGGCAATCCCTGACCACTGGTACTGTTGTAGTGCTGTCTTTACTGAGATTTCCAGTTTCCCCTTTTTCCCCCTTTAAATATTTTCCAATATACTCCAATTCACTCTAAGCTTATGAGATCACCACCCGAACCTTCCTTTGCATCTTACAGAACCTGCTCCCCTCTCACAACCTTAAAGATTTCTAAGACCAAAAAGGATTGTTGTGATCATCAGTGTCATTCTGCTGCAAAACAGCCAGTGGAATTTCATCAGTCTTCCTCAGTGCTGCATGAGAAACCCACTGTTCTGCCTCCAAAGAAGCACTGCATCCAAATTGCTACTACTGTGTATCTGCCAGTAGTAAGGATTTAAAAATACTTCCATTACTTTATATAAAATTATACAACTTACCAAGAGACAAATTAAACCAGAAAAGAATAAAACTCTTTACTATTACTCATTTCTCCTTTTCTGTTGGTTAAAACAAGAAACTTCATCTTCTCGTTAAGAAAATGTTTAACAGACCTGTGACTATCTATAAGTAATAAGCCTTCTGTCTCCTGATTTCCTGATTTAATTCACAAGCTGTGTTTCATTAAGAGTGGTAAGCCAGAAATAAGTAATTTGCTCCAACAATTACTGTGAATTCAGTCTGGTTTTCCTGCCTCTTTGGCATCCCTTTATAAACTACCGTTTTATTGGCTCCTCACATTAATTTGTTTTATTGTAGTTTAAAAGGTTGTTTGATACCGGTTTTCTGAACCATATCCTAGTCCCAACTCCCTGGCACCTAAAATTACTGGCGCATATTGACCAGTTAAGTGCAATAACCCGAGAGTTCTCGGGAAAGCGTTTCCTGCTGGTTAATTTCGCTGGAGCGCTGGAAACACTGTCGGGAACTGCTTTAACCCAGGCGCATGTCCTCCCCTCACGGACCGTGGCCAGAGTCCCACGATTTCCAGCGGTCCCACCCTGATGTCACGATTTCCAGTGGTCCCACTGACGCAGCCGCTCCTCCGAGACCAGCGGCGCGACTCCAGATTTACGCTGTGTCACTGAAGGGCTGGAGGGAGGGAGGGATGGAAGGAGCCCTCGCTCCCAACCCATCCCCTGGAGGTTCTGGGGTGCCCGGACAGCCGCTTCCCTGACTGCCCACACACGGCCGGCACCGCACCGGCTCCGCTCCCAGAGCCCCGGGACGGAGAAAACCCAGCCGGTCACCAGAATAAACACCCCCCAAAGGCACCGGGACAGGTCCCTGCACCGCAGGGCACCGGGACCAGGTCAGCCCGGGGGGCTGGGCCGCCCCGGGGGACGGGAGATGCTCCGGGACTCCCTGAGGGAAGGAGGGAGCCGGGCTGTGCTCAGGGAGCGCTCCCGGGAAAGGGAACGGGTGGCCCGGCAGGAAGAGGGTCCAGGCTGCCATGGGAGGCTCTGAGATCCCCCGAGGGACGGGGGGACCCCGAGCCGCCCCAAAAGGAGCGGGTCCGGGCTGCCCTGAGAGCGGACCGGGGGCTCCCGGAGGGACGGGGCCCGCGGTGAGGGCAGGGGGGTGACGGGGCGGTCCGGGCCGGGTCTGGCCGGGCACAGCAGGTGAAAGTTGCACGGGGGCCGGGGGTCGCCCCACTCACCTCATCCCCTTGGCCGAACTGCAGCCCCAGGGTGACGAAGTGCTCCACGCGGATGAACCCGTCCGCATCCTCGTCGCACACGTCGAAAACCTCCTTGAGCTTCCGCAGGAACCGCAGCAGGCTGGCCGGCTCCATCGCGGGCATTAGGTGGAGGCCGGCGGCACGGCCGCGGCCGCAGCAGCCATGATCGCCCGCGCCTTCAGCGGGTGCGTGACATCAGCTCCGCGGAGCGGGGCGGGAGGGACGGCCAGAAGGAGGAGGAAAGGATGGAGGGAGGGATGGAGGACAGCGGAGGGAAGACGCGAGTGCCGGCGGAGGGAGGGAGCGAGGGACGGGAGAACAATAGGGCAGAGCTGGAGGATGGAGAGGGAGGGAGGGGAGATCGCGCTCGGCGGACGCGCGGCCGCCGCC